>CM062825.1:14066955-14105955 GCA_031772345.1 Himalopsyche anomala | reverse complement strand
CCAAAGAGAGTAGGAATAGAAGGAAAGGGCAAGGACAGGACTAGTGGTTAGCTAATCGCTCTCTATACGCCCCGTTCATAGGATAGGATGGGTAGGAGGGGGGAATTCAAGACATCACATACATCCATGCCTTTGAACAGAAATTCATAAATCAATTGAAAAATCAATTTATAAAACTGCCCGTACCGGGATTCGAACCCGTGCCCTCCGTAGCGGTAGCCAACGATGTTGACCACTCGACCACACAGGCGGCTGTTAATTATTAACCCTTTATTTTTTCACTGCCACTTAGTAATACTTAAAACTGTCTTCTTGTACTTTTATTTCTTTCTCTACATGCCACTCTCGTCTTTTAGTTTGTTTGAATTGAATAGAATACACTTCTATGCCAGTATAAAAAAAAATGACGATCAAAACATTTGCTACGATCTGCTTCAATATTTTTTATGTGTATGGCAATATTATAAGTCACATACATAATTGATCAGAGTATCAAAGCGCGCGACCGATATTTTATTGATATCTTTTACACTGGTAAACTAAATGTATCCGTTTAACAGGGATACCTTTTCAACAAACTTATTTAATTTTGAGGTGTATTGTAAAAAGCTTAATCTTATTATTATTGGTGCTTCGATTTACTATTATAGTCCTATTAAAATTCAAACGAGTTTTAAAAATTCGTTAATAAATTTTTCCCATATTAATGTAAAATTAATCATATTTCGACCTTGCATTATGATGTTTTTACTATGGTAATTTTTTAAATATTTTACTACAAAAGTATCCGATTAAAATTAAGTAAATTTTTAACCTGATGATTACACATTGACCCGGAATCAAAAGGGAACATGCTTCAAAGTAATGAAAATCATTGTGTCACAATTCATTGATTCAAGGAATAAAAAATATACACCTGTTTGGCTTTAAAAGCAAAACATTTTAATCCCAGGTGAAATTCTTATGACTTTCTTTGAAGTGTAGAATCATGAAATTCATCACCTAATTATATTCAACATAATGTTAGCTTAATTTTCACCGTTATCATCTGCGATTGAGTAAAATATCAAAGAGGAAAACGAAAATTGATGAAATTGACTAATGCATTTTTAGATAAAATAGATGTAAATAGCTACTAATGAAAGTTTATCATACAAAACCCAAATCAGTTAAGTGAATTTTCATTTCAAACCAAAACATTTTTCTCACAATCTTGTGTATTTTGCAGGTTGTATATTCAAAAATGATTGCATATTTAAATATGATTTTCAACAGTGCATTGCTAAGTTTATGAAATCAAAGTAATCTAATTAACTCTCGTTTTACAAATAAAAACAAAAAATTCAGTACACTTAAGATTTTCATAATAAAGCTGACAACTATCAGTGTTGTAATCTATTCACTTGTTCAGTTAATTTATTATAAAATAATGAGAATTCTACTCGCATTTGTCATAATTTTATTATCAGTACATTCGGCATGGATTATTGAAAAACTAAATTTATTGTGGAATATATATAAACTACAAAAGCATAATATTAAATCACTTGTAATACGGTCTATATATTACACTTTCACTAATGATCCATGTATTTGATGGATAGATTAATCAAAAGATATCGTATGTGTCTTTTGTAAGAACGTTTTCTTGTTACTTGATATCTAAGATATACTACAGGTTGGCCTACAGATTGCACAAACAATGGAAAATATTTATATCTTTGATCCTACGGTCACTCCGATGGAGAGGGTTCTTCTTCTTTTTTCGTGCTTATGCTGTCTGTTTGCTATTCTCTTTGCATAATAATTATGATTAAAATCTTCTCGATTAATTATAATTCATAAACATTTTGCGCTTGGTTATATTATAGTTTATAGCTTGTATTAAAATTGTCCATTCAAAGAAGTAAATTATCTTTACTTTGCTACGCAAACTGTGTACGTTAGATATAATTTATGTAACAGCTTGTAAATATATTAATACACTTGTGTTACGAATGGCTCAAATTTGTTTGTGAACGTTGTTGATTTTTACTGTTTCCAAATACAATTCAATTTTATATTTCACGATTTAAGTTATATCGCTCTGTAATTTCTCTTTATGTATGTATAGCTACAAAAGAATATTTGTATTTTGTTCTTCATTTGACATTTAGCATGAATGTCTGAAATAAATATTTTCTAAAAATAAACCGAACCATTTACTTTCTAAGCCTCATTAAATCACTATATTTAGGGACTTACTAAAAATATTGGCTTCATTCAGTTATCACCGTGAGTCATCGATGTGTAAACAATAACTGCAAGTCAGCTGAAATTTGTGTAAGGTACATGGCTTAAAACCAATCGATTTAATTCATCTACTAAGACTAAATAATTATTAGGATCGCACATCTGAACTATGCATACATGTATGTAACTAAACACATGCATATTTACACTTTTCCTTTCTTTCATTTACCCAATCACAAAGCTGTGTATTGTGCAATATCTACTTGCAAAATATACATGAATACGTTTTTACAATGTGTGTGTTATAATTTCAAATTTCATATAATGTATAAGAATCTAATCAAGAACCATCATCGCCGATTTTCAAACAATTGACAAATGAACAGAATAAAAATATTTTTTAATAAGCCCATCACTGCATCACAGTGCTAGCTACATTTAGTCACTGATCGTGTTTGGATAGAATAACTTCAAAATATACTTTTATATGACTACTACAGCGTCATGCTAGAATAATATTGTTGTAAAAGTATTTGACGCATATTTACTGAAACTATCTGTTCATTGTTTGCACTGCAATAATTTGAACGCAGAATTCCTACAAAATGTAGGTACAATTAAACATTTTTTTATAGATTTGTTTATTTATGTGTGTTACGGAAATATTTAGATCGATTAGATATAGTTGTTGTCACCGGCAACATGGTGTGTGCATGTGTCCTAAGCAATATTCATGTATTCATACTTTTATAATTATTACCTTTCTGACACCCTTTTCATAATATTTTAATTTCCTTATAGATAAGTATTTCTATGTACTGACCGAAGTCTCAAATGATTCTTACTGTTTTATAATTCTTCATCCTATACAGGTGCTAATTATTTTTTTTTAACTAACTTAACTTTGAAGAATCACTTGTAGAAAAAATATATTTCTTATAAAATTATATCGGTTAAGCTTTCCCCGTCTATATAGAAATTTTTGAATAAACCTTGAATATAAAAAATATTCTTTATTGATAATGGATATTTTGTGCCTGTATACTTTGATTAATTACGATATCCGGGACCTATGTAGAAAAAAATGTATTTTATATTTTTATCTATTATTTCTAACATAGCCAATGTTTTTTAATAGCAATCTTTCTTTTATTAGATATATTCGAAAATACTGTTAAAAGAATGTTTAGGTACCCCGAAAATATATAATGTACTCTTTTTATTGACACCTTTGAAACACAGTCCACATCGATTCTAAAGTTATTTGTAATACGGAAAAATAAATAAGAAATATGCAGAAAAAAACATTTGATCTCTGTAAACTTATTGTCTGGTCTCAAGTCCTAGAACCCGCAAAAAGGTGTCAATGTCAATAGCAACATTTCAATTCCTTGCAATTTATTTATCCCTATACTGTGGCATGTAGATATTACAATAAATAATTTATTTATTTGGTGGCGGTATAAATAATATATTTCAAATTTATTATGTCTAATTTTACCATAAAATCATTTGATCTGCAACAAAAAATGTTATGTAGTAAAATTCTAAAGAAAACCAGTGTTCATATGAATATTATATATAAATATATTTATTAGAAGTCGCCTAGTAGTGTTTTCTATTGGCTTTGTCTATCAAAAGGTTTGCTGTAAAACTGAAAATACAACCCAATCAAAAAGAGAGCCTTAAACTTGTTAGAAATATAGTACTAGGTTATTACACGTATCAAAATATAGAGCATGCTATTTATCTCATTTCATAAGGAATTCTGAAAAAATACACTTTTGTGTAAATATTTATTTTTTTACTTAGTCATATAATAACTAAATATCAAAATAGTCAAGTATTTTGCTTTCAATATACTAAGCATTTGATAATGATTCTTTAATCCATTACGTAGACAATATAAACCGCAAAGATGTTAGCAAATTCATTGTAGTAATTGTGTTTTTACTCTTTCAGGAAACAAAATAATGTGACAAATAATCTCTTGGACATATCAGATTTGGACTTATTGAACACGGCCAATAGTAACAATCCATTTTTGATAGACGTCAACACAAACGGTGGATCGCAAATGCAGCCGTTGATCAGCCAACAGAACGATGGCAATAGTACCAACCAAATTATTGACTTGTCAGTAGAAACAATAACAAAGAGCTTAATCAATGAGGACTCTGTTAATTCCAATCAGACTAATAACTCCCCCTTCATCACATCATTCCAAGATAACCAGGAAAACAGAGGTAAGATAATTGTCTTTACTGGCATAAATATTGTCAAAAATATAATTTTTCTTCTTTAATATAATTCATGAATCATCCTTTAAAAAGGCAGTAATGTCACAGTTATTATCAATTCTGGTAAAAGTGCAGCAGCAAATTTGGCGCTCTTTTCAAAAACATTTTTTTCTTCCTTTAAATTCTAGAAGTTCATTTTTTAAGCAGTGTCTTGCTATCTCAAATTATGATACAATGTTTGTAATATATTTTTTTTCATATTCACAATCAGACTTTCTTTTATCTTGCAATAAGGTGATTTTTGATTGCAGTAACTTCAAATCTTTGTTGGTGTCAAATTGCAATGAATATCATTCAATTATGATTAACATTATTTTGTATTAAATTTGAATCGTTCAAACTATGTACATTCTCACAGATTTTGTCACTAACGACCCGGGTTTCGCCTTTCGACATCTTCAGGTGTTCAAGTGCACGGATGAACTTGAACTGACGCTTAGTAAATGAATGTTTTGTGTTTATATAAGAAATAAATGTATCATAGTTTGAACGATTCAAATTTAATATTGAAATTCCACCAAGCACCTTCAGTCGAAATCTTAAATTATATTATTTTGTATTATTATATCATTCCTTCCAAAGCCGTAAATTACAAATTACTGCCGCCCTGTTCATCAAAAACTGGCAAAACGCATTATCTGTGTTTTTATTCTTGATATTTAACCAGACATTTTAATTCCATTAAATTTTACTGATATACTCATTTTATTTGTAACTTACTGCGTGGTTATATTTACAGATGTGTCACTGCTGTGAAAGCCTTTCTTGTGAACTGGAAAAGAAGAAGAAGAGTACAGGAGACTTATTAGTATAAAAATGGTTCGCATCCCTTGAATGAGATGCCGAAATCATTCTAACACACTAATCTGACTTAGGAGAAGTTTACTTGGTTGGCTATAAGTAAAACAATACGAGTGCACAAACTGATTAATACAAGAAATTTATCTTTTTCTATCGTTAAAAATTATTAATAAGTTCAGTGTCACATTACCTTAAAAAATATATTAGACACAAGCATAATATTTAACTAATTTTATCCCAAATTAAATATATTAGGCATTTTAGTGGTGAAATTAAAAAAATATATGTAACATAAAAAAATCGTAATACCTACGCATTTTTAGCTTAAAGGTGAATATGAAGGTAATGATTAATTGATTAACAATCAGGACAATACGCATAGGTGTACAGGTTTGGCTGGAATATATTCTTGCCTTAATAGTCATACGTCTTACGGTTCTGAAATTCAAAACGACCAAGCGAGTAATGCGTGCAAACGAATCCGATGAATTCAAATATTATGAATTCAGCTTGGTTATGTTGTTATCTTATTTGTAAAATAAAACACATTGAATGGAAACGGTCCGCGGGATCTTCAGAATTAAGCTTGCTAGTCAACCTTCTGCTGCTTAAATTCAGTTATAAATATATTATAAAATATTTAAATGTACGTTATGGAAATGAGATAAGTCAGAGGTTAAACATTTACGGTGTGTGTAACAAGCAACGGTGGCAACATTATTGTCTTGCACACAATTATTTCATTTTAGGTGAAATGCATTTTTTTATTTTCTTTTTTTATTCTTAAATTGACTTACAGTTAACATTCTTTGTTAGTATGTGTAATGAATTATATGAATCTTATTTATTATCATGTTTTCAACTCTTTAAGGTCTTATCCAATTTTTAATTTCAATGTTATCTTTATTGTATAAAAATGCCTGTAATAAAGAATTATTAAAATTCAAGCTGCTTATAATTTTTGACCAATTTCCTCCCATTTGAATACAGTGAGTACAAGGAATCTACACTTCGATAACATCACTTGGACACCCTGATTTAACCCTCCAAGGACGAGCGTGACCATATATATGGTCACAGTAAACACAAACAAAACCGTTGTCTATTGATCCCACTATTCATCCTTTTTCTACCTGAATATCGTTGCTTTCACTCATATTTGGTTAAGAATGGTACAGACTTCAGTTCGTCATCAGTTGTGGGGACAGAAACCGCCACCAAAATCTAGTGCGATTTTTTGAATTTCCGTTTTTTTTAATGGACTTTTTGAAACTGTTACTTATTTTTTTATCAAAACATCAAATTATTTACAGTTCTTACGCTAATATATTTGTATTGAAATTATATTGATCTAAAGAGCTAAAATTATAAATATTTTTAAAAATTTCCCGTATTGCTATATTTCAACCCTGAATGTTTGCGTTCCCATACGGTCACACTCGTCCTTGCTACTGTCCGTACACAATATTACACGGTAATAAAAGGATGAGCATGACCATATAGTCATGCGGGATTTCTATACAACGACTTTGCTTTTTTTTTAAATTATTTTTGTTAGGAATAAAACTTATCCGTGAATTCAATATGGTTTAAAAAATATTTGTTTTATCGAAAAAAAGCTCTCGTCTCTGGGGGTTAAGCTAACTATGAGATATGGTTTTTGGAACTTTTTTTTAATTTATATTACAAAATTTATCTTATTTATAAATATTTGAGTTGAAATTATTTGATAGCTTCAGCACTTTATCCTGACGCAAGTTGCACACGAGCCCTTGGTAAATGAAGTGAGCCAAATTGTAAAATGGTAAAAATTTGCTATTGCATAATACTTTTAAGTACAATCACATCTTTACTGAATGTTTTGGTGTGCATATCTTTAGTTTATTGAGAAAACACTATTGTAGTGTGTATTTACTAAGCTCACTTCAATTTTACTAAACTTTAAACCTTTGCAGTCCAGTTTTTTTATTCCATCAGGTCCACAATAAATTTACAATATTTGGATAATTTATTAATTTCAAATATATCGTTATCCAATAAAAGCTTATTTATATACTTTCATTGTAAGATATTTTTCGAAACATTTGCCGACATGCAGTCTGGTTTTTCTTAGACAACACATATAATTTGTTTCTTTTCTCTCATGCAGAATTTTCTGGTTTGAACAAACAAAGCAACCCTTGTGATTTCCTTGGGCGATCAAAAAATAAAATGTGATTTTCCGATCAATCACTCACCTTTTTCATTATTAGATGCTCACCTAGGCTTAGATATCGATAATGTAAAATTTCAGATTCAATAAAATTCCCTCTCCAAATAAATAATTGTTATGTTTCATGATCTTTTTTTCATCTTTGTGTGCTAAATCTATCAGTAAAAATGTGGTACTGGGTTGCTTTAAGGATTGATTCTTGAAATTGATACAAATGCAATATGATCCTACTGGTAAAAGATGATTACAATCTGATGAGGCCATCTGTAGGGAATTTCATTTATTAGCTGGATCATGTGTGGTGTTTTAACAGCACTATTTTCTAAGATACACTCAGGCTGTTTTCAAATATAAACTTCTGTCTAATTACCTATACTTTGACAATTGCGCTTAGAATTTGCACACCAGTTACTGCTCCTGAGATAATCACACGGCTTAAAACTAAAGGGGCAAACTTTGATAATTTTGATATCACTTTCACTCGCAAACTAGATCGTTTGCAAGATGTCCAGTCGAAGACATTCATCTTGATGTTTCTAGACTCATGACAGATATTACAAAGTCAGCCGAGGATAAGTTAGGAAGAACAATGCCAAGGCAAGCTGACTTGGCTTCTTGGTGGAAACCAAGGCTTTCATCATTGCACAAGCAATTCAGAAGAGCCAGGCGGGCCTACCAAGAGGCCCGTTAGCGCCATAGTTCACCGCTTAATGCTGATGACCCAGTAGCTATTTTGTTCAGGGCTTCTGGGCTTACGCTGAAGAAAGCAATAAATAAGGCTAAAAGCGACCATTTTAGAGAATTTTTCTCTGAAATGGGAGGCTGGGATCCTTGGGGACCACCGTTTAGAGCTGTTAAGCTTAGTAATCGTCGCGGAAATATTGTGACAGCAATCAAACATCCTAATGGAGGTGGACTTACTAGTAATGCAGAAAACACTGCCAACGTTCTCTTAGATGCTTTAATCCTACATGACAACTCTGCTCTAGATCAGGCGTCGGCAACCTGCGGCCCGCAAGATTCCGCAGCACATGTGACGGTTACATGTCATTACAGTGTAATGACATAAGTAATACCCAAGTGCGACCTGCACTCAGTGGCGGTTCCTGACCTAAAATCTTGGGTGGGCTAGAGAAAAGCATATTTCCACTTCACCTTATACATTAATCTACAAGCAAATTAACAAATACTACGACACTACTGCAATGCATAAATTATTATATAATAAAATCAATGCTAATGTAAGTAAGAAATATTAAAAAATTCATACGGGATCTTAAATCTCTCTCTTAAGTCTCTTTTAAAGTGAAAAAACAAGTACTAACAGCAATACAGAGCTAGCTGTCAGTGAGAGTCAATACCTGTCACTTTCATACAATACATCGATATTGGTATTTGTGTTTCAATGCATAAGTATGCGTCATGGGCTAAATCAGTTCAGCCCCCAACGAAGACAGAAACTTGTTAAGTTAAAGCACAATCGCGTGTATTAGGTGACGTTTCCGTACATACAAATACAATAAAAATCTAATCGTGCTTGATTGCGCCCCAGTGTAAAGAAATATTGTCTGTGGTTACGGGCTAGCCGTTGCTAGCCCTTGAGTGGTGTTGCCAGAGTGACGTAACGTCGCCTCTTCCCTGTGAAGTATTTATAGGGTTATTGTTTTTTTATGCCGGCTCAGTTTAAAATTGTAATACAAAACACAATCTGGAATATGATTGTAGGTAGACGTAACATTGTTTTATATTGAAAGAGGAAAATTAAAACAAAGATATTATATTCATTTGGGAAAGGTTAGTTACACTTATAAATGTATTTATTTTGTTCAGCGGCCGAATTGCTGTTCATTTTTATTCAGCCATCTAAAGTTTTGGGTGAAAAATGCAGGTCGGGCTTAGCCCACCTAGCCCAGTACCTAGAACCGCCACTGCCTGCACTAATCCCCACGTAAAATATTTGGCGCTTTTACAACAAATGGTTGCCGACCCTTCCTCTAGATCAGTGTTTCCCAGATTGGGGGCCGCCGCAGAACATGATTTGTATTGAGGAGGGCCACGGATTATTTTTTTTCAGATAAAGGGGGCCGTGGAATGAAAAAGGTTGCGAAGCACTGTTCTAGATGATGACCAGTTTGCATAAGTATGCTTATTGGCATGACTTCCACTTGATACTCCTCACAGCACTGCGCCTTCCTTGCATGAAATCGGCATGATAATAAATAACCTCCCGACAGGAAAGGCTCCGGGCCCTGACTGCATAGACAATGTGCTAGCGCAAAGGGCCTGGCTTCTCGGCTCACATGAACCAAGCTATATAGCAACTGCATGAATAGGGTAATATTCCCTGACTGTTGGAAAAGTGGACTTATTGTTGTTGTTCCGAAAAATAAGTAATTAGTCAATCTCCCAGCGATCCCAAAGCTTATCGTCCAATCACATTTCTTCCCATTCCGAGAAAAGTACTCGAAAAACTGATGTGCAATAGGATAAATCACGTTCCTTGGGACTGCCCTGAGATGGAGTCCGAACGAGCAAAACTGTTTGCTGTTAAGCTGTTAATATTAATTTGGTTTAAGTGGCTGAGCTAGTCACACTTTTTTTATTATTATTATTTTCTTTTTTTAAGCAAATTAATGCATGGTTCAAAATCAGTTCCGTGCAGTTCTGCTCGGGCCATAAATGTGAAGGGTAGACTCCTTTTTTTGTCGATAGCGATGTGGAAGGCGGCCATTAAACGTTGGCTGCATATACACAATTGTTGGTGGTGGGAAACCAACTTGACATGCACGGAAGTTCTTATTTCAATAAATAATATATTTCAACAGTGCTAACTATTAGTTTACTTTAACTTTTAGTATCGTTACTTCCCTTTGTTTTAAACTATAATAAAATGCTACCAATATATTATGATTAATGATTTTGAAAACGTTTTCGATGATTTTGTCTTGTGTGGCAGTCAGCGAACATTTAATTCATTATTACCTTTTGACGTGTGAGAAAATATTCTTTCGTAAACAATTTCGGTCTGCTTTTACTCTTCCTTGAACTTGACACCCTACATGTTTTGCTTGTATTGATAACGAATGCTTGAACGTAATAAAATTATGTTAGGATTTTTTTCTAGCATAAATATTTTCGTCAATTCATTAGCTGACCGAATAAACTTGTGTATATTTGTCGATTTTTTTGCTACCAGCCTGGTAACCCAAAGAGCCTCTTAATGCGCGCGCAACCTATTTTGAAAATTGACAAAGCGGGAGTTAACTGTCAAAAAAACCAGCACACTGATGTCATTCGTGTAAGAACATCTAACGTGAGACGTTGCGTGCGAGTTCAGTGTAAGTGTCTATATTGTTATTTTGTGAAAAATATCAACCAATCTTAAAAATGGCAAACAACAGAGCTGCTAAATCTGGATTCGCTGCCGAAGCACAAAGAAAGGTATATAGCGTTCATTTTCCTTGAATTTACTGACTATTTAAACCATATCGATTTGTAAGTGGTTTTGGGAGGCTGTGTTTCGGTAGGTCGTGACTTGACCTATTTACAAGATTGAGGTTGTACGTGCACCCGACTATGTTAAATAGAATAGTCACGCGATATTCTGGTTACCACCTAATCTTTTAAATATTTAGTATTCACACAACTAATTTTCTGAAAACCATTACAGGAATATAATCGTTGAAAATATTATATTTTTATATTTCTTTCACATTGCCAGAAGTTAATAATTGTATCAATTATAGTCACACAGGAGTGGGTAATTTCAGTGAATTCATTCCATATCAAACTATTATTCTTATAACATCAATATTTACTACCCACAGTCATCTAATTGTTATATCGTATTTAAATATATTGTGATAAAGTCAACATTTCTAGTTCCATTATATTTATAATAGTTAATAGCTATTAACGACATAGTCAGAACTATGTTTAAACTTAATTTCGTTTAGCTATATATATATTACCTTACTCCAGTGGAGTAGGAAGGGGTCTTGCCGCCCGGGGCGATACTCGAATTTGCCGCCCCCAATATGCTCTCTAATTTTGTTTTTAAACTATGGATGAGGAGTTTTTACCACTGGTGGCATAACTTTTTTATGCATAAATACAATTTCTCGAAAAATTTGTATTTATTTTTGAAAATGCCGCCCCCAAAAATGTTCCGCCCGCGGCTATTCGCCCCTACCGCACCCCCCCTTGCTACGCTACTGCCATAATGGTTTAGAAGAGATTGACAATACATCTAAATTTAGACCTCATTACAAGGGAGTTCTACCAAATGAACACCAATTCATAGTACCAAATTCAATGAGTTAATAAAAACGATTTTTGTTTTCATTATCCTGTTCGACTTATCAATGTTGATAATATGAAGCTTTCACTCAATTTGGATTGAAAAATATTTTTTTACATATTGTAAGTTAATCCACTATATAAATAAATCAAAAAAATGTTTCAAACTTTTTCCGATGGATTCGGCAGTTCATTACTATGAAAAAAATATTTTGATTCTTTTTAATTCCACTTTTGTTACAGATTGTGGCACGTGTTTCGCCTCTTTAAGAAGCATCATCGCAATCTGTAACACGACAAGTGGAAAAACATAATCATCGAGTTTATTTTTATACCGCTACTCTACGTAGATATCTCGTTTGCTTTTTTACTTTTTTTCAGATACAAGTAGCTAGAGACATACCTGATTTTTCCACCTTTTATGGACTTGATCATTCTGTTGATATCGAGTCAAAACACACATCTGTTTATTTAACCTCTCGACTAGTTTCTAAGGTCGTTTCCAAATAATTGCTTGTCCAGCTGTCACTAGCAGATGCCATATAATGAATGATCAAACATATGACATGACAGTTATATTTTTTAATTTGTCGACCAAATAAAGCAGACAAAAGTATGTGTAAGGCATTCCTGTTCGATTGCACTGCACTTCGCTTAAATATTGATTTATTTTTGTCGGGGCTCAATATTGTATTATTAATAAATTTTCATAATATCAATTGACATGAATCAAATATCTTTGTTTTCCGTTTCCATGACACAGTTATTGTCTTTGGAATAAAAATTCGGAATTCAAACCAATTTCTCTAATATCCATCATCAATTTCTACACAACGTTGTCGTTGGTAATAATCGATTTTCAAATTCCGGATTCAAGACGTAACCGTGTCATGTAACACAAATGTCTAAACCAGTGGTCGACAAACTTATTCGCCAAAGAGCCAAATATGAACATTACAAACATTTAAAAAACATATTGGAAGCCATATCAGTCTATTAATGTCCGCACTTAAGGGGCCAAAAAGCCGCATTTTGCCGACCAATGGTCTAAACCATAGGTTCCCAAAGTGGGCCTCCAGGCCCCCCTAGGGGGCCTTGGAAGGAGCTGAGGGGCCCTGAGAAGCCTCCGGGGATTAGGGGAGCCCCGGGAAGCAAAAAGGGGGCCACGGGCATTTATAAAACGATACAGGGAAGGGCATAATGGCGGACGTCGCGCAGCTATTTTTTGTAAATCCGTAAATAAAATAAATTACTGGCATTCTAGATTCGAAAATCTCGGAAGAGCTATAAAAAAAGGTGGGTTTTTGAAATTATAATTTTCATGGAAAGACAAAACAATGGTATGGGGGCCACAGAAAAATAAAGACACTCAAAGGGGGCCACGTTCCCAAAAAGTTTGAGAAACACTGGTCTAAACAAAGAGAGATGCAAAATACCCGGGAATTTTGAAATGGCTGAAAAAACAAAGAAAAATGCACAATATTACGAATAACATAATTAAATGGTGTTCATTGTCATTTTTTCAACATAGAAGACGTCTATGTGCGTTTCGCAGTGTCATAAAAACAGGAACATTTCCATACTTTGTTTCAGATTCAAGTATACCTAGATGTCACTGGTCTAACTCTAGACTTGTCTTAATCATATACTAATAATATTCTTAAAAAGTTTTTCATAACCTTAATAATATAACTCGTAATTTTTGGATGTAATACCTAAGTACCTTATACATGTCGCGTATGTTCAAGAAGTGTTACCGAATGCTAAAAATTATACACAATTATCAGTTTGAAATTATAATGCTAATTTTTCAATTTTCAAGTTTCCCTACACAATTTTCCTGCCTCATATCACTACTAACAAACCTGTTTCATTTACGAAAAAAGGATCACTTGGGGCAAATTGGAAAAATATTATTGTTAGTTTTATTAACTCTTCAGCTAGTAGTGATTTAGGTTAAATTTGAGTATTCATTCAATATGTGATTTTACTAGTCAGCGTTTTCAGTACATTATTTATATCCCATTGAAAAAATCTTTTCAGAACATGATATCATTGTGTCTGATGCGTGGTGAGTATTACCTGTTTGTTATTCTGTCTGTGTATTATTCAAATTATTATGCGCCTTTTTTTCCAACGACAAATACACTATAGACAAAATCAATACCAACATTAAAAACCGATACAAAAATTACAATCGTATACGTATCATATCAAAGTCCCCCATACTTAAGACTGCTATGATCATATCCAAATATTAATCGTGATTAATCCTTACAATATTTGTACACCTGTAAATTTTCATTTTGTTTATAACTTGTTTAATTAATTTATCCTCTATCCCTGCTATAAATATGCACAATAAAAACGTTGCCAAACATATTTTATTCATAAATATATACCGGTTTAATTTTTCATTCAAAACTCTTTCTAAATTTGAAATATAAGCAGTAGGTACCTACCTATGCAAAATCTTTTGTGTTGAAATTTTACAAGATTCGTGACCTCGTGTGAATCGCCTTAGGCAATCGACTGAATTGTTATTATGCGATGATCATGATAATAATTGCTTACAAAAAACAATTCGTAAAAGTCCTAAGAATTTATTCTTAGTTTTGTTTCTTACATACTAAATATATACTTAAACTTGGATTGGTAAATCTTTAAATTGAGAAACCACGTGCCAACATGTCGGTACATATTTGCATTTTTAGTGCCTGCCAGAGTAATAAGTTGAACAAAATATAATGATCGTATGAGTAACATTTGATGCATAGGTATCGTATATAAAAGATCTTTCAATAATAATAATATATATATGAATATCTGGGCCATATTGATCGTACATTTCATGAGTTAGACAAATCGAAATTGGTGTTGAATATGCAGTTATGTGTAAAACTGCGCTCCATCAGGTACAGTGATCAGATAATAAAACAATCCTAATACTTACTAACTTCTAAAGAATAAAAAAAAATATTATTATTGTCTGGGCCACTTTACGAACATGTCACGTCCCACCACTGGACCCGACCTCCCTTAACACAATGTATTAATCTTAGGCACAGATACATAATACTTGATTTAGGGAACAAAATAAATGGTCAGAATTTAAATCAATTTTTGGTTAGGAAAAAAATATGAACAGTCAGAATAAAAATATTTTACGGTCAGATTTTTATAACCCTTTTGGTTAGGTTAGGTTTTTTTTTTATTTAATTTCACTTAAATTATGACTTTTATATAAATTCTGACCAATGTATTAAAAATTATGAACGAAACTTAATTAAAATTCTGACCGGTTGAATACGAGCCCTTGATTTATGGTGACGAACCTTTGCCGACAAACAAATAAATATAATTCTTGAAACTACTTACTACTCGAATCTGTGGGCATTCCCATAAGCTTATCCTTTTCGCCAGCAATGGCTCTAAACTCAATGATACATTTATTTCTTATATAAACACGAAACATTCATTTACTAAGCGTCAGTTCAAGTTCATCCGTGCACTTGAACGCCTGAAGATGCCGAAAGGCGAAACCCGGGTCGTGAGTGACAAAATCTGTGAGAATGTACATAGTTTGAAAGATTCAAATTTAATATTAAAATTCCACCAAGCACCTTCAGTCGAAATCTTAAATTATACAAACTTTGTGTTACATATTATGCATATTTTTTGACCTTATTCCCTTTCGAGAATCATTGCTGGAAGAGCACAGAACCTACAACTAACGCTTGCTTAAAAAGGTTGAGACGTTCGTGCTCATAAACTTATATACCATTACATGTAAAAGTTAACAAATATAACGTTACAAGACGACTGTTTAATCTGTGAACGAGCTTACTCCACTTATTATTTTTTTCCCACAAATTATCAAGTTTAGTTTTTTTCTGTGCTGAAAAAATTGCCTAAGTGGGTTAGCCGGTTCGATGAAGTCGAATTAATGTCGTGTCTTATAATGAATATTCAAACTTTTTTAAATTGTTTGTAATAAATACATTTTAAATTATTTTTAAGAATACAAGATGTCTCTGAACCAATTAATAAAGAAACATTGATGTACACAGTGAATGATATGACAATCAGCGAAACCTTTATCGATTTTTGCAAATTAAATAGGTACTAATAATTACCTAGGTACTTACTTATGTTATGTGTTTACCGCTAGATGTCGGAAGTATTCATTTTCATCTATCTAAATTTGCTACTTATTTCATTAAATTCAAAATGGAACGATTTCATTATACATTTTTATGCCAATTTGTATTGTCATTCTGGGAAAAGAAATGTCGGTATAATATTATAGAAAATAAATTTTCTTCATACATAATTGATCGATATCTTTTTTACGGCAAATCTTGACACCGTTGCAATAATTGTGTCAAGATTTGTGTATTTTGCCATACTTGGAACTCGGTGACCTTCATCCGTCAGACGTGCAAAGATCGTATATTCATTGGCATGATGCAGCGTCTCCTGCAGTGAGCATTGCAAGTTTAACCGTCTGCCATATTTTTCGAAGAACATTGAAATAGCATTCATTTGTTTGTTGCAATAACACTAATCAAAAACGCGCAATATTAATTTGCAAAACGTTTTTTCTTAAATACGAAAATCCTCTTGATATCAGGAACAATAATGTCCGCAGTTATGTTTGATATTGCTTGGTTAAAATCTTGTGAATAATATTCCATAGTTGGCAATGTTAGGGATCAACCATATTATTTACTTGTTTAGTTATCTTTTTATCAGTGTTATCTTTCCTCGATACTTAAGTATAGATCAGTAGCTCCCAAAATAGGAGGCGCTAAACAATTAACAGAAATTTAATGTTCATAACATATTATATTTAAATAATTAACCTGTCATATCGTAACAGTAATACATCAGTGAATAAATGTTTATATTTAACATATATTTTTTTGACATTTGTATACATTTCACATTCTGGTTTGGTTCTGGACAATCACATTTACAAAAAAGATTTGATAAACATTGTGCTAATGAACAACGCCAATAATACTTAAAAAATATACATGTCTACAAGAAAACTTTGTTATTATTCTTTCAATTGTGTATATTATGAAATAAAAGGTGTGCATGCATTATTTTTTTTAAAGTGAATCCGTACATAAAGATTGCAAACCACTGGTATAGATTGATAATATATAAGTATTGTTATTTCTACACAAGTTGTAAATTCCTATGTTCCTATCTGCCATACCCAGCCATAATATGGCTGTGTAAATTTATTGTGTCTATCAAAATGAATTTTAGATTATTATTATTAGATAGGTTTACATTACCAAAAGGCTATATATGTACCTACATACAAACCAATCTTTGAAACTTCAGTATGATCCACCAGGTTGTTTCACTTAAAACCCGAGTTTTGCTTTCTGTCGTTGGAAAAACAGACTTAAACTGACGACCAAACAAATACTTAATATTGCTTCAAAAATATTTATGTATTATAATAATAATACAAAAATGCTAATTTTCTAAAAATATCGTTTAAAATATGGTGATGGACTGTGTCGCAGACAAATAATAAATTATTCATAAAATTATTTTCACGATAGAATTCGTTTCGCACCCAAGCAGCTGTGCTCGTCGCGGTTGCCCTGTGTTTATGAATTAACCCTTAAACATAAATTCCAATAGAGCATAAAGCAATATCCATCTGCACATGTAAAAATATTGACCCAGCAAATCGTGAACATTGTGTGATGAGTATTTAGATATGACACATTCCTCAGAAATGCTTTCAATCTAAATTCCTTCAGCATTACTGGCTATGAATGTGTTTATTCTGGCGCATATGGTATGAATGAAATATAAATTATTTTCAAAAGTGTTCTGAGCTTACTAACAATGACGCATGTATTCGATTGCTTTCAGCCAGGGCTCGGCAATGTCATCCAAAGCCGACTATTTTAGCAAATTCGTCAGAAAAATCCCATTTTTTTTTACTTTACTTAACTATGTATATCTCGTTTTCTAGTTCTTGTAGATTTCGGTCTAAAATATATTATACTGACATCTACTTGAACCAGTGGCGGTTCCTGACCTGAAATCTTGGGTGGGCTAGAGAAAAGCATATTTCCACTTCACTTTATACATTAATCTACAAGCAAATTAACAAATATTACGATACTACTGCAATGCATAAATTTTTATCTAATAAAATCAATGCTAATGTAACTAAGAAATAATAGAATAATAACACGGAATCCTTAAATTCGTCTCTTTCAAAGTGAAATAACAAGTACCTACTAAAAGCAGTATAGAACTGTCACTTGCTGTCACTGAAAGTCAATACCTGTCACTTTCATACAATACAACGATATTGGTTTTGTGTTTCAATGCATAAGTATGCGTAATGGGCTGAATCAGATCAGCCCCCAACGATCAACAGAAACTTGACAGATTGAAACACTATTCTTTGTGTTTGATGACGTTTCCGTACATACAAATACAAAAAAAATCTAATCGTGCTTGATTGCGCCCCAATGTAAAGAAATATGTCATGATATTGTCTGTGGTTACGGACTTAACGGCCGCTAGCCCCTGAGTGGTGTTGCCAGTGACGTAACGTTCCTGTTCCCTGTGAAGTATTTATAGGGTTATTGTTTTTTTATGCCTGCTCAGTTTAAAATTGTAATACAAAACACAATCGAGAATATGATTGTAGTAGAGGTCTGCACGGGCCCGGGCCTGGCCCACGGGCTCTTACCCGACCCGACCCGTGGGCCGGGCTCGGGCGGGTAAGCGCAATCGAGAGTCGGGCTCGGGCCGGGCCGGGCTTTGGAATTTGGGATATAATGTTGGGAAAAATATACCAAATTGAGGATTTCAAATTCCTCGGTGAGCTAAAAAAAAAAAAAAGGGACTTTCGGAGATAATCTGGGGAAAAAGTATACCAAATCGAGGATTTCAAATTCCTCGGTGAGCTAAAAAAAAAAAAAGGACTTTCGGAGATAATCTGGGGAAAAAGTATACCAAATCGAGGATTTCAAATTCCTCGGTGAGCTAAAAAAAAAAAAAAAAGAACTTTCGGAGATAATCTGGGGAAAAAGTATACCAAATCGAGGATTTCAAATTCCTCGGTGAGCTAAAAAAAAAAAAAAAAATGACTTTCGGAGATAATCTGGGGAAAAAGTATACCAAATCGAGGATTTCAAATTTCTCGGTGCTTCGGGTCGGGTTCGGGTAACAAGTGCGGCATTAGACTCGGGCCCGGGCCGGGTCGGGCGTGAGTTTTTCGGGCTCGGACCGGGTAGTTTTGTAAAATTTTGGCCCGTGCAGACCTCTAGATTGTAGGTAGACGTAACATTGTCTTATATTGACAGAGGAAAATTAGAATGTAGAAAGTTCAATTTACACCTGAAATTGACGTTCGTTTATCAATGACGATGCAAATTAGTTCGGTTTCTACTCAATTTTATTGTTACAATTACAAAGTGCATGTATAATTATTGAATCTCTAGCCACTCTTTAGAGTGCTAAATAGTGTTACGTGTTCAATGATATTTATAATGGCTTTTACTTCTTATCTCCGGGCGGCATGTGCAGTATTAATTAAATTTACTTTGAATATTCACTATCTTTGAAATTACTCTCCAGTATCACGCAATTGTCAAAGTAGTTATCTACTAATTATTATAAGGCGGAAATAGAATAAAAACATCTTTATAAACGAGAGCTATTTTGAAGAAGATGAGGATATTGGCATCCAATTGGGAATTTTCAGGCGCTTCTATCATAATTCTGATTTCAAATTAAACAGGGATAGCTAAATATTGTATCTACACCAGTGATTCCCAATCTTATTATGCTCACGGACCACGGACCCCTTCATGAAGAAAAATTTCACCACGGACCCCGAGGTGAAATAACTCCCAAGGGAAATAACACCCCCAAATTAATATTGACCGGTCACGGACCTCCTGAGCGGTCTCAAGGACCCCTGGGGTCTGTAGGAACCACTGATCTACACAGTGCTTTTTTCTAATTCACGTCCGTTCCCAATGTGAAGAATATGGCTTCCTAATGGAGGTATTTCAACCGAAGTTTTTTTTTTACGAAAACTGTTTGTTACTCAGTTGCTCTACCTCTCTCATTTCGAAGAGTCAGGATAGAAGGGCAGAGCAAGGACAGAACTAGTCGCTTGGAAGGCTGGGACAAAATATTTTAGATATCCCAGACACATATTTCTTCGAACAGAAATCGATTGAAGAAAATGCTGTTCGTACTAGGAGTCAAATCTGTGATATCCGTCACAGTAGCCTCGTCCTCCTCTGAGTGACCACCGATCAATGTATTTTAAAGTATTAAAAGGTGCGACGGTGCTATGGCGAGTTAAAACAAAATATTATTTTTTTTCGAATTTTGCTTTGAAAAATTAAAAATTCCAAGAAAAAAGGTACCGTAACGCCGTTTCACCGCTTTCCGTCGGAGGAAAAGCACTATCTACGGAATAAAATATTGTCGTCGAATGAACCCACATACCTCTCAATGTATATATGTAGTTGCGAGGTACAGTGGAACCACCAATTACACTACCCCGAATTACGCGCTGGCTTGAAATATTCGCCGCAAATCCCCCAATTGCACGGTCGCATTCCATTGTCACTACGAGACGGTCGTCTGTGTATTTAACACGTGCCAAGCTATACATGTATAGCAGGTGACTGTATGAATGGCGTTTTGAATTTTATCATTTGATAACTGAATATTTCGTCAATATTATTTTTTTTTGCAAAACTAAGGGAAATCTTAGTTCTGCATTTTTTTGCGGTAAAAACCAAATCCCTAATTTTGTATGAGATTCACACCCCCAATTACACTACCCCGAATTACACTGTCCCGACTTTAGTGTAAAATGGGGGTTTTACTGTATATAATAATTCGTATATTTGTAATATTGAAATCAACATTGTTCCGACTGGTGATTTGCAGACCAGTGTAAAAAAATAATGATCGCATGACTGTTAAACAATCTTAAGATTCATGGCGGGCTCGCCCTTGTCCCACGAAAGTCATCACGCCGCAGATACAATGAAACAGTGCTAAAACCGGTTCTAATATAAAGGTATCTTACCGAAAATTCATTGGGGAATTTCGCGAAGGTAAAAGTATTCCTGCGAATTTTGGCGTCCATTTTGAATTCCATTATCGGCAGTCACCTCAGCGTCCACTCGTCCCAGCCGGTCGCCAGAGCCTGTACCGCGTTCGATGTCAGTTAGGTAGTATGTGTGCCATTGTGCTGGCCGTTTTTGTTGGCCGACGCGAGTGCGCGCCGTGAGTCAACATAGCATATGTTCGCGAGGTCGCGGATCTTGCCTTCTTTGGTCAACTTTTATCAGTCCACTCGACGTTCGGCCAAATATTATCAGTTGCTCACTTTCTCTGGAAACTTCTATTTGGTCGAGTATTTTTTGATTCTTCAATTCATTTTACGTACATCTGTCAGATAATCGCTGAGTAAATTAATATAGCCACTCTGTTTGAAAGAAATATAAAATACATACTAAATTTGTAGTTTGTTCAAGTATTTAATTGAAGAAGATCTTCTATGGTAAGTAAGTACAACATTGGTAACGAAATGCAAACGCAATTGCAGGTCCTAATGACCAAACCGAAAAAAAGGGTAGACGGGGGTAGAAGGGTAAATGCACAGCATTTCCATTAAACTCAAATATTTTCAGTAGGCTGATAACGCAAGTAAATATAAAAAATCTGACATTTTGGAAACTAATCATAACTTTAATTAGGAAACCAGTTGTAATGTTGAATGTGCAAAAACATGGCTTAGTTAAAAGTGTCATCGTTAATACTGTTTGTAAAAAAATATATCAAATCTCTTCAAATGTGAATTAATTTACCGTGGTTTTAAAAGTATTTGCTGTGTATATTTTATCAGAGGTGTGTAATGGTCGTGAAAGAAACCGCGACTCAGATGCTGGAATGAATGTACAAAATTTGAACGATTCAAATTTAATATTGAAATTCCACAAAACACCTTCAGACGAAATCTTACATTTTTAAGCGTTGATTTTTTGATGCTTAATAAAATTTGTTTTCAAAAACTGCAAACCTTTATCTACCACCTGTTCATTTGGCACGTACTGCATATCTATGGATTTTGTATTCACCGACGTCGTGTAAGTTATTTATATCCCCAATTTACCATAAATATGTTAGGGCCCTAGGACCTTGAAACAAAATGAATTACCTTTGGCTTCTCTACAGGTTTATTTCTTTTCCTTGTTCTACCTTTTTCTTTATTCTATTTTCACACAAAAAAACCTTACTGCATTTTAAATATTTAAACGCACAGGGTCTAATTTTCCTGGAAACAGTGGCATGTACGAAACAAAATTGTATTTGCGTGCAAAGAAAGACCTTTTCCCCAAAATGTATTGCAATATGTTACTGAAAACCGTATTGATTCCATAAATTATTCAAATGCATGTAAATGTATTTATTATAACCTGTGGTATTCTTCATAATAAGAAAATCACGCTAAGACAATCTTCATAGTTCTTCGGTTAGGTATATAACACGAAAACTAATCACCAAAAGGGAGTTTTGAAAATTCTCAGCATTTTCGTACTAAACATGAAATTTGAGCACCTCTTAACGCCATTATACAAATATATATTATGATCAGATGATTCTGGAATAGTTGATTGTGTGTGTGTAAGAAGATGGGCATATAAAGCCTTATTAAATTATGATTTAATGAAATTGACACGGCCTTGAAGTCAGACTGACGAAGTTGCATAATTCATATCGTTCATAAAATAATAATGCCGTGGTATATTTATTCTACATACATAATATACTATCACATACCGCCGTGCCTGTGACATATCAATTTGATTATGGTTATGCCATAACCACCCACAATGTTTTCGATATCGAATAACACACTCCTGGTCCAGCTGATATGGAAATGGCAATGTACAAATACATATAATATTAAAAGTTTATTACTTATATTGCCAACATTTTTGCATATTACGTTATGTTTTCAAACGTTGCCGATACGAGCGTTTGTATACTTCAAAATGTTCAATATGTTTGTACACTCAATCCTGTTTTTACACGGGTGAAACATTCCACGCTTCAATGTTAAAACAACCGTGCAAAAAAACTTCAAAGAAAAGATTAAGTTAACATATAGATAAATGAAATGTAGTTTCCATTTATTTTCTTTGGACCGTTCAACATTGAAACCGCGATTAGCAAAAGGTGATTAGGTGCAATTGATATGGGCTGCTTAGTGTGATGTCTAGTAACTTCTGGAAATAAATTATTGTAGGCAACCTAAAATGACTACATATATCATAAAATACCTCATTGAGCATGCCCTTTTATTTATGTACAAACTAAACTGAAATATGGTAACCGAACGTTTATATTATGGAATTTTGATAAAACTTAAAATCATATTATAGTAGTTTTTTTCCGTACTATCGTCACGTACGTATTTCAGTACTTGCATGCATGAGTGTGTGAGGCGGAGAAGGAGGCACTTTTTGTTCCGTGACCGGTTTTTTCCAAACCGCTTCCACGACAAACCGCATCCTTATTTGGGCAGCTTACTAAGCCACTCTCTTCTATAACTAATGAATTATTTAGAATACATTTTGTTGGATTAGTACAACTAACTTCATTTCCGAAATATTCAATTGTTTCGTCATACAACTATATTCTTAGTAGGTATATATTGTATATTAGTCTATACGTATATTCTTGTGGTTATATTGAAATTCGCTTCGATTTTCCCGATCCAATATAATAAATATGTTCATCTAAAAGAAATGTTATATTTTATAAATTTACAATATAAACCATGTCCTTGGCCAACGTGCATACGCCCGACGTGTGTTTCTGTGCGGCCCAGTGGTATAATTAAATGATTAGTCATTTTTATATGATAATAAATAATGTACTTCGATATATCAAATGTAGTCCACCGTTTATTTTTAATTCCTCTTGTGGACCTTTAGACAGAGTCGTATACGCAGTTCATATTATTTTCTTTTTAAGCCTATCCCAACCAACTGAAATAGTTAATCCTTAATTTATAAGTTGGAAAGTGAACACTTTTTAAATGCCGTAGTTCAATTATTTCTTCTTCTACTTCCCGAGTAAATCGTCAACTATAAAAAAACATGATTTTTTGTTTTCCAATAAACATAATATGACGTAAAATGAGCCATCTTAGGGCTTGACTAAAAGACGTTCGTTAATTGTTTACTTTCATTTCCAATAGGTGATTGTAAATTTATTCATGTTGCATGATTGTTAAAATTTTGATTCGTTTTTACATATTTGATTGATTTGTTTCAACCTGCTTTTGAGTATTTTTTAGCGTCGTGCCTTGACATTTTTACAAAACAACTCATTTGGACGTACATTTATTGTTTCCTTGGACATATCCATAAATTGAACCCAATACCATATTTGATAGAACCACGTAGTTTCAGTAAGGTAACATGCAGAGCGGTAATGAAAATTGAACACATGATAATCATGCTATGATTCATAAGTACTAATTAACAACTCCCCATACATTTAATATTAAATTTCAATTGTTAAAATTGTGTACATTCTTGAAACACTGGTACATGAAATCCTAAATGATATATATTCAATTCTACTGCACTGAGATTACAATACTTGACCTTCTTCGTTGATAAAAATTGTGATACAGTGCATTTAAACATCCAAACCTGCGTGTTATCTTCAAGCATTGAAAACTTTTAACCACAGACATGTTTTTTGGCGCCCTGTAATAAATTTTACTCGAATTTATTGATCAGGTAGTCATTTCCTAACATTATTTACGATAGCTTTATGATCGATGCTTCTGATATGCCTATGTAATGCCGAGTTCCGTTTCGCAATCCGTCAAAATATGGCTGACATGCCAAAAATAATGGCCCGCTGACCAAGAAAGACTTGATGGAATGCACGGCTCGCTGACACAATTTTTTGGATCATTTGACCAGGCGTGCATGGAGTGATTGAACTCGAAATATTCCACGAGGAATGTGGTTACCGTAATTATTATTATACACATACGGACTGTATTTTGATGAAAGAATTTTTGTCTATGATTTCATAACTATTTTTTTGTATTACACTATACTTTTGTATTACAATTATACCTAAAATTAAAATAATTCCCGGGATTGACATGGTCGCGATGCCGGGATTTCGGGATTGAGAAATTTTGAGCAAATGCCGAAAATTGAGACGAAATTTGCAAATTGTGGATTTCAAATTCCTCGGCGAGCTAAAAAAAAAAAACGAGGTTTTGTGACAAATTGGGGAAAAAGTATACCAAATCGAGGAGTCCAAATTCCTCGGTGAGCTAAAAAAAAAACGAGTTTCTGTGACAATCTTGGGAAAAAGTAAAATGGGTCTCGGAAAAGACTATTGGTTTGCTCATTGCTCTAGCTTTTCCCCGTTTTAAGAACCGGATATGTAGGACCATGATTTGAACAAAAAAATATATATGTGTCAACTTACTGTCAATGAATATTGACCACTCGATTAATTGACATCTAGATAAACTTAAAATATAACAACATATATACTAACACAACATGGCAGTCGCTAACACAAGATGAAGTCTCTCAATCGATCAATTAGAGAATTATATCAATTGTCGGCGGAAACAGACGACAAACTTTAAATTGAGTACCAATGATTAATGTGTACAAAAATGGCTTTAAATTTATGTACTGATATGATTTCGAATTTGTTGTTAATTTGTGCCTGCTTATTGCTGTGGCGAAAAGAACTTGAGTGAGTAAAACGGTAGTGTATCAATACCTACAATAATGATCATGCGGCTTTCATTGTTTGAGATAAATCTGGTAAAATTTATCCTACTAAAATATTTTATGTAAATTTTAATTTTATGTAAAGTTTATCAACCACCAAAAGCCATGGAGATATACTATCAAATAATTATGTACAAAATGTTGATTTTTATTAATATTATCGCTGACATTCGTACGACACTTACGTCATACATACAGCATTCGTAACAGTGATGGAAAATAAATTATGCTGCGATAAAGCATTTTCAGTCCTTATTTGGATCGCACATTATATTACTACATAGTACATAATATGTACTTAGAAATACAATTTAAAACTAAAATCAACTGCATAGCCGTGTCATTGCATTTTCGATTATGTATGCAAATCAACGATTTTTACCACATACGCTGACAGTATATGAATTTATAAAAAATATACTAATTTTTGTTGTGAACAGAAGATTTTGTATTAAATTACTGAAAATATATTAAAGAAGAATAATGAGTCTTTCAAGATTGATGAATGACATTATTTTACGCTTTTTTATTTATTGGTATTATAAATAAACCGCTGTGACAACCATTAGTAATGTTTAAAGAGTAGAACCAATTTTCCAGTAAGGGCACATATATGACGTCACGCGATTTTGGCTATTTTTAACGAACCCCCCTCCCCGATAGTCACATTTTCGTCATATAACCTTTTCAAATTTTGTAAGCATGCAATTTTAACACTTCCCCTACGGTGCTAAAAATACTTTCGATATGTTTCTAGCTCTTAAAGAACCAAGTGGAAAAATATGTTTCAACACTTATCCGCCCTTTGTTGGACGGTAAAATCCTAGAAGTGTTAAGAAACACCCCTCAAACTCACGTACTTTTCTAAGTCAAACTGTTTATCACATGTCTTTTCATTATATTATAAGTTTATCAGCTAGAGTTCTAGTTTTCTTCATGGAGTGCATATAAGTGAGTTAGTAAAATTCGCATTATGAGGTGTGAGAAAAGACCGTCTTTATAAACAAAATGGGAAATATTCAATATTTGTAACGGGACCATAATATTTAGACAAAAGATCGATAAAATCTTTAAATCGGGGAGCGATTAATGCCGGATAACATTGCTATGGGTGTGAAATGGGATTATAAAAAAATAAACGATCCATGCAAGGAAAACGAAAAATACGAGAAAGGTGGGTCGGGGTTCCACTGTATATATATTGTGTCAAGGTACATACAAGAGAATCAGCCTACATGTGTGAAATTACAAAGAGCTAAAATTATTTACATATTTATAAGAATTTAAAATTCCAAAGAAACTTAAAAGATAGCAAACATTATATACATATTTATATTGAATTCACGTGCAAATATGCAGAGATATCACTTGAAAACAGTCATGGGATTTTTTTTTAAATTTGAAGACAACAGTATACCGTATATCCCGCAAAATGTGTCATACTTTAATTCCTTAAATATTCAGGCAATAAAAAATATGTAAGTAGAAATATTTTTTTACCAACTTGACCGCACTTGTCTGATTGTATCAATACATATATGAAAAAATATTGTGTAGAAGGAAACGGTTTAAATGCTATCATTTATTCCAAGAAATTGAATGACACGATTACATATTGTAAATTTAACCTTACGTAAATAAGTGACTTGTATTTATTTAAATATTTTACCGAAATTAATCAATAAACCATGGTTATTAAATTTATTGAAATTGATAGCTTGGATAATCCAACAAGAATACTTAGTAGTGTTATCGATATCAGATTCACTGCGTATTTAATATCGTTAATATTATAGTGAAATAAATCATTATTTCGCAGTGCTCCACTTACATGGCTTTGTATTAAACTAATTTAAATCAGCGCAGTAGTACCTAAGTCCAATTATTGTATTCTGATAATTTACCTCAGCGATTGCCCGTTTAACTTGGCCCATATAATCGATTCCATTCTAAACATCGAGACAATCACAAATCCAAATCTAAAACTCTAAATTAAAACGGACACAATTTTTACGAATGTTATTGAATGGCATCAAATGTAACCCCATTTATGGAGAAATCAAAAAAAAAGATCACGCCATACCATAATCGTTGATAAAAAGTACAGATTATAATAAAACTAGACCTAATATGTGATATCGAACATGTAATTGTAAAATGATTTCTTGAAACAACTCACTTATCAGATAAGTATTACGCACCAGTCAGTTAATATTTTCCATCACATACTTATTATTATATCTGTGATGTATCTGATAAGTACGATTTTCGATGGTAAAAAAAACTAACATTTTTAAGTGTTGGTGACGTTGCGATTAGGGGTTCTGAAGTCTCGGGGTTTTCAAAGTCCCGGTACTCGAAACGTGATAAAGTCAAAAGTCCCGGGACTAGAGACTTTAATTTCCCCTTCAATAAAATTATAATTTTATTAAAATTAAATATTTACATGTATGCATGTATTACATACACTCGGTGCCTTTTGGAAGTACGCACTAGTAAAACTCGCGTTTTTTTAATGCAATTTTTAATAATTAATATTTTCTTTGATAATGAATGTGTCCAATGCTTGCTGTTAATTTTTACTAAAAAGGGATGATAACGGTACATGTAATGAAAAAATATCAATGAAGCCGCCGTCAGGAGTAAATTTATGACCGTAACTTCACAATACAGCTTTTTTGTCATATTGAGAGATTGGTACCTTTGTGAAATAGTGAAAAAACATTTGTACATAAAACAACATCAGGTATGAACATTTAATTTTAATATTTTGTAATTTGCTTTTGCTACAGTTATATTACAATATATAAACACATGGTATTTGAAACTTTTATAAAATTTCAGATTCCTTTTATATATGCCTACTTAATTATGTTAAAACCCCGGGTAAGTGTCACGTCCCGACCATGTCGTGTCCGTTTTTCTTGGGGCTCCCCTCTTATATCATTCATCGCGCAACAGTCCTTCTGAGGGTTTCTTAACCTTAAGAATTGTTTTTTTCAAAATTAAAATGGACATGTTATTAGTACATTATAAATCACAGTCAGAAATCGCGGGACATTTTCCAAAAAGTCCCGTGACGTCTCGACACAAAATCCCCAGTTGCGATGTATTTGAAGACCAGGTACTAGAGGTCTGCACAGGCCAAAATTTTATAAAATTACCCAGTCCGAGCCCGAAAAACTCACGCCCAACCCGGCCCAGGCCCGAGTCATACCGCATTTGTTACCCGAACCCGACCCAAAGCCCGAAACTCCTTATATTAGCTCGCCGAGGAATTTGAAATCCTCGATTTGCTATACTTTTTCCCAGATTATCTCCGAAAGTCCTTTTTTTTTTAGCTCACCGAGGACTTTGAAATCCTCGATTTGCTATATTTTTCCCAGATTATATCCAAAATTCGGGTAAGAGCCCGCGGGCCAGGCCCGTGTGCAGACCTCTACCAGGTACTCACCGTGAACTTACCCGATGTCTGAACTAGGATTGAGTACGTCCGTATGATGTCATAAATATCTTTATAACAGGCGATAGCCGATTTTAAAAAATATGATCACGAATTTGCGATGACTCGACCGACGATACTAACTGTTTGATTGTACATGTGTGTTTCTAATGGTTAGGTGAAGAGACTGTTAGAATATGTTTCATATTATCACTTACATAGGAAATAATGATTTGATATATTGGAG
The DNA here is from genome assembly GCA_031772345.1 of Himalopsyche anomala. Classification (NCBI taxonomy): domain Eukaryota; kingdom Metazoa; phylum Arthropoda; class Insecta; order Trichoptera; family Rhyacophilidae; genus Himalopsyche; species Himalopsyche anomala. Next base: position 14,076,554 of record CM062825.1, on the reverse strand, counting down.
TATACATTTTTGTTTTGATCTAACAAAATTATACATCGCAACGTTATATTATGTTTAAGAACCTTGTATGTCATTATCCGTTTTTCTTTTCTTATGTTTGATTGATAGACAATAATCGTCGTCCTCTTATAAGTCATGGCATATATTATTTCAATTCAGTTATGAAAGTAAATTGGTAAATATAAAAATTAAAGGAATATCAATTTAGGCGCGAATGGCTGTTGTATTAAATATTTGTCGGGTTCATGGCACAGTGGTCAACATCGTTGGTTTTCATGCCATTACGAACAGCATTTTTCAACCGATTTTCTGTTCAAAGGCTTGTGAAGTCTAAAAATTCTCCCCACACCATTTCAATACGAAAATAAGAGAGTGTAGCGAGAGTGATTAGTCAACCACTGGTCTTGTCCTAGCCCTATCCTTTATATCCATATTCTTCGTAAAAAAGAGAGGTTGAGTAACTGAGTAACAAGCAATTTTCGTAGAAAAAAACTTCGGTTGAGATACTTCCATTAGGAGGCCATATGCTCCACATTAGCAGCAAAGATGGATTTAAAAAAAATCAAAGATTAATGTGGACCGTAAGAAGTTGCGTATGCTTTAAACCCAAAAACGGTGTGTAAGAGTTTTTTATCGTTTTATAGAAAAAAGCACCATACACAGTGGCGGATTAAACACATGGGAGACCCCAGGCGTAATAAAATTTGGATGCCCTGTTTTTCGGAAAACATAAAATCGTCAGATAATATTTAAAATCGTAAAAAATTTAAAATCTGAACGAAAATTATATGAGTTGTATTATAAAAGCAATTTTTGAGGCCCCTAAGATTCGGAGGCCCCAACGTGCGCCTCTTGCGCTTATAGGATAATCCGCCACTGACCATACACATGCATAAATTTTACTCAAACCATAGTGTAAAACCGGCGATTGGATGTTGCCAAAAACTTTTAGAAACAAAGTTATCACATGCATGTTACACTCCATGATTATTTGATCGCCTGCCTCTTCTTTCGACCGGTGTGATTCCGGCGCCCCGGACGTCCGTCGAGGACATACTATCCATATAATGTACTCGGCGAAACTGAGGGATGCTGGCATGCCATAGAAGGAAAAAGGAATTGGCGGGAGACAGGGAAACATGGAGGTGCCGCGTGGCGGCCATATGCTTCAAATAGGAAGCGAATATAGTCAAAGAAGAAGACTGTAAATTATTTTTTTACTTGTAAATTTTAATAACAAAACACCGTTCGTATTTTTATAAATATCCACGATTTTATCGTTGCCGAAACATAGTGATACAGGTGGTTTTTTTTTCGACAACCGTCTCTCTCCACAGGAAGTCACATGGGCAGGTGTGTTGGCTCCCAACACTTCTCAGAAACGCACACGTCTTCTTTACGTTGAATGGAAATTAATTATACAAAGAATATATGTAGATTCATCATAATAATAATAATGTTGGATGATGGGGGCCAACCACTGACTGGCATAAGTATTATTTTCGAGCGTAGGTGTAACTTCGATATTTTATTACCCAATCCAACTCTTGTACAAGATGGTCCGAAATTATGTATTGTTCATTCTCCTTTTAAATATTCCTTTCTCCTCTCAAAAAATGTTTTATTCCAGTATTATTTTTCTTCTTCTGATCCACCATAAATGGTCCATTGATAACGTCACACATGTTTTGATATATGTTTTGACTAACTTTTCGGATTTCACACAATATTTTTTAACCTCTTTTTTTATTTTTGAACTTATTGGGAAATCTTATTATTTTCTTGCGAATATTTTTATTCGCGTAATACGTGATGTTTCTGTGCGTCAATCCTTCACAAATTGTCACATCTAAAAGACTCGGCTACCTTATTTAAATGCACATTCCTTGCGGTGTAGTTTTTCATTTATTGGTGAGCAACTGTCAACTTACCATCGCAATTTAAACAAACCGAGTAATACTTACACATTTTCACAAATATCATTAATACTATTGCATCATACTTATATCTAAAAACTTGTTTTTTTTTAGAAACACGCTCCTCGTGACGTATATCCATTCAATTCAAGCAACAAGCGCACACCCTTGTTTTATATTATACCATGTGACTCGTAAACTATGTAACACAATATTTACGCACAGCACATATGGGAGCGCCACGGAGTGAGCAATTTATTGAGGTGTATTGTACGTCCTTAACATAAAATGTATTTATTTTCTTGCATCACACACGATCGTGATTTGAATAAAATCACTTGACAGTCGAAATTTGTTAGCCAGTGTTGTCATTTATTTTCTATGTTTAATTACACTTTTACCAATAGCATAATTATTTTCATAAATGAAACACGGTCGTCTTTAATGACATTTGGCCAATTTGCGGGCCAATGATCTTACAGCATATCACAAAAAAGCAAAACACAAATTTATACCTTACTTAAAATTTCTTGAGCTTCTTCGTCGCCTTTTTTATCTTACAGTTCAATAAGGTATATATTTACTTCGAAAATCGACGTTGATAAGAGAAAACCCGTTTTTTTTTCTTTATAACATTACAATCTAAAACTATCTCACTCATTTTTTTTCACTCGGGCCACATTACAAGTTACGCTCAGGTCGCAACAACACGCACATATAATTTTTTTTTTTTTTTTAAATCAATGTGATATATAGTCACTTTAAAGGTGTTTAATTATATAAATATATAGTTTCTTTAAAGGCCTAAAAAAGCATTGTATTAAAAAAATAAAATTGTATTGTTTCAACATATATTAATATCGTGACCGGTTTCGCTCATCGGTCCTTATGTTTATAATTACATGTGTAATTAGAAAAAAAAATACGAAGCTAGATTTATATTATAATTAATTGCTTCATGCATACAATTTTGTAGACCGGAAGTTAAGTATGGTTGACCCAAAAGGATCTCCAGGTCCTTGTGAAACATTGATAATAATTGTAAAATTTCTTTATAAGCGTAAAGAAGGACTACGTAATAATTGTTATATGACAACATTGCTGTAAACATAACCTTTGTAAAGATCTCCTAAATTGTGTCAACATACGTATTGTAAAAAAATTACATACAATTATAATAATCTAAAACAGTGTTTCTCAACCTATTTGGGAGTGTGGCCCCTTTGAGTGTCTTTATTTTTCTGTGTCCCCCATACCATTGTTTTGTCTTCCCATGAAAATTATAATTTCAAAAACCCACCTTTTTTAAAGCTCTTCCAAGATTTTCGAATCTAGAATGCCAGTAATTTATTTTATTTACAGATTTACAAAAAATAGCTGCGCGACGTCCGCCATTATGCTCTTCCCTGTATCGTTTTATAAATGCCCGTGGCCCCCCTCAGCTGTGTTGTGGCTCCCCAAAACAAAAATATATCTCTGTGGCCCCCTTAGAACACGCTGTGGCCCCCTGGGGGGCCACATGGCCCACCATTGAGAAACCCTGATCTAAAACATAACACAATTGTACTCATTCCTTAATTTTATAACATTTTTAAAAATCTCTAACGACCAATATTATTAGGGACAAATTGCCTTATTTCAACATCAAAAATTCATAACATTCTCATATAACTGTAAATATGTAGGCTCATTTTTATTACAAACATTCCATCGTATCTCCCAACGCCACTCTTTATTTCATGCTTGCTCATCACAAGGATACATTAAATTAATTATACACTAAGTGCCCATTCATTAAAGAAGTATTTAACTCCAATTTTGCCCACTTTGGTTGTAAGAGATTATAATAATTAATAATCATATTAGTTTGTATTTAGTAGTTCATTAAAATTGCGTCACCGTGTTATCATTAACGATGCTTAAAGGCATGACCCATTTAGTAACAAAATTCCAATGTAAAATGGCGCTTCAAAACTAATTTATTTATTTGCGTATACCGCCATGAAATATAAATCGATAAGACTGAGTAAGCATTCGTTTAATGACATCTTTTATTCGATCCCTATGAAGTAATATACACTGTAATTTGATATAGACCCCGCCTGATAGTGCTTTTACGGTCGGTCGGTCTGAAAATAGTTAGTTTTCTTTATAGTAAACCATGTTATGTTTGTTGTTTACAAAGCAACGTAGTTGCAGTACGTATAGATTCTTTGCCTTTTTGTTTTATGCTCATCGCTGAAATAATCGAGGATTTCGTGATTGGATAGTTTTAAATTGTTGACTTGAATCATATCATTGAAAAGATTGTATCTAGAGTACAGTCAGTCGGTTTTTTATGCGATTTCGAAGTTATGCTGTTTTTTAGAAATGTAAATTTTAAAAATGTACTGTTTTACGATATATATATTTTTTAAATATTACATCGAGAGTATGTATCGTATTTTGGATAGAATAGAGAATGAATCATAAACACATTACTTAAGCACATGAACTTGGCGGAGAAAGGTTTGATACCTTAAGCGAAAATTATATCGACGAATTACTTACGGATAATGCTATAAGTGACGATGATGTCATTCATTTAACTTTAACTATTGAAAAAAGCCAGAAAACGATGACGAACTGGAAGAAATTCATGTTCCTTCTCCGCGAAAATAATTCAAGAAGGTCTCCAACTTTTCAGTAAATTAGAATGATTCATTCTAAATGATTCAAATTCTGAACGCGCATTCAAGTTTCAACGATAGCTTAAAAAATATGTATGGGTGTAACAAACTGCATAACCAATTAATTATCGAAAAAGAAAATCTGAATAAACTCTGATCACTAATTCCATTGTTAGAAAAAAACCATAGTTTTATGAAATTGATGCGCAGACTATTTCTTCCGAAAAAGAGCGATTTAGAACCACATGCTTTAAAACACACTTAGAATTGTCATACAGTGGCTGAATATTTTTTAATATTTTTACGCAGTGTTTTTCCTCTAATTTTCCTATACTTTGCGATTTAGTGTATATTTTAACTCCTTATTTTAAAGCTATGTGGATTTTAAAATTTATGTAACCTATCCCCACTTTTTCTATGAAAGTCAAGTTTTTTTATACGAATTTGGGTATATGTTGACTCGCTGTTTCAAAGTTATGCGGATTTTAAAATTCATGGAACGCATCCCCACTTTTTGTATGGAAGTCATGTATTTTTTGTGCGATTTTTTATGCTATATTTCGTGGAACGCATCTACCGCATAAAAACAGGATTCCCTGTATTGACCTCAGTCGAATGTTGGTGACCAAATTGCAGCAAAGTGTGGTGTCGATTCCTATCCCGTGAAGCTTTAGCTCTCGAGCCAGTTTGCTATAATATAGGCAAACTATCATATATCTATACGTTTCTGCTTTCACCGCTATTCCCGCACGCATACTATTTTTGGATTGTCTGAAATACTCAACACTTGATTGTGTTCAATATTTCCAGACCGTTCAGAATTAGTGTTTTGCACGTGGAAATAGCACCACGGGTGTCTTCTATTGCCTGATGATTTTGAAGATTTTAATTTGGTAAAATGGGATTAGTTACGGCATTAATAAAAACATTTACGCTAGTATATTCACTAAAAGCATGTCTTCGGTTGTGTTTATTTTTCCCTTTTTTCTAATTCCCATTTTTAAATTCTCCATTCGGTTCAAATATTATGAATTTCTTTATCACGTTGCTGGCAGCTTGCATTGCAATAAAAACCATGAATGATTAAATTCTAATGAATGTTTTTTTTTAATGTTTTTCTTTTCTTTTCAGGTAAGCAGTTATTGCAGACAAACTTGTTTGGGTTACTTGCCGAAAATACGTAAGATATTCAAAATAATTTCCTAACCGATTTTTTAGTTAAATCTTCGATATTTATTTCCAATGGATTTACAATTGTCAATTGCATTGTATGTCTATTTTTTGTTATAAATGTCTGAGTTACACAATGCCTTACGAAAATCGAATGTTTATAGTACATATATTTAAAAACAGATTAAAAATATATATTATATATACATATGTTAAATTAACAGTCTGTTGTCTTATAATTCGCGGGATAAACAAAAATGTAATTTTCGAGTATATAATATATGTGCAGAGGCATATCAAGGAGCATACATGGAGTCGGGAGTCGTGGACTCAGGGGTTTTTCCAGAGTAGGAGTCGGAAAATTCGTGTTATTGGGATTCATGCAATTGGAATAATGAATCTCATACTAAGGTTTTTCTTCGCGAAAAAATCAAAACTGCCAAAACTAAAAATAAATAAAAAAAATATATGGACGAAATATTTAGTCACTAGGCAGAAAATGCAGTTGTACGTCGCGCACATGCCGAACTCACGCCCCACAGCAACGACAATGAAATGCGTCCGCGCAATTGGAACGCACAGCTGCGAATATTTCTGAAATTCGCGTAATTGAGGGATTACTGTTTGTGGAAATAGTACAATAAGTTGTGTTTTATTTTTTAACGAAACTGGCTTTCCGCCAAGAATTGATAATGAAGGTGTTCAAAGTGAATAATATTTCCATCTTGAGAGGACTATTATCGACTTGACGAATAAATAAATATTCACCCCATGAACGGTGTTTATCGCAGTCTATTGTTGTAAAGGTAACACAATAGCTGTTGATAAACGGACATGAACAGTTTTCGAACGAATAGAGAATTATCGCTGATGGATGAACGATCACCCGTGAGGAAGTCGATCAGCTAAAGATTAGCCACAGCGGCTGAACCACTCGATTACAGTACACAATATGATGTCATACAAAATGTGTGAATAAAAAGGATTGTTTATTTTATCTAGTACTAGTGTATAATCGTGGTTTACAACATATGTACATACTACTATTTTTCTTATCGAACATTTTGTAAATGTCCCCAAGAACAAACAATCCAACTCTTTAGGAAATTTAACAACCAATAAGAAAATAATCTTAAATTTGAATTAGGCAAACATATAATTTACGCGTAATACCAATATAATATAAGTATGAAAAAATTGTTATAATAATATGGTGAAGGGTTCGTTGCATAGAATAAAATTGAAATATGGCGACAAATTTTGTACTAATACTTCGCGACTCGCATAAATTATCGGTTACATTGATTTTAAATTTGATGCTTTTAGTATTTTTCTATTCACAATAACAATTAATAGAGAATTTATTTTTTTCTTGCGATATCTATTTGATTTTCGGGTAGAAAAAGAGTAGTGTGTTGTAAAACAATTCTACCAAACTGCTACTTTTTTTTCCTGTAAAACCTGTAAACAGATCAACCGGTGGATCTACCTTATTACGTGTCAAAATAAAAATATGATTAGATTGATTACATTTATGTTATTGGTAATGTTTTAAACTTTTAAGTTTAATTGGAGTCATCATCTTTTTTAAATTCCTCGACATGTTTTTTTTTATATTAAAAATGAGGATGAGTTAATTAGTTTTGAAAAAACTCTTGCTCTTATCATGATAATTAAAAATGTGCCCATGATGCCACGAATATTAATAGCTATTTGTAAACAATAAAAAGTATGTAATTGAATACGTAATGAGCTTCCAGAAAATTTTATCATGTTAGTGTCATGTTAGAATATTTTGAAAAAAACAGTGTTTTTAATATGTAAATAATATCAACGAGATCGCATTACGTCATACACTGCCATGTATCATCCATGTGATGTCATATATTTGTAAAATATTTTTTAAATAAAACAACTTAACGCATAGTTACTAGTTTATCCAATCCCGGTCCCTTTTTGTGATTTCGGGATTGAGAATATTTTTGGGTCGGCGATTTTGAAATCATTGAATTTAAAAAAAAAAAAACCCAGAAATTTGTTTTTTTTTTCAAAAATAAGAGCGCTTTCATTTTCTTAATCCCGAAATCCTGGGACTAATACTGTCACGATCTCGGGATTTTGGGATCGCAGAATTAGACGGGATCCGGGATTGGATACCCTAATAGTTACATATATAATATATGTTACATGTAAAGTTTTTCAAACGACCACCACATCTGAACATTGTGCAAATAATGATTTTGTAGAATGATAATTTATTTATTTTGTGATAAATCTCTCTTGTAGCAAAAAAACAAATGTTACGGTGATCGATCTTTAATAAATATAAATGGTTACATTTTTTATCGTTAAACATACAACACGATGTGTCATCTGTAATTTATTTATTCACGAAATTATAAAAGTGTAATTACATAATATTATACATACAGTCGACACAATATGTTTTTAGCGCTTATCAATAATTAATCCCTTTTTATTTTATCAAATCATTTTTAATTTTTAACACTGAAGTGAAAATAGGATTTAACCTTGATTATATAAATATAATATGTATAGATGTACCATTTTAACTTGACTGTGGCAGAACTCAGAACTGAAATTGTCGCCCTAGGGCGTGTTGACTATGACAACGTTAATGATGCGATGGTGGCGCCCTCGCGGGCAGTCAAGTTACGCTGGTACATCTTTACCTACAATCTTTTCTAAATTTAAAACAGTTTTATAATTTACAGGCAATAGCGAATGCGTTCAATAATCAAATCAATTGAGATAACTTTCGGATATTGACATGGTACACACCCGTATCTTTAATAGGTGACAAATTTGTTAAACATCAGTAATTGTTTGATAAGTTGTCTGGATAATCACCTGTCACTTATCGAAATTTAACTAATAGCACTTCCCGCTAAGTCACGTTGGCACGTATAAAGCTGAGTATAATGGCATTTGATTTAACCTGATGATGCGAAAATATAATTGAACGTTTGCTACATAGTAAATTTCTCTAGATTTAAGTAGGCACACATACTTGTAAACAAATTAGGAAACGGTAATTATAATATAAATTTAACCACCATTTAGCTGTGGTAGGGTTGTACAATTCCAAATTCTTGGGACCGTTAGAATTCGTTACGAAAGTTGTAATGTAGCAATACCGTTAAAACTTTCAGGATATTTTCAAGTGATGTCAAGTTTTACAATGTGTATATGCTCGTTAACAAAACAATGAAAACTGTTTCACATACAATAATATTGTTTGATAAAACTGTCACGCCTGTTAATTATTGTGAGTTTCCTGACTTCGTGACATTTAAAATATTCATTTCGTGTGCATGTTATGCCTGCCAGCTCGTTTAGTGTCTCATATTTCCTAAGCAAGTTTTGTAACCAAGTTTTCATGCGTAACTTATCAAAGTATATTACTGGAAATTTTGATTTAGTACGACTGGTTAATCTCTTTTTCTATGGTTGGTGGGCATGTCATCTAGCCATTTCAAAAATATTTATGAAAGGGCTACGTAATGCACAAGTTCAATCTGTTTTTTAATATTTAAACCAACGCACCGGTTACCTTTTAATTAAAAAAAATACTTTAATGGCTTATCAATCCGGGGAAAAGTATAGCAAATCGAGGATTTCAAATTCCTCGGGGGGGGGGGTCGCTAGTCACATGGCTTTTATAAAAAGAAGTCGCCACCCGAAAAAGGTTGGAAACCTATGCAATATCGTTTAAGAAAATAAATATGTTCTCCTGTTTTTGACCTAACTGCACGGGAGCGACATTTTAACCGTTTGCTTAAATAAAGAAAAAAAGTTGAGAAAGAAAAAAAATATATGACTT
>CM062825.1:14059397-14066855 GCA_031772345.1 Himalopsyche anomala | reverse complement strand
GGGGGGGGGGGGGGGGGGGGGGGGGGGGGGGGGGGGGGGGGGGGGGGGGGGGGGGGGGGGGGGGGGGGGGGGGGGGGGGGGGGGGGGGGGGGGGGGGGGGGGGGGGGGGGGGGGGGGGGGGGGGGGGGGGGGGGGGGGGGGGGGGGGGGGGGGGGGGGGGGGGGGGGGGGGGGGGGGGGGGGGGGGGGGGGGGGGGGGGGGGGGGGGGGGGGGGGGGGGGGGGGGGGGGGGGGGGGGGGGGGGGGGGGGGGGGGGGGGGGGGGGGGGTGGGGGGGGGGGGGGGGGGGGGGGGGGGGGGGGGGGGGGGGGGGGGGGGGGGGGGGGGGGGGGGGGGGGGGGGGGGGGGTGGGGGGGGGGGGGGGGGGGGGGGGGGGGGGGGGGGGGGGGGGGGGGGGGGGGGGGGGGGGGGGGGGGGGGGGGGGGGGGGGGGGGGGGGGGGGGGGGGGGGGGGGGGGGGGGGGGGGGGGGGGGGGGGGGGGGGGGGGGGGGGGGGGGGGGGGGGGGGGGGGGGGGGGGGGGGGGGGGGGGGGGGGGGGGGGGGGGGGGGGGGGGGGGGGGGGGGGGGGGGGGGGGGGGGGGGGGGGGGGGGGGGGGGGGGGGGGGGGGGTGGGGGGGGGGGGGGGGGGGGGGGGGGGGGGGGGGGGGGGGGGGGGGGGGGGGGGGGGGGGGGGGGGGGGGGGGGGGGGGGGGGGGGGGGGGGGGGGGGGGGGGGGGGGGGGGGGGGGGGGGGGGGGGGGGGGGGGGGGGGGGGGGGGGGGGGGGGGGGGGGGGGGGGGGGGGGGGGGGGGGGGGGGGGGGGGGGGGGGGGGGGGGGGGGGGGGGGGGGGGGGGGGGGGGGGGGGGGGGGGGGGGGGGGGGGGGGGGGGGGGGGGGGGGGGGGGGGGGGGGGGGGGGGGGGGGGGGGGGGGGGGGGGGGGGGGGGGGGGGGGGGGGGGGGGGGGGGGGGGGGGGGGGGGGGGGGGGGGGGGGGGGGGGGGGGGGGGGGGGGGGGGGGGGGGGGGGGGGGGGGGGGGGGGGGGGGGGGGGGGGGGGGGGGGGGGGGGGGGGGGGGGGGGGGGGGGGGGGGGGGGGGGGGGGGGGGGGGGGGGGGGGGGGGGGGGGGGGGGGGGGGGGGGGGGGGGGGGGGGGGGGGGGGGGGGGGGGGGGGGGGGGGGGGGGGGGGGGGGGGGGGGGGGGGGGGGGGGGGGGGGGGGGGGGGGGGGGGGGGGGGGGGGGGGGGGGGGGGGGGTGGGGGGGGGGGGGGGGGGGGGGGGGGGGGGGGGGGGGGGGGGGGGGGGGGGGGGGGGGGGGGGGGGGGGGGGGGGGGGGGGGGGGGGGGGGGGGGGGGGGGGGGGGGGGGGGGGGGGGGGGGGGGGGGGGGGGGGGGGGGGGGGGGGGGGGGGGGGGGGGGGGGGGGGGGGGGGGGGGGGGGTGGGGGGGGGGGGGGGGGGGGGGGGGGGGGGGGGGGGGGGGGGGGGGGGGGGGGGGGGGGGGGGGGGGGGGGGGGGGGGGGGGGGGGGGGGGGGGGGGGGGGGGGGGGGGGGGGGGGGGGGGGGGGGGGGGGGGGGGGGGGGGGGGGGGGGGGGGGGGGGGGGGGGGGGGGGGGGGGGGGTGGGGGGGGGGGGGGGGGGGGGGGGGGGGGGGGGGGGGGGGGGGGGGGGGGGGGGGGGGGGGGGGGGGGGGGGGGGGGGGGGGGGGGGGGGGGGGGGGGGGGGGGGGGGGGTGGGGGGGGGGGGGGGGGGGGGGGGGGGGGGGGGGGGGGGGGGGGGGGGGGGGGGGGGGGGGGGGGGGGGGGGGGGGGGGGGGGGGGGGGGGGGGGGGGGGGGGGGGGGGGGGGGGGGGGGGGGGGGGGGGGGGGGGGGGGGGGGGGGGGGGGGGGGGGGGGGGGGGGGGGGGGGGGGGGGGGGGGGGGGGGGGGGGGGGGGGGGGGGGGGGGGGGGGGGGGGGGGGGGGGGGGGGGGGGGGGGGGGGGGGGGGGGGGGGGGGGGGGGGGGGGGGGGGGGGGGGGGGGGGGGGGGGGGGGGGGGGGGGGGGGGGGGGGGGGGGGGGGGGGGGGGGGGGGGGGGGGGGGGGGGGGGGGGGGGGGGGGGGGGGGGGGGGGGGGGGGGGGGGGGGGGGGTGGGGGGGGGGGGGGGGGGGGGGGGGGGGGGGGGGGGGGGGGGGGGGGGGGGGGGGGGGGGGGGGGGGGGGGGGGGGGGGGGGGGGGGGGGGGGGGGGGGGGGGGGGGGGGGGGGGGGGGGGGGGGGGGGGGGGGGGGGGGGGGGGGGGGGGGGGGGGGGGGGGGGGGGGGGGGGGGGGGGGGGGGGGGGGGGGGGGGGGGGGGGGGGGGGGGGGGGGGGGGGGGGGGGGGGGGGGGTGGGGGGGGGGGGGGGGGGGGGGGGGGGGGGGGGGGGGGGGGGGGGGGGGGGGGGGGGGGGGGGGGGGGGGGGGGGGGGGGGGGGGGGGGGGGGGGGGGGGGGGGGGGGGGGGGGGGGGGGGGGGGGGGGGGGGGGGGGGGGGGGGGGGGGGGGGGGGGGGGGGGGGGGGGGGGGGGGGGGGGGGGGGGGGGGGGGGGGGGGGGGGGGGGGGGGGGGGGGGGGGGGGGGGGGGGGGGGGGGGGGGGGGGGGGGGGGGGGGGGGGGGGGGGGGGGGTGGGGGGGGGGGGGGGGGGGGGGGGGGGGGGGGGGGGGGGGGGGGGGGGGGGGGGGGGGGGGGGGGGGGGGGGGGGGGGGGGGGGGGGGGGGGGGGGGTGGGGGGGGGGGGGGGGGGGGGGGGGGGGGGGGGGGGGGGGGGGGGGGTGGGGGGGGGGGGGGGGGGGGGGGGGGGGGGGGGGGGGGGGGGGGGGGGGGGGGGGGGGGGGGGGGGGGGGGGGGGGGGGGGGGGGGGGGGGGGGGGGGGGGGGGGGGGGGGGGGGGGGGGGGGGGGGGGGGGGGGGGGGGGGGGGGGGGGGGGGGGGGGGGGGGGGGGGGGGGGGGGGGGGGGGGGGGGGGGGGGGGGGGGGGGGGGGGGGGGGGGGGGGGGGGGGGGGGGGGGGGGGGGGGGGGGGGGGGGGGGGGGGGGGGGGGGGGGGGGGGGGGGGGGGGGGGGGGGGGGGGGGGGGGGGTGGGGGGGGGGGGGGGGGGGGGGGGGGGGGGGGGGGGGGGGGGGGGGGGGGGGGGGGGGGGGGGGGGGGGGGGGGGGGGGGGGGGGGTGGGGGGGGGGGGGGGGGGGGGGGGGGGGGGGGGGGGGGGGGGGGGGGGGGGGGGGGGGGGGGGGGGGGGGGGGGGGGGGGGGGGGGGGGGGGGGGGGGGGGGGGGGGGGGGGGGGGGGGGGGGGGGGGGGGGGGGGGGGGGGGGGGGGGGGGGGGGGGGGGGGGGGGGGGGGGGGGGGGGGGGGGGGGGGGGGGGGGGGGGGGGGGGGGGGGGGGGGGGGGGGGGGGGGGGGGGGGGGGGGGGGGGGGGGGGGGGGGGGGGGGGGGGGGGGGGGGGGGGGGGGGGGGGGGGGGGGGGGGGGGGGGGGGGGGGGGGGGGGGGGGGGGGGGGGGGGGGGGGGGGGGGGGGGGGGGGGGGGGGGGGGGGGGGGGGGGGGGGGGGGGGGGGGGGGGGGGGGGGGTGGGGGGGGGGGGGGGGGGGGGGGGGGGGGGGGGGGGGGGGGGGGGGGGGGGGGGGGGGGGGGGGGGGGGGGGGGGGGGGGGGGGGGGGGGGGGGGGGGGGGGGGGGGGGGGGGGGGGGGGGGGGGGGGGGGGGGGGGGGGGGGGGGGGGGGGGGGGGGGGGGGGGGGGGGGGGGGGGGGGGGGGGGGGGGGGGGGGGGGGGGGGGGGGGGGGGGGGGGGGGGGGGGGGGGGGGGGGGGGGGGGGGGGGGGGGGGGGGGGGGGGGGGGGGGGGGGGGGGGGGGGGGGGGGGGGGGGGGGGGGGGGGGGGGGGGGGGGGGGGGGGGGGGGGGGGGGGGGGGGGGGGGGGGGGGGGGGGGGGTGGGGGGGGGGGGGGGGGGGGGGGGGGGGGGGGGGGGGGGGGGGGGGGGGGGGGGGGGGTGGGGGGGGGGGGGGGGGGGGGGGGGGGGGGTGGGGGGGGGGGGGGGGGGGGGGGGGGGGGGGGGGGGGGGGGGGGGGGGGGGGGGGGGGGGGGGGGGGGGGGGGGGGGGGGGGGGGGGGGGGGGGGGGGGGGGGGGGGGGGGGGGGGGGGGGGGGGGGGGGGGGGGGGGGGGGGGGGGGGGGGGGGGGGGGGGGGGGGGGGGGGGGGGGGGGGGGGGGGGGGGGGGGGGGGGGGGGGGGGGGGGGGGGGGGGGGGGGGGGGGGGGGGGGGGGGGGGGGGGGGGGGGGGGGGGGGGGGGGGGGGGGGGGGGGGGGGGGGGGGGGGGGGGGGGGGGGGGGGGGGGGGGGGGGGGGGGGGGGGGGGGGGGGGGGGGGGGGGGGGGGGGGGGGGGGGGGGGGGGGGGGGGGGGGGGGGGGGGGGGGGGGGGGGGGGGGGGGGGGGGGGGGGGGGGGGTGGGGGGGGGGGGGGGGGGGGGGGGGGGGGGGGGGGGGGGGGGGGGGGGGGGGGGGGGGGGGGGGGGGGGGGGGGGGGGGGGGGGGGGGGGGGGGGGGGGGGGGGGGGGGGGGGGGGGGGGGGGGGGGGGGGGGGGGGGGGGGGGGGGGGGGGGGGGGGGGGGGGGGGGGGGGGGGGGGGGGGGGGGGGGGGGGGGGGGGGGGGGGGGGGGGGGGGGGGGGGGGGGGGGGGGGGGGGGGGGGGGGGTGGGGGGGGGGGGGGGGGGGGGGGGGGGGGGGGGGGGGGGGGGGGGGGGGGGGGGGGGGGGGGGGGGGGGGGGGGGGGGGGGGGGGGTGGGGGGGGGGGGGGGGGGGGGGGGGGGGGGGGGGGGGGGGGGGGGGGGGGGGGGGGGGGGGGGGGGGGGGGGGGGGGGGGGGGGGGGGGGGGGGGGGGGGGGGGGGGGGGGGGGGGGGGGGGGGGGGGGGGGGGGGGGGGGGGGGGGGGGGGGGGGGGGGGGGGGGGGGGGGGGGGGGGGGGGGGGGGGGGGGGGGGGGGGGGGGGGGGGGGGGGGGGGGGGGGGGGGGGGGGGGGGGGGGGGGGGGGGGGGGGGGGGGGGGGGGGGGGGGGGGGGGGGGGGGGGGGGGGGGGGGGGGGGGGGGGGTGGGGGGGGGGGGGGGGGGGGGGGGGGGGGGGGGGGGGGGGGGGGGGGGGGGGGGGGGGGGGGGGGGGGGGGGGGGGGGGGGGGGGGGGGGGGGGGGGGGGGGGGGGGGGGGGGGGGGGGGGGGGGGGGGGGGGGGGGGGGGGGGGGGGGGGGGGGGGGGGGGGGGGGGGGGGGGGGGGGGGGGGGGGGGGGGGGGGGGGGGGGGGGGGGGGGGGGGGGGGGGGGGGGGGGGGGGGGGGGGGGGGGGGGGGGGGGGGGGGGGGGGGGGGGGGGGGGGGGGGGGGTGGGGGGGGGGGGGGGGGGGGGGGGGGGGGGGGGGGGGGGGGGGGGGGGGGGGGGGGGGGGGGGGGGGGGGGGGGGGGGGGGGGGGGGGGGGGGGGGGGGGGGGGGGGGGGGGGGGGGGGGGGGGGGGGGGGGGGGGGTGGGGGGGGGGGGGGGGGGGGGGGGGGGGGGGGGGGGGGGGGGGGGGGGGGGGGGGGGGGGGGGGGGGGGGGGGGGGGGGGGGGGGGGGGGGGGGGGGGGGGTGGGGGGGGGGGGGGGGGGGGGGGGGGGGGGGGGGGGGGGGGGGGGGGGGGGGGGGGGGGGGGGGGGGGGGGGGGGGGGGGGGGGGGGGGGGGGGGGGGGGGGGGGGGGGGGGGGGGGGGGGGGTGGGGGGGGGGGGGGGGGGGGGGGGGGGGGGGGGGGGGGGGGGGGGGGGGGGGGGGGGGGGGGGGGGGGGGGGGGGGGGGGGGGGGGGGTGGGGGGGGGGGGGGGGGGGGGGGGGGGGGGGGGGGGGGGGGGGGGGGGGGGGGGGGGGGGGGGGGGGGGGGGGGGGGGGGGGGGGGGGGGGGGGGGGGGGGGGGGGGGGGGGGGGGGGGGGGGGGGGGGGGGGGGGGGGGGGGGGGGGGGGGGGGGGGGGGGGGGGGGGGGGGGGGGGGGTGGGGGGGGGGGGGGGGGGGGGGGTGGGGGGGGGGGGGGGGGGGGGGGGGGGGGGGGGGGGGGGGGGGGGGGGGGGGGGGGGGGGGGGGGGGGGGGGGGGGGGGGGGGGGGGGGGGGGGGGGGGGGGGGGGGGGGGGGGGGGGGGGGGGGGGGGGGGGGGGGGGGGGGGGGGGGGGGGGGGGGGGGGGGGGGGGGGGGGGGGGGGGGGGGGGGGGTGGGGGGGGGGGGGGGGGGGGGGGGGGGGGGGGGGGGGGGGGGGGGGGGGGGGGGGGGGGGGGGGGGGGGGGGGGGGGGGGGGGGGGGGGGGGGGGGGGGGGGGGGGTGGGGGGGGGGGGGGGGGGGGGGGGGGGGGGGGGGGGGGGGGGGGGGGGGGGGGGGGGGGGGGGGGGGGGGGGGGGGGGGGGGGGGGGGGGGGGGGGGGTGGGGGGGGGGGGGGGGGGGGGGGGGGGGGGGGGGGGGGGGGGGGGGGGGGGGGGGGGGGGGGGGGGGGGGGGGGGGGGGGGGGGGGGGGGGGGGGGGGGGGGGGGGGGGGGGGGGGGGGGGGGGGGGGGGGGGGGGGGGGGGGGGGGGGGGGGGGGGGGGGGGGGGGGGGGGGGGGGGGGGGGGGGGGGGGGGGGGGGGGGGGGGGGGGGGGGGGGGGGGGGGGGGGGGGGGGGGGGGGGGGGGGGGGGGGGGGGGGGGGGGGGGGGGGGGGGGGGGGGGGGGGGGGGGGGGGGGGGGGGGGGGGGGGGGGGGGGGGGGGGGGGGGGGGGGGGGGGGGGGGGGGGGGGGGGGGGGGGGGGGGGGGGGGGGGGGGGGGGGGGGGGGGTGGGGGGGGGGGGGGGGGGGGGGGGGGGGGGGGGGGGGGGGGGGGGGGGGGGGGGGGGGGGGGGGGGGGGGGGGGGGGGGGGGGGGGGGGGGGGGGGGGGGGGGGGGGGGGGGGGGGGGGGGGGGGGGGGGGGGGGGGGGGGGGGGGGGGGGGGGGGGGGGGGGGGGGGGGGGGGGGGGGGGGGGGGGGGGGGGGGGGGGGGGGGGGGGGTGGGGGGGGGGGGGGGGGGGGGGGGGGGGGGGGGGGGGGGGGGGGGGGGGGGGGGGGGGGGGGGGGGGGGGGGGGGGGGGGGGGGGGGGGGGGGGGGGGGGGGGGGGGGGGGGGGGGGGGGGGGGGGGGGGGGGGGGGGGGGGGGGGGGGGGGGGGGGGGGGGGGGGGGGGGGGGGGGGGGGGGGGGGGGGGGGGGGGGGGGGGGGGGGGGGGGGGGGTGGGGGGGGGGGGGGGGGGGGGGGGGGGGGGGGGGGGGGGGGGGGGGGGGGGGGGGGGGGGGGGGGGGGGGGGGGGGGGGGGGGGGGGGGGGGGGGGGGGGGGGGGGGGGGGGGGGGGGGGGGGGGGGGGGGGGGGGGGGGGGGGGGGGGGGGGGGGGGGGGGTGGGGGGGGGGGGGGGGGGGGGGGGGGGGGGGGGGGGGGGGGGGGGGGGGGGGGTGGGGGGGGGGGGGGGGGGGGGGGG
>CM062825.1:13996897-14054397 GCA_031772345.1 Himalopsyche anomala | reverse complement strand
CGATTATGAAGCAATATTAACAATTTCTTAATTTGATAAGTACTATTGAAAATATTATATATATTTATGAAGAATTTGTACATGCGGAATCTATGAATATATGTATAATCGCATATTTTTTTAAGAGAACTAACAAACAGTGTCGTAGAAAACATTTCTTAAAATAATCTTTATTACGAGTCTATATAATCATACAGAGATCTTGCTAAGACAGAACAACCGGTAAGCTAATCGTTCTCACTGCACGTTGCTTTATAGATCGGATAGGGGGATGGAATTTTAGATACCGTAAATATTTATGTATGAAAAATATTACTCTTATGTACTGATTTCACATTATTTCAATAACGATTGTAACCGGCTTCGTTCGTTACAGACATTATAAACTGATGAAAATATAAATCAATACTGTAACACAATATAAATAAACTTAAGTGGGAGGGATTGTATCTTTTTGCATAACGTCCAATTCTGATGGAATAGTTTTTCTATAACTTGATTATAGAGTACTAGAATTGCATAATTAATATTTTTTTATAATATACTTGCAATTCAAACTACTTATTATTGGATTTTAATTAAAAAATATATACATATGTATATGATATACCTACACTTCGACTTGAACTTCCAACCTGTTGGATATTCTTTCATTCCGCAAATGTTTGCAAATTGTTTTGTTTTATTTAGAAATTTAAACATTTTTACTCGTATGTAATGGGTCATAAAGTATGAATGGAGATGTATAGTTCTTTTAAGTGACGTTTTGAACGTTTGAATATCGGGCGTGATGTAATTAGCAAACATAATTCACTCGATTTTGACTTTAATGAGCTTGATTTATAGCATGAGCTGAAGTTTTAATGAGAAAATAAGATTTTTCGCGCTCGTCAGTGGCCGGCCTCAAGTTTCCGAGAAACATTCTCTTATTTCTATTCATTCTTTCCATTTTTTTAAAATTCTAACGTCACCACTTGAGGAACTGAATATATTACATGGACCAGTTAAAACATTTAGGATGACATACTGAGTCAGAACTGAAGAATTGCCTGTTCCGTGCACGTTTGGGTAGCCACTTAGAATTGAACGTTTTTATAAAGTAGATATAATGATTCTAATACATTGTGGACCCTCACTATTTCAAAAAGACGCAATTAAAGTGTGTTTTTATGTAGTATAATTTGTATATCAAAAAAATCAGGAATCATCGCCTGTCAAACATGACAAATCAAATTAAGTATGTTCACACATTCACACATATATAGCTCTATTTCTCAGAATCCAAATAATTCAATAAACATTCAAAATAATTATGAACACGTTGATGATATTGTCCGTCTATGGTCATGTATATTATGAGGTCAACTACATTTGCCGATGTTCCAAATTCGAAATTGCAAAGTCAATTGTCTTTGTCTTTCGGTACTAAATAAGATCTCATAATTCGTGACTATCCAATGAAATATATAATATATCCTCTAAAAACATTCTCAATATTGCTTTCGTCGTATGCTTCTGCAATAAATATATTATTTAAACGAAACCTAGTAAAAGATTTCCCATGGGGCTTGACCATATTACTTCACCAAACCAACAATTCACAGATGGTTTTGATCTGCATACGTTGTAGAATTCTTTGCATTTATTGAAAATATGTAGGAAATAACCTAGTCACCTGGTCCCGGTGCAAAATTCTTCCTCTTAAGTCAACACAATATCTGGTATAACTTGTTCTCATCACTAATGTGTTTATTGCCTAGATCTTTGAGACCTGTTTTGTCGAGATGTAGCAAACTCTACGAAATTGCAAGTGGTTTGATGACTTAATTCAATTGTCATAATATAATAAACTAACACTTTCAATGGAATTTAATAGTGTTCATATGTCCTAGCTAGATGTCACCATGATCATTGTTTTTCGTTACCGTATTATTATTTGATATCTATGTACATGCATGTATTTACATCTGATTAATATTATTTTTCAAACCTTTGGAACTCCTCTATCACCAAGTATTCTATCTAAAAAATGGTGGTTCTACATGTCTCTATATATATTTTTCAATCTCAGTAATTCAAGACATAATAATCTTGGAATATATAGTCTAAAATTTGTGTCGTTGCTTCGGCTCAATATCCATCATCATGAATTGAATGAATCAATACAATTTTAATTGTATTTTTTATATCACTGCTCATTACGAGTTTTGTTTTATGCTGATGTATTATTTGTCGGGAATAATTTTAGAATATGTACAACTTGTAAATGTATCCAGTCAAGATTCACGAAAACATTTGAAATAAACAAAGCAAGTTCAAAATAATTCTACTATCATTTATCCCATTTATCTCATTTTTTTGCTCAATAATTACAATAATAGGAAGCATTTTACACATCCGTTGACTGCACATAAATATATTTTAAAAGTTTGCTCCCAATTGATTTTAAATGTGTTTGCCGTCGCCGTTATCTCTGCAGGCAATGCGTTCTTTGAACCAAACAATAATTAATTCATTATAAACTATTCTATATCTTGAGTTTCTATTCAATAAAATCATGGAGGAATTCTCAGAAGACTAGAAATTCAGATTCAATCTAATATCGAAAGAGCCAAGGAAGACGTGGATTACATATTATAACGAAATAAATATGCAAACAATACAAATTTATTGACTATTCATTTACGCAAAGATTCGGGTTCGAATTTGCTGATCCGCAGTTGTCTGCCGAATGCATTTATTTTAGTTTTTGAATTGTTTGTAAATCTTGAACCGAAATATGGAAAATTACGGGTTTTTGTTGAAATGTGATTTTCCAATATGATATTTTATTAAAATGTATTTGCCCACAAGCACACATACAGTTGGTTATAATAATTTCATTATAACATAGGCATACCTATTTTCCAATTTTTATTCAAACATTCAAAAGTTTCGAATTTTGAAAATGGAAGACGGCACAGCGTTTGCAAATGGCTGTCTCGGATATTTTTTAGCGAGGAACACGTTTGAGATTTTTCCACTCCTGCGTTTCTCAGATTATTTGTTCTACCTGTTGTACCGGTGAGCCGACAATTCGGCATAGGCTGGGATATATATGTATTATTTTTTTGCAAACGGCATATCTCAAACTGTTGGCGTCAAGGACAATCCTCAGACTGAGGCAGGCATTCTCAAACTCATTTTACGATTACCTTTAAAAATATTACATAACATATAAGATTACATACATTGAAAATCTTTCTAAAGTATCTTCAAAACATATGATAAAAACGTTGTACTTGAACACAGTAGATTTACCATCAAAGAAATGAACAAAAAATGTAATATATTGTATTAAATAATATATGCATATGATATATATTTAGTTTTTTTTTCAAAATACAAGATTCCCGTCTCTGTCACTTCAATAGGTAATGTGAGAATTGGTAGATAAATTCTGTTCTATGCTCGATTGAATTTGACGATACATTTTTTTATTTATCTGCATCAAAAACTTAGCTTTTGAGACCCAGAGCTGTGGAGTCGTTAAGAAATATAACGACTCCGACCTTAGTTCAATACACGGCTTTAATTGTTTTTTTTATGTTTATTTTTTTTATGCAGTGGCGCTCCTTTTGCCCGTAGCGATTTGAATACCCCTTTCTTAAATATATTCTGAAGTTATTAGGTTTTTCGAATACGACCCAGGTTAAAACAGTCTTAACTCCACGACTCCGACTCCACAGTCCTGGTTTGAACTACCGAATATCACCAAGGTATGCCGGATTTGAAGTTATTTATATACTAGTAAAAACACAATAATCCTTTGTACTTTATTCCACTTTATTTAATATGTCAGGACCGGTTTCGCTCATTACGAGCATCGTCAACTGATAAGAAATATAATTTAACAATGCTATTTATACAAAAATGAACAGCTACATGAACAGCTTTTGTATAAATAGCATTGTTAAATTATATTTCTTATCAGTTGACGATGCTCGTAATGAGCGAAACCGGTCCTGACATATTAAATAAAATGGAATGAAGTACAAAGGATTATTGTGTTTTTACTAATATAATGCCTTTCCACCAAGTATTGACAGTGAACACCCTAAAAGTGATTATTTATATACCATTATAACAATAATTACAACATTTATAATGAAACCTTATTTTAATGCAAGCGTAAAAAATAATGTTACACTTAGTGAATAAATATATGAACGTAGCTTAGTTAGCATCATCGATTTTTGTTGTGCAAGAATGGCCTACTTGCGTACATCGATAATAATTGCCCATAGCTACATGAACAAACAAACCAGTACTGTCAATTATTTTTAATTCACAATATGTACTATTTTAGTGTGGGTTCTACCTTTGGAATACTTTTACAAGCTCTTAGCGTCATGACGTAATCGCGAATAAATCTACATTATACATATTTACATACACATTCATACAAAATGCGGTGTTGCATATTAAATCTGCGGTTCCCTTCTGCTTTTACGAGCACACTCGCAATTAAAAAGCCTCTAAGAAATGAATGGTTTTAATTTTTTACATACGATTTATTTTTAAAAAATGCTGTTTATTTAAAATACCAATGATCATTCTTCATCCGGAAAATATCCGGATGACACTTTTTAGACTATAAAGGAATGAATTAGAAATCACGTTTGATACGGTTGAGCTACAAACTGCATTCTAATAGGTTAGTATCAAAACGTCTTGCGTAGATGTTTTATTTTGGAGAGCCAACGAGTTATGGATGGTTGGATCATGCATGCTAAACGATAAACAAAAATTATGTGTTCGTTTACCTTTGCCAAATCTATGAAAATAGTAATCCATGTAATGTTACCCGCCGTGCCGCTTTTTTTATTTGATCAAATATTCTCGCAAGATTTAATCGGTGGAAGTTATTTTTTCTCATTGTTTTATGAGTGGCGATTTTCAATCAACATAAATTGCCGAAGCTTGCGGAAAATTGCGTTTGAAAACAATGCAATAATTCAAAATCTTCAGTTCCGCCAACCATCAACTTATTATGTACACCCAATCCTTTTTTACGATATACATTGGTTCCAGAAAGTAGCGCGTAAAAAGAACCTCACTTTCTTATAATTTGATGAATTGTTTCCAAAAATAAAAATATCGCGTAAAAATGTACGAAAAAAGATAATTTGTTCTTCAAATTCGCTCCAAAAACAATATTTTTACAAATAAAATTTTATTTCTTTATTGAATTTAAAATAAATGAGAAACAGATACACAATAGTATTCACTTATAGGAGTTATTCGCTGCTGTCACTGTCGGCTGCGAAACAAAATCGTTCGCGATTTTTTGAACGAACGTATTGAACTTTGCTTGGTACTCATTTGATGAAATGCTGTTTTTCCTAGATACTTGATTTGAGTCAATTATTATTAAATTGGATTTGTTTTGTTGATTCGACGAACAGTTGAATCTGATTTTTTTTAAATAAGTGAGTGTAAAATATTTTATTTATAAATGCAGGAGTTTATTTTGTTAGTGTCAAAACATCACCATATAAATGTTTTTAATTAAAAAATAATATTTCCATCTTCGGTTCGTATTTATTATTTTGTTTTCAAAATATTTTGATGTCTGGAGTGCATTTATTTGATATAGTAACTATCGTTGACAAAATTTAATGACCGGGAAACGTGCTATTCAACAAATTTAATAAATTCATTTTATTTAAACAAGTTTCAGAGCAGAATGGCATCACATGATTTTGCGCGGGGTCATAACTTCTTTTCACCATTTCTTTTGTAAACAAAATCGCGTAACGAGTAAATCGCTTAAAAAAAATTAACGGTGCCGTCCGAAAAAATCCCGCAGTCGCGGGACTGGGTGTATTTGAAAAAAAAATGTTAAATAGAAACAGTTTATCCGAATCATTTCTATTCGATTTTCAACATTAATATTATTTATGTTCTACACATACACCTAAATTCACGTCTAGTTTTGTTAAATTCTTTATCTGATTTATCTACCTCAATCCTCTTAAAAACATTTACAATTCAATTGACATTGTAGCAATGTTGCTCATCGTTTTTTGCCAATTTTGTTTTTAGAACATGTTTCATTTAATCTTGTAAAATGTAAGTTGAAAATCAAAATATAAAACACTTTTTTTCGATGGATTCGGCTTTGTGGAAGTTTATTTTTAACATAAAATTAAATTCGATAACTTTGTTATTCCTCTGCCTGCTTTGTGACTAAATTATTCCATTATACTTTTGTTTTAAGCGGATTATTATGACACTTGTGGGAAAACTCAAGTTCATATAAATAGTTGATTTTTTTCTACTTATGATTGTATTGAACTAAAATCTGTTTTCTTCAGCGACTCTGAAAAAGATTTAAAGAAGACTTAATAGAATTAAATATCGTACCGGTAAATCTCAATTGCAGTGCGATTTCGTAAATCAATCATCGAATAATGATTTCATAACAAATTGATAACGATAAGAAAATTCATAAAATATATATATTTTATGATTTTTCGACATTTAAGTTAGATTAGGGCTGTGAATTTTATTTCTTTTTTGCAAAGATTAAAAAAACATGACATCATTCGGTCGTTTATTTCATGAATAAATACTTTTTTTGTATAGGTACAGATAGCATTTTAATCGAACGCATCTAAAGGAAAAGGTTAGAAATGAAATTCTGTAAAACAGACACTTGATAATTAGTTACTTATGTTCTTATATATGGGAGCGGCATTCCGACGTACCTCCGGCGTAAGAAGTGTCGATAAAACTATTTGCAATTTAAAATATTAACGATCAGAGTCGATACCTAAATGTAATTATCGAAAATTACTCTTTTTTTATCATCGACTTAACATTCGTGAAAATTATATAAAAATTCGTCGATTTCTTATCTGCGATATTTTTTGTTTTTTTAAATACATACAATTTAAACAACTCAAAATTATACATTATAGTCTCGAAGTCTTATGGTATAAGACATATATGGGCAACCACCGGCCCGCCGATCTATTTTGTCCGGCCCTGATTCATCTCGGCGAAGTATAAAAGAAAGAAATTAATAGTTCCGGGGAGGGATTAAATAATGGAGATGACACGGGCGCTTGCAGTGGGTCCACTCTACTAGTTCATGATCACCACCATATAAGAAATAGCAACGTGTTTTATTTAATTTAATATTACTTTATTATGTTTAATAATTTGGTCCGGCCCTTGACTCGGAGACAGAATGATAATTTAGCCCTAGATCTAGGAAAGGTTCCCCATGCCTGTTATAAGATAATAACTACTTTTCTTGTCAAACAATTTAATACATAAAAAAGATTATTAAATGCAGAATTGGGGAAGAATCTTATTTCAGATGGGATAATCAAATTTAATTTAGCTTGGCAAAAAGAATTACATTAAAATAATGTGTACATTTCTTTTGAATTTTCAGAATTTAAATCTGAGTTTTGAAGGTGATGCCAGTTTCACATTAGCTTACGGGGAAGAACTACAAACCTTATAACAAGTCACCAAAAAATTAAATACATGGTTAATTCTTCAATACTGTTACCAAAAAGATATTTTGAATGGATAAATGATTGTCATACCGAATTTCGCCACCGTATGTTTAGGAATATCGTATGTAAGTTGTCAAAATTACCGCAATAAGACAGAATCGCACATATCAATTTGCTCCATAACAGGTTTTGTCTTCGGTATTATTTATATGTGCTTTATAAATATGTTTCTATAATTATTTCGGTATTCAGACTTCATAGATCGACGATGAGAGTTATTTGTCATTTGGAAGGGGTTTGTAGCTTTGGCTTATCGGCCAAAGTACCGGAGCCTCCCATTGTAGTTATTACCTCTGATAAAGTAACATAAGAAACAGTCTACACTGCTATACATGGCAAGGTGGTGACCCTCTTGGAATGTGATTCTCAGTGCGAGAAGCGGTTCTGTTAGACATAGGTGCATACATGGCCAACCTCAAACCGCCACAAAAAAATAATCAAAACTTAAGCACATAAAAAGACGTCTTTTTTCATTCAAGTATGTAATAAAATCTTAACCCTTTTGAAGAACAGAGATTCTCATAAGATTCAGATCTAATTATGATGGCACGCATGGGATTATAACACGCTGCTCAGTGAGTGGAGATATTTGATAGAAACGTAAATTTACTGGTATTTACGATATCCATTTTTCTGCTCTCGAGGAGTAAATCGCCCAATTCTTTTTAACGACTTTAAAATAATAAATTTTGATTCGATAAGAAGCTTTTTCTAGACTTAAATGTATTCATTGATTTATTCATCGCAAGTCAGTTATTATTGTCACGATTTTTGAAAAAAAAAATAGTTCTATACGACATACAAATCTTCAACGTTGCTTTACTTAAAATAAGTGGGTATTTAGCACTTATTTTACCCACATTTTTTTTACCCTGACGACAAGCAAGTATCGCGGTATTATCGCGTTTTAAAAATTCAAATATATTTAACCCTTCCCTTACTATGCAAAAAAATGTACAAGCTCCTGAGCTGTCTATCCGTTACACATCAAGCAAACGGGAGTGAATCATGACAATTATATAACACTACTACAGCAGTACTACATATAATTGTCATGATTCACTCCTGTTTCCTAATGTGTAACGGATACACAGCTCAGGAGCTTGTGCTTTTTTTGCATAGTTAGGGAAGGGTTAATGAATGGGGACCTAATTCAGGAGAATAAGGAAATCATCGTATCAACTCTTGTGTATATTACAGTATTACACCAACGTATTATGAATTTGACATAACCCTCTAACTCGATGGTCAATTCTAAACAACATGCAAGTAGGCGGTAATTTTACTAGAAAAACCAACGTACGAAAAAGCTTCATAACCTTCCAGAGACGAGAGCTTTTCTTCGATGAAAAAATATTTTTAAGCCATATTGAAGTATCGGATTACAAAAAACAAAAAAAAAACGCAAAGTCGTTATATTGAAACCCCGCATGACTATATGGTCATGCTCATTTTTATATTACCGTGTAATATTGTACGGACAGTAGTAAGGGCACACCAAAATTAGGGGTTGAAATATAGCTGAACGTTTAAATATTTTTTAAATATTTACAATTTGACCACCTTAGATCAACATAATTTCAACACAAATATAATAGTAAAAGAACTGTAAATTATTTTATGTTTTGATAAAATCATGACCATCAGTTTCAAAAAGTCAATTAAAAATTAACGGAAATTCAAAAAATCGCATGTGCTTTTGGTGGTCGTTTCCGTCCCCGCGGCTGATGACTAACTGAAGTCTGTATCTTTTTTAACCAAATTTGAGTGAAAGCAACGACATTCAGGTAGAAAAAGGATGAATAGTGGGATCAATAGAAAACGGTGTTTACTGTGACCATATGGTCACGTTCGTCCTTGGATGGTCTTAAGTTCATAAATTTTCGTTCGGTTCATCACGAGCATATTCAATTGTACGGTCCTGGTCGTAATAAATAATCGTGGAATAAGTATAAAATGGTATTTTATTATCTTTTAATACTTAACGTAGTACATTTAAAAAAAAGAAGCTTTTCCTCCAAGTATTGACTGAACACCTTAAAAATGAAACGTAAATCACTTGCATGTTTTGTTGTAATCTGGTTGGAATTCCTAAAAAACATATTCATACAATAAAGGAAAATTGTAAAGTTGTTCTTTTCGTTTTTTACAAATTCTTGCTAACCTTACTCACACATATAATAATTAATATGAGGATTCCAATGGCCAAATGCCTTTAATTTACATTGAAAATACGTTATCATCAACACAATTTTTCAGGTCTGTGAACCTTTGGATTTTTCTTACTATGTATTTTTGTTCATTCTCATTTAATATAATCAGCAGCGAGGTAGTGTTTCATTATAACCGTATTACGCGTCTTTTGTTTACTGTGTCGTTGGTTGTCTATCCATATTATTGATAAACAGCAGTGAGGCCGTGGGTGTATCGATGATGTGATGATAATTCAAGGGCAAAGTCTCTCAGACAAAAGAAATCAGTTTTATTCGTAAGTTTCTGAACCTTTCTTTCTAGAAACTAGGGCCCCCATTCCCGGATCCCGAAGTCCCGGGATTGGGATTTTTTTTTTTAATTTTGGGAATTCTGTAAATTCCTAAGATTTTGGATTTGAAATTCTGGGAAGAGCTTAAACAAAAAGGTCTCGTGTCATTTCATTTTGGGAATTTAGCAAATTCCTGGGTTTTTGAAATCGTCAATTTTTTTTTTTTTAAATATCAGGATTTCAGAATCGCAAATCAATCCCGAATTCATACACGATTTTATCTTGAATATTCAATCCCGGGATTGAAAAAATTGCCAATCCTGAAATCTCAGCATCACATACAGGGTATACGGGATTGGATGCCCTAATCGAAACCCGACACATCGACTTGCTTATTGCTGGTACCAACTCCAAGTTTACACAAATGAACGATAATATTATAATAGCGATCATTCCATTTCACAGCGTGTGAACTGACTATTTTTAACAGCATTATTAAACTAATTAGTAATTACATACAATGCAATATCGCCCTGTTTATAAGCTCTCGTCGAATCGTTTTGTATCTCCTATAAAATATGCATTTTGTCAATGTTTAGTAATTCTTTTATTTGTTTACGATACTAACGTGAATTTATTTTACCAGGACGGGTGAATGCATCGAAAAACTAAACTCACTTTTGTGTTTCCTTTTCCGCAAATATTATTAATCTTGTCTATTCTTATTTTTTGCGCTTTATGTGGGTGGAAATGAATGAGTTAGATTCTAACTCATTCATACTCACCACGTTAGATTATAATTATTCACATTATTCTATTGTATTCCATTCTCGGTCAGTTTATTTCCATGTAATGTACGTAATGTGGATAAGTTTATTGAATTACTGTGTTAAAGATACTGGTTTATATGGAAATAGCCAAATCCGTTTTGTGTTCTGGGTTTAATCTGATTATTGAATATTTTGTCTGTCCGGTCGTAGGATTATTTTTTTGGCTATTTCATCATTACAATAGAATTGCTGCTGCATTCATCTTGACCATTCAAAATACCATGCCTGGTGTTTCAGGGAATATAGTTGGTTGCTTAGGGATGACGAGGACGAAACAACAAAAAAATATTTATTTACTGTACTATTTATTTTATTTGGTACTTTTTTAAAATAAACACTGATAAAAGAAAACCTTTGATCTGTCAACTGTATTTTTGCCGTCAAATGTAATAGGTATGTCTTAAATATAAAATTATTTAGACAAAAACTGTTTATGTTTTTCTCAAAACCATTTTTTATATTATATTGAAATATTGTAATTATTTTTTACTATTTTTTAAAAATTCATCATCGCAGGGAATATATCTAAGAATTTCCTTCGTTTTCCAATGATTCATCACGAAGATGGGTCAGTTCCTTGATATATCCCGAGATTTTTTGGCTCTCTAAAAAACGCCCAGAGAACTAATGGTTAACCATTATTTTTTTCATTTGTCGCTGCCATTGTTGAATTTTAAAACATGTTTCAAGTATTTAACTATGTAATCTGAATGTTTTTTTATTTATTATAAGATAATTTTAATTGGACCACTCCCGCCAATCAACGTGTCATCGTGTTCAATAGACCAATATTTGATAAATGGCTATGCGCTTTTTTCTAGTACGCCAACTAATGGCCACGCCAATTAATTTTAATTTATTGTTCACGGTAACGGGCTCTAAGCGAGTTCACGGCGTGTTATTAACTCCCCAAATATATTCGCATGCACCGCAAACACAATCGTCCATATGCGATTCTTGCCCAAATTCAATAATCATAAAATATTTTGTCTATGGTACGATGATTGAAAATATATTATAATTATTCCACGTTTAAAACGTCGCTGATCAATGAATCCTGATTCATCTCTGAATCGATCTCAACTCTATATTTTCCCAGTACTTATAATGGTTAGAGCTTCTTCAATAATTATTAAAACCGTAATTCGCTCTTTCGGATCGGTTTGTCTAACTCCCCTTAAATCTAAAAAAAATGATTATTATAGAAAACATTTTATGATTGTAATCGCTGCAAAACAAAGTCTTTGTACCTTTTTACTTCCAGTTATATTGACTGTATATATGCTTTCGCTCGCTGAACATTCATACTAGTCAAATTACTGATAGTTAGAAACAGCGTTAGGCATTTTTACAGTAATTACTTGAAACTTATGCTAATTACAACGCCATTTGTTTGACGGCCGACGCAATTAAAAGCGAGCATCATAAAAACGGTTCCGTTTCCGGGCTCGTTCTTTTTGGGGTAAAGTAGATTTCCGTTTGACCGACGTGATCTACAACTATAAAATTCTCTTATTTTATCGTTTTTTTTGCACAAACCTATTATGTTAAGTGTTATTTTCGGTCGGATCTTCATATATGAGCAACCAACCATGTGCGAGTTTGTGATCTGAATGTACATATATTTTGCAAGCTTGTTTAATTGCAGTTTTTTTCTTCATTCTCCTAGTAATGTCAGCTGCTAGATTTATTTTCTTAAATTTTAATTTTAATCACGTTATAATTGGTGTACGGTATTTTAGCCTCAAAATTCGCTATGACTTGGCTGTAAAATAATGGATATTCAGAGGTCATTCCCCTATCTTTTATTCAATGTAAACCATTTTTCTATGATCATGTAAAAAAACCTTAAGTTATTTTAAGAGTAAATTAATACTAACATCATAATTGACTGATTTAACATTTCTCATATATATATATATATGTATAAATATAGTTGGAATAATTTATTCATTCAAAAAATATACACCGCTTCTTTCCTGTAGCCTTCCCACACCAGTAAAAAAGGTTTGCAATAAAGAGGGACTTGAACGCGCGATAGGCGACATATAGGTAGGTCGTCCCACCGGTCGAAAGTTCTTGGGTGTCAAGAGGATAATAATTCTAGAACGGGGAAAGGTTAATGACCTTTTTAGGGTCGGGCTTATCGTACACATCAAATATTTTATTTAGTACGGCAAACATCACTATATGATTGACAAATTACTTAAATAAA
Source organism: Himalopsyche anomala (assembly GCA_031772345.1). Classification (NCBI taxonomy): domain Eukaryota; kingdom Metazoa; phylum Arthropoda; class Insecta; order Trichoptera; family Rhyacophilidae; genus Himalopsyche; species Himalopsyche anomala. Next base: position 14,041,296 of record CM062825.1, on the reverse strand, counting down.
TTTACATATAAAAGCTAATAAAACGATATACCTACCTACATTTAAATTTATATTAGATATATCCTTTACCTACCCTCGCAAATCTTTTCTTAACTTTGAAATAAAACATAAATATTCAATAACTACCAGTATGTTTACAAGATTTTCATACAATTAAACAAGTAATTATATTTGCAATCGAAAACATTTTGAATAACAAAGTCCACCTATTCTGGAAGTCGCCTAGCACAGTGCTTCCCAAACTAGGGAGGGGCCTGTTTTTGTTCAGAGGGGTCGCGGATTATTTTTTCCAGATTTAGGGGGCCGTTGCATGAAAAAAAGCACTGGTCTAGCATTTTAAAATAATCACTTTTAGGGTGTTCACTGTCAATACTTGGTGGAAAGGCATTATATTAATAAAAACACAATAATCCTTTGTACTTCATTCCACTTTATTTAATATGTCAGGACCGGTTTCGCTCATTACGAGCATCGTCAACTGACGTCATCAGTTGACGATGCTCGTAATGAGCGAAACCGGTCCTGACATATTAAATAAAGTGGAATGAAGTACAAAGGATTATTGTGTTTTTATTAATTTTAAAATAAATGCGAGTACAGAATTTGGTTACTACAGAGTTTCTATCGCGTACAATATGGTCATTATTACAGTGATGGCCCTGTATTCTCAAAAATAACACAGCTACAACTTCTTTCTACTGGCTATTTTTGGCATCCAAAATGACCAAAATACTCGCATGACATTTTTAAGTCCGATTTCAAACATATGAACCCTTTTCTGAGTCTTAATAAAAGCAAGATTCGACAATGTCCTCTACCTTCCATTCACTGTTAACATAAACATCTGAATTATTATTATAACTTGAGAGTTTTTTCCCTCCTCGTTCAGACAGGTTTCTTTGAAGGCTGCTTTCGAAGACAATGCTGCCCTACATACGAGTTGTTGCATCTCGTTTACTCTCCCTTCGTACTTCTCATGTCAACAATCACGTTGTTTCAATACGGACTGCGATGCAATCATTATATTATACTCGAATAATATATGTACACAATTATTCATTACTATCATGTAAATAAATAAAAATATCGACATTATTGGTTCATGTTCATGTAAAATTATGAATTCGAAATTCGAATTATTCGAAATGAATTTAGAATAAAAACTGCAAAACAAACCTGACAAAATAATTCTGAAACATTCGCGTAATGTCACTCGAAACAAGGATGCATGTGAAGCAATCTATAATGTACGTAAATAGAATCGTCAGTCTGACTTTGGGAGCCCTACAAATTCGCAAACATTAACGGATTTAAATCATGACATCATTGCAATGTCCGGCGATCTTCCGAGAAGCATATTCAATTCTATTGTTTTATATTTTTGAAATGAGAATTTTAAGTCAGCCATATTAATACTGTATGACTATGTTTATTGGGCCAATTTGTATCATTAACCTTCGTGTGATTGTCAAATTGGGCGTTGACAGGGGGATATCTAGGAAAGTGTTATCACAAAAAAATAATAATATATCTTTAGTGATAACATATAGCTATATTGCTAGATATTGGTTTAAGGTTAATTGCTTATTACGATACTTGTCAAGAATTTAAAAGTAATAAATTCTTATCAATATTTTTATCGCGTTCGTTTTGCCGTATATGCAACGTTTCACGCAGGTTTACAATATTAAAAGTATCTAAATAATTAACACATTATAGGCGGGAAACGTAAAAATACGTTTATCGCGTACTGTCGGTGTTGTTGGTATATTGACTCATAATTTAATGGCCTTTTCAAAATAACTGCCACGGCAAGTGACCCTTTTTTACAATGAGCATTAAACCTCATAATTTATTATGCCCTGAATGTTCGTGCACACATAGTATTTTTTTCAAAGGCGACACGTTTCTCGAATATTTAGGGCATCAGATTTCACTTTTCCAGTGATTGTAAATTTGTAGGAATGAAGATTTTATACTATAATTGTTTTTATAATTGTATGGTTTGGATTAATGTTATTTTTTATACATAATATTTTGAATATTTCATATTGATAACAAGTGCAGTGATATCTACTAAATTAATAACAGGTTTTTATATTCAGCTTAGAAAAGTAGTGAAATTATGATATATTCAAAATGATATGTACACAATACACAACTGACAAAAATAATATATTTGTGCATGTAAGAGAAATGACGCAATCGATGAATTACTATGTCAAATATATGAAATATTTTATTTGCTGTCTTTGTATTATTACGAAAAATCGTATTTGTCATCAAATGTGTGAAATAGTAATTTGCGTTACATACAATCGCAATTGACGAATTAATTGCTGGAAATTGTGGGTCATCTCTTTTTAAAATGGGTATATGTTTACCTGGCACGTTTTTAAAAATATTTTTATTGTTGAAATCATTTTTCAAACAGGCAGGGGCACCGCATCGATGTGGCGGCATTGCGCGGGCGGATGAGCCCAGGGACGGCGTCGGACAGCCACTCGATTCATCGGCTATAATAAATGATTCATTTGCAACCATAAATTTAAAATATACATATATAAATTATAAGTTCTTATCTACAAGAATTCGTACAAAATATGCAATAAAAAGTCATACAATATTTGCCTGTAAGATAATGTAGTATATATGCTTATATATCAGTGGCGCAACAACTCCTTTTTACCTGTATACATACCCCAGCCATCCTAATTCACCATATGGCGTTAAAACCCATTTACTTTTACCGTTCTTTTGAAGAACAGTCCTCATGTTACGGATATCTGTTTAAACATAATATTAGAAGATAATTGTTTATGGTGTATTTATTTGTGGTAGAGATGGGGTATAAACAATACGTAACTAATCGTTCATTGGCATGACTAATTTGACAACTCAATAATTCCCATCAACAGTTTCATTAGTGTCTGGGTTAATTTTTTATATCAATAATTTATTGTCTCCAAAAATCATTTAGACGCAGCCACAACTTGTGCTAAAACGGGACTTTCATAACATAAGTCCCTGTTTTTGCTTCAAATGTCAATAATTTATGCGACCATGGCCCTTTTAATTTGTTTTTGAAATGCAATACCTGATTTTTATCATGCAGTTATTGACTTTTTGTGAAATTGCCATGTTATCTATACAAGTATATGGACATAGATTACATTATATTAAGTGGATTACAAAGATTAAAAAATATATAGGTACATGTATGCAATAGATAATAATATATGAGACAAGATTAAACATTCATATTGTCTATACATCTATTTACCTAATCGTTGGATAATTGAAATGATTCGCAGTAGCGATTCGTTATTCGATTGATCTGATCGGTTCTTGTTTATTCTAAATAATTTTGACGAAGAAAATGGCTAAATACAGAGCAAATGTAGGAATCTATATATTATTTTAACTGAAATATTCTTTATCTCCTATTGTATTTTTTTGCGGTTTTGTGTTTTTGCGGCTTGGTGTATTTGTGGTTATTTTACGTAACAGTCAGTTTTCAGATAAGTGTGTGATTAAAAAGAATCAATTAATTTTAATGAGACGCTAGGCAAAGTCAGAATAGCATTTGTAGAAAAGTAATAAAATTACGTTTAAAATTGTCGATCTCGAGATTTCGGTGTATGTATCATAATAAACAGTTGAAGAAATATTTAATTAAATGATTAATCGAACTTTTTAGTTACCGCCTGGCATTTTACTGATTTCAGTAAGAATATGATCGCATGTTTTGCCAATGAATGATTTTTTTATTGGAAGTAAATTCAAATCGGTTGTGTGTTCATTTGAAGTTCTAACTTCTGTCATGTCTGTTCACGTCATGTCAGCTCTTTAACTGAAATAAAAAAATAAACTAATAATTATTAAAAAAGGGTGAAAAACATAATCAAATTAATGACCTTCTCATTTATGCTGACAAGTATAATCCTGAAAAACAAATCCTAAATTCAAAAATAGTTTGAATGTAGGATTTGTTTAAAAAATGTAACCTGTAATTAATAAAATAATATATTGATTTAATCAGTAAAAGCATTCAAAAAAAATATAAGCATATCAATAGATTTTCTCAAAGTATTCTTCCACTTAATTAATATTAAAACTATATGTTATCAATCTACATAAAATATTACTTGGCACCTATGGTAACTGATTAGTAACCAATGATAAGAAAGAAATACTTAGTAGGGTATTTCATGGAATGTGAATTAATATATTATATTCGTTTATTATAAATTCTCTTAATTAATATAAAAATATACATTTCATTCGTCATCTTAATCTAAGAAGTCAGAAACCTATATTTGCGTCACATTTTAAATCTTTTAAAGGACACAAAAAAACAATTTTGGAAAAAATCTTCTCAGCAACTTTTTGCTGGTTGTGAAATTGATATTTTCAATTGAAGAGTATAAAAATAATTGAATGATCTGAATCATCATCTGTCAAAATTCGTGTGAAATTCGCAGAAATGTTCTATGTGACACATCTAACATTTCAGCATATTCAATTTTTTTTTATACTTGCTTCTTTTTTTATTTCTTGTCTTCTTATTATAATATATATATCATAGTTATGTTATTATCATGTCTTTGTGTGTAACATAATTCGATATTCAATATTTGGTTTTCTTTAAGTTTTCTATGGGTAAGAAATTAAAATAATTACTAATAAATAATAATTTGTTGACTTTCAGATCAACAGCAAATACAGCGAAGAGTTGGCACAGGAATGTCTCGAATGGATTAAAGCCATCACTGGAGAACCCGAAAACATCTCTGGAGACGCTGATAATTTCTATGAAGTTCTCAAGGATGGAACCCTCCTCTGCCGGTCAGTAAACACTCTCAAATATTAATATATTTATTGTCGCCATACTTAAATTTAAACCTTTTACTTAAAACTCAGACTTTCAAAAAGTTCTTGTATATTTAATCATGTAGTCATTAATAGTAATAACAATAGCAAACTTATAAAATTTGTTTTAAATAATCTTAATATAGCAGTAAAATTTTCATTGAAAAGATATGGAAAGTTTATTTTTTCATAATTAGCATTTTCAATGTACAATTTTTTATTACCTAACTGGTAATAAAAAAAAATTAAGCTCTAGTTGTAAAAATACCGACATTTCACAAAATAGTTAGCAATAATTAACAAAGAATAGAGCACTGTCATAATCTCAACCATTCCTACAGTTAAAAAGGTATTTTAAAGGCAAGTCTTGAGGGCCTCATATGTACATAATCATTATAAGAAGGCTAACTCTATAGTTTTGACAAACTATACATATATTCAACTCATGCTGAAGTAGACATTCTTTTGTCGGCTTGGTCTGCTATATGTTTGTATAGTCAGTTATATACTACTTACTTTGTTATATCAGTTTGCTCATTTTCAATATAACAATAAGCTTACAACAAGCAAATCATGTATTTTATACTTCTGACATTGTTTATCTGTCAGTCACAATAATATTAAATTTGACATTATTCCATTTTCAAAAGCTTAACATTTCTTCCACTGTAAATAAGTGTTTGCATCCATATTTCTTATCTTTTCTTTGGTATTTATTTTAGAAATACCACAAGTATCTAAGTGCATATTTTTTATAGAATGCAATTTGATTATTATGATACGAATTGCAACATGGAAAATTATTGGCCTCAGTGATCTAGTCACAAGAAAAGTCCCAGACAAAGATGTATATCAAATTTAAATCATTTGAAACTTTTCAGAAATATGAAACTAGCTTTTAAGTCAATGAATAACAGAATGAGCTGCAGATGAAGAAATAACTAAAAATAAAAATAATTTTGAAACCAGTGGTTGTCAAGTTTTTTTTATTTAAAGTTATATAACCAGGGCTGTAGAGTCAACACAAAATATGACGATTCCGACTCTGACTTTAACACTTATTAATAATTATTTTTTAGGCAGTAGCATGCAGTGGCACCACTTTCATTTCACCATAGCGATTTGAATACACATTTTTTTAAGCACTCAAAGTTGTGTTTTTTCAAGCCACAAGTCTCCACAGCCCTGGTTATAAACTCACAGACCAGCGTTATATTGTAACACTGAAAAGCTCCAACCATAGTATCGAATTTTTTTTTTTTCACCATTTGAAAATTTTGTTTTTTATTTGCAGATTGGTCAACACCATCCAAGCCGGGTCAGTCAAAAAGATTAATGAATCAAAAATGGCATTTAAATGTATGGAAAACATTAATGCCTTCTTAGACAATGCCAAAAAGCTAGGAGTCCCCCCGCAAGAAACATTCCAGACTGTGGACTTATGGGAACGTCAAAATCTCAACTCGGTTGTTATTTGCCTGCAGTCTCTTGGCAGAAAGGTGAGTCCTATTGTTATGAATTATTATTAAACACCAATTTAGTTTACATCTATGGTGAGTTTTTCTTATACAAATCTTTTTAACCCTCAATGAAAGCAGGCAGTCTAAGTATTAATTTTATAATACTTTTTTTAGATTTGACACTTTTTAAAAACATGTTGCAAAATTGTTGACATTTAATAATTTAGAATACCTTGCTATTTTCATAGGCATGTAATCAAGATCTCTTAAGATATATTTTATTACTATAATGAATATTTCATATTTCACAGGCTGGAAACTTTGGAAAACCATCAATTGGACCTAAAGAGGCTGATAAGAATATCCGTAATTTCACCGATGAGCAAATGCGCGCCGGAGAGGGTGTCATTTCCCTACAATATGGATCCAACAAGGGCGCCACCCAAAGCGGGATCAATTTCGGCAACACCAGACACATGTAAACTGCCTTAAAGTGTGTCAACTATCGATCATTATTAATTTTAAAATCTTAAGAGCTTTTCCGTGTATTATATATTTAATGATAATTTATCGAAACAATATTCAGTCATTTTATAAATTATAATTATTTTTTGAGATTCGAGTCAGGGTGAGAGTGCTGCACGGCAGATGTCAATTCAACCATTCATTTTTGTAAACATATTTATCGTTTTTATTTATTTTTTTGTTATTTTGGAACAAGATATTATTGTAAAACAGCTCTGTGCCAACTGCATTGAGAAATGCATTCCATGTCAATGTTTTAGATTTTAAGCTTAAATTTACAATATTTTGTATAGTTTATTTTGCTGAATTTATTTACATTTTTTATTACAATTTAGGAATAATGGATTTGAACAAAAATAAACCCTATAGTTTGGTGCTAAATTTACTGTGAAATGTTCGTTCTCAGAAGACCAATTCATAGTTATTTCCAAAATAAAAAAATGTAGGCATTTAAGATTGTTGTGAAAATTTGTTACCTTGTTATTTCTATTGAAAGTTATAAATATGTGCGATCCCATTGATGCAGTGTAATAAGTGAATCAACCCTATTTCCATGAGCCTCCATTACATTCCTCCTCTGCATTCATTCTTACAAATAAAGTATTTAATAATTACTTAAACATTGTGTTATCTCTCTATTACCTTATATAAAATATTTCGAGAATGTCATTACGGAGTTCATATGTACATGACCTACTTCAACAATGGGAAATAAAAATCGCAGTATACTTAGTTTCAGACAGTGGGAAACTGTATGCTATGCTTATTTTTAGTTTTAGATGGGAAACCTCTCAACTAGATAGTGAACTTGGTTTACAAATGGAAAAACCAACTGACACTACCTGTTAAACCTAATAACAATAATTTGTTTGTGTCATCAATGAAAACGCAACACTGAATAAAGAGCAACTTTCCTACCAACTTTCCAATAAAGAGCAACTTTCCAGAGCCTACAAAATAAGAACCAAGAGAAGATATTTTTGTATACAGGAGGCCCTCGACTTTCTCGCAATTGGTTCCTGAAAATGTGTGCGAATGTCGAATATTTGTAAGTAGAGGGTTTCTTTAAATGTGTGAAAGTAAAGGGCCGCCTGTATTATATCATCTTATTTTAAAAAAAATTGTCATACATTACCTCTAATTTTTCTATTGTATGTGCGGGCCATCATCTTTTGTGAGCAGTAAATTTTCAGCAAAATAAAATATGTTCGAATATACTCACTGATCCTAGATGTGGAAAATTTAGTGAATTTAGTAAAAATATAGAAGAAAAAATAAAATTTTGTGAAACAAAGTTCTTTTTCCAATATTTCTGGCGCACGCGCGCACAACTTAGTGGGAATATTTCATATATATATATTTTTACTGACAGTATACCATTAGCTTCTTATAAATACCTTATGCAATGTTAATTGAATAAATAAATAAATAAAGAATATGGGGTTACCCGGGATTATAATACCAATTTACTAAAAATGTTTCTAAAACACTATCCAACTATAAATCTGTACTTGTTGACCAAGATGATATGGTGAACAATCAATTAACCGTTGAATTCATCAAAATAATTATTTTGGTCATTATGGCTAAGCATCTCAACAGCTTAGTGACCGCACGTTTTTTTATAAAATTTCACCTGGCGGCCGGGCAATTTTGCAAAAAATTCGCAAAAATTGTAATTTTACTAAATTCACTATAATTTGTAAATCAATTGAGATATCTTTACCAAATTTAATTTTCTTAGCTTCCAGATACTTCGCCTATACGCATATAAGAGTCCGCCGGCCAGCAACCTTTGTTTTTCAAAGACTCAAATACGCGTCCGCGGTCGTTACGCTGTTAATAGCTGAGGTGGTACGTTGATGGATTTTTTTTACCATCCAGAAGTCCTCTTAGCACTATAAGGCACTAAATGATAATTTTGAACCAGAGCCATGGAATTGACTCACAAAAGAATGATTTAAATAGCTTTTATCAACCAGTGTAATATTATGTTTTTGAAGATACAGTAAAACCCCCATTTATGCGAAACTTGGGACGCGTAATTGGGGGAGTGAATCTCATAAAAAAAGTTAGGGGTTACGTTTTTTTTCACGAAAAATTGCAGAACTGCCAAAGAAAAAAAATATACAGATAAAATATTTAGTTACTAGGTGGTAAAATACATAGCGTTCGTTAACGTTTGACTGTATGCACCACACAGACAGCCGCCCGGCTGTGTGTGTATGGCCTGGGACGTGCCGAATACACAGACACTCGCCAACGATTGATTGTATGCACCACACAGCAGCAACAGCAATGGAATGCGACCGCGCAATTGGGGGATTTGCGGCGAATATTTCAGTTTGGCGCATAATTGGGGTTCCACTGTAGTTAGTTACGTCCCCTTATTTATTTAGACATTCTGGATAAGAGGTGGGAAACCTTTACACTTAGAGGTGCTCAAATGCGACCCTTTGATCAAATCCAAATTTCTATTTCATTGATTTACAAAATAATGAACACATTTTTCAGTACAATAAAACCTTGATTATCCGGACTAATTGGGAATAAAGATAGTCCGGATAACGAAAAAATCATAATTGACAGGGAAAGATGAGTATATTCAGTATGCATATTTTGTTATTTAATAAATTCAATTATTGATAATTGTTTAACGCTGGTTGTTCTTTTTGAAGCAGCCAAATCACGAATACTTTTAAGACGCATAAGTTACCTTGCGTTACATTCTTCTTGGCTCTCGAATTGCTTCACAACGACATCTAAACAGACTAAAGCTTCAGAATGTGCAGTACTCATATTAGCCCCCCGATATATGTATACCCTCTTCGTCTCTTTGATCTTGTTCCACCCAAGAAGATATTTCTTTAATTGTCTACACATCGATCAATATTTGAAATACAGGATCGTTCACATTTCAATTTAACCACACAGTGACATCTTCTTCCGTCCCATTCATTACACATTGACAATTGTTAGTTATTGATAACTTTCAACATCCAGGAATTTATAATGATATTTATTAAGATATAATTTATCTGAATCTCTTAAAGGAAATTTTACAATACAAAACTGAATTTTCACTAGGTGCGTGAACTGTATATATATATAAAAAAAAACACACATATGCAGCATTACAGTTATAAACCAAAGCATTGCACAGAGACAACAAACAGAAGAATACTTAAATTAGGAAGACTCTGGGCCACATGTGGCGCTCATCCACTGAGCATTGTAATGTTTTTGTAAATTTTTGGATAGAAAAGAGAAGTAACTAGTAAATAATATTTAACCAGTAAAGGATATACACCCAATCAATGTTCCCTCTAAGGCAAGAGGTTAGCTGCGCGGACCGATCAAATATTAATTGAACAACTGTCTTGTAGAGCGCGCCAACCCGGAATGAGTGAGCGTGGGATTCTCAACTGCTGCGCGGCCGCGCACGCGCGCAGTTTAGAGGGAACGTTGCACTCAATCCTTTTTTACTCGATACATTGGTTCCAGAAAGTGGCACAAAAAAAAATATTTACGTATTTGTTCAAATTCGCTGACTAAAAACATCGCGTAAAAAAAGGACTGGGTGTATATGCTTTACAATATGCTACTCTTTGTCTAACTGAAAATTTACTAAATCCTTTAAAAATAAATGCAATTCTCTTGGTAACCCAATTGTGGATGGGAAAATATCAAAAATTAAACCATGGAATCCAGAAAATTGATAATTCATGCAAACTTACAAGATATTACAACGAAAGTTCATCGCCATATTTTAAATTTGTTTTAAGACAGTGTCTGCCAAACTTTTTTACTAAAGTTACCAGTGTGCCGTAAACGGCACACTGGTAACTGGAATTTGATACACGACACACCAAATAAAAATGCCTTAAATAACTAAATGTACCTTATTAATATGAATATAAAAAATCATGGGTTAGGTTAACATTTTAACAAAATATACTTCCATATGTAGTAATTATTTTATTATAAGGGAAGGAACCAATTGATTTTTAGAAAGAATTCTGTCAAAAAGCGGCTCAAAATTAGATAAACAAACATTCCTCATCTACCATCTGTAAGCGTTTTTGTTTTTTATAATTTTTTTATTTCATATCTACAAGCATTGAAAAACCAAATGCGCAAAGATACGACGATCCAAGAGGCAACAGAGATTTATGTTGTAGCCAATCGAAGATATTGTCTCCATAGTGATATCCAAACTCTAGCTCAGAAAATGAGGTTTGTGCACAGAACATTTTTTAAGATCTATTAAAATTTCCTCTTTTTTTAGTGTCAGGTGTGTACCGTCAAATCCTGTGAATTGTTGATGACCCACTGGTACATTTGATAATCATGTGATGGAAAATTAGACCACGCTGCATATAAACCATCGTCACTGTATCCATGTATTGAATTCTCTACTATGGACGAACGTGACATACATTTATTTGAATATGTAGGTGAATTTATTAGTTTAATAATTAGTTGAATAATCAATTGAGAAAATTAAAATGAAAAAGCATAATTTTAAATAAACGTTTTTGAGGATTCTTCCTTCGCGGCACACCTGAGACTACTCGCAGTACACAGTTTGGCAGAAACTGTTCCAAGAAGTTCCATTTAACATGTTGCAGTGACTTTTTCTCAGCGGCATTCGGTTATTTTTATTGTAAAGCACATTAACCTACAGAATCAAGCGATTAGAGATTATTGGATCTATAGCTATAAAGTTATCTTTAGGATGAGGTACAAAATAATTATGGTCAAAGAAACACTGATTTGAAACTAATGATAATATATATTAACAACAAATGAATAGTTACATTACTTAATGATACATACAAAAACTCTACTTCTGGAAGGGATAGTAGTCCAATCCAGAGTTGTATTTAAATTTAAATGTGTACGGGTTGCGGGGCTTTTTGCCTATTTCTATCATTTTTTGAACCTCTGATCTGTAAACAGGAGGAAGGATTTCTTCACTAAGGGTGCAATTATTATTCTCTTTAGTATCCTCTTTGTAACAACGAACACGAATAATGTCAACATCTCGGCTGTATTCTTCTTGAAGATCACTGATCGCGTGAGGAGGGGATTCAAATTTTATCAAAAAATAATTTGCTTCCGAATGTCGAGTTCCGTGCATGCTTATTCGGTATGGCATCGGCCTGTGTCCTAAATTTTCAATACTCCTGATAAGTCCATTTCTTTGGAACATAGCTTCAGCAGTTCTTTTTAGCGTCGAGACCACCTCCGGCTGTAAATTTGAGCAATATAAATATGAATTACATAACCTCAAATCAAATATCTTTTATTAAACTGGACATCATGTATTACCCGAGACAAGGTTCTTATCATCAAATTCAATTCATAAGTAGGCATTTTTTTTATTCAAATACTATCACGGTGTTATAAATAACTTGGTAGATTATAAGCCTGACCGTATACTACTTATTTCAAATAATAGACAATGTTTTAAATATTCAGGACATTTTGACAGTTTGTTTATGGCTGTTGGAAGTACATATTTAAAAAATTCTTATGTAAAAAAACTAAAACATTTATTAATTAATACCTTTTTTTATTTTCAAAACCACGATGCAATCTCAGTTAAACTCCTCATATGTTTTTTTTTAAATCAATTTTTCTATACTAGGTAAAATTGTATTGTTTTATCGGCCACAAAGCCTTGTCTATAAGTAATACTCGTAAATAAAACGTACATTTGTGAACAGCCAAATATTTTTGAGCGCTAAATCAGAAAAATTTATGATTGTTTTGCAGTCTGTTTCGTGTTGTCGAATAAAAAAAAATTAACGAAAAACAATGGAAAACCTTAAATGCGACGACCCTAACTTTTATAATGAACTAAATCAGTTTCTTAACAATAGCAATGTCACTATTAAAGATATCATTGACCAAACATTGATGATGCAGAGTGAGTAGACAGGAGATTTTTTCAATAAATTCTATGATAAAAAAATATTTTACGGAAATTCATTTCTAAGCTACAGTTTTGTTGATTATGTGTGTTTGACATTCGTATGCAATGTTAATTGAATTAAATTTATTGTTTTATAAAACAGATCCAACAATAATTAATAATTTATCATAATATACAAACATTACACCAATACTTCATCGAAAATATAAATACCGATTTTTTCCAGTGGAGGTTTCATCATTATCCGTGGAATTGGCTGCAATGCAAGGAACACTAATGTGGCAGAATCTTATGCCTCTTGAAGAGCATATAGTAAAAAATGAAGCAAAAGAAGAAAAACTTGTTTAATTAAAGTGTATTTTAAAGCCAAGAATAAATTTACATGAGAGCAGATATTTAAGTCCCATAATCTTCATGATTATTTTCGTGTATAAAGTACCTCAGTTAATAATTTTGCAATTTATCTCTGTGAATATTCAAATAATAAAGTATCTTCGTTTGGTTTTCGAGTTTTATTTGTTGGTTTAAATTTATAAAAGAATTTTATTCTATTCATAATATGAGACAATGTTTCCAACTGGACCTTTACGAATATTGGTGTATATCCAGGAACTCATTCTTCATATTTTATATCAATATGCATGCTGTTGTCATTTCAGTCATCATGAAACTAAGATGACTTATTTTCTTTTGAACAATTATAGCATGATCAATTTTTTCGATGGATTTGTGGTAACTTCGTGGAAGTTCATTTTAATTAACCTTCCAAGGACGAGCGTGACCATATGGTCACAGTAAACACCGTTGTCTATTGATCCCACTATTTATCCTTTTTCTACCTGAATATCGTTGCTTTCACTCAAATTTGGTTAAAAAGGATAGATTTCAGTTAGTAATCAGCTCCGCGGACGGAAGCGACCACCAAAAGCACATACGATTTTTTGAATTTCCATTTTTTTGAATGGACTTTTTGATACTCGTAGTCATTATTTTATCAAAACATAAAATTATTTACAATTGTGTTGAAATTATGTTGATCTAAAGATGTCAAATTGTAATTATTTTTAAAAATTTCACGTTTAGCTATATTGTATGTTCCAACCCCGTATGTTCATACGGTCGCGCTCGTCCTTACTACTGTCCGTACATAATATTACACGGTAATATAAGGATAAGCATGACCATATAGTCATGCGTGGTTTCTATACAAAGAATTTGCGTTTTTTTATTTTAAATTTTTGTTAGAAGTAAAAGTAATCTGTGATTTCTATATGGATAAGGTTCCAAAACATACTATCGAGCATGTTTTGGTTTATGGGAAGGAATTACAAAAATAAAATAACTTTTAGAAAATATTTATCATTATATTATTCTGGTGTACTTATTAAATAGGTTCACAGATAGTTACAATATTTCGCACCTTGCGAAGCCACATTACAGTGTCACAGGTGACCTTTCATTACTTAAAAAAAATTGGATGAACATCATTATCTAAAATATTTACAAAAATCTTCAAAAAGAAATTAAGATCTTCATTACACATAATTTTCAGTCATAGAATTAAAAAAAACATACAGAGAATTCAAGCACATTATGGTTTACAACGCGGTGGAATTATCTTTATGGATGCCAGTTGACAGCAACAAATATAATGCAATTAAAAAATCTTTTTTGTGTAAATAAAGTATTTTGAAGCAGAAAAATTGCTATATTATATGTATTATATCGTCGTTAATAATGCAATAAGTCGCATGTTAAAAAAATTATCAAAAATGATATTGTACCATAAAAGAAATCAAAATATATATGTTCACAATATTTCAAAGAAACATGCGTCAGCAAGTGGGGTAAACACAGCAAAACATCAATGGCAATCTCAATAATGTATGTTTAATAGGAAATAAATTTTCATAGAAAATGTTATTCTTGCTACCTGAACACACAATGTCGATATGGAGAACTTCATATATCTCAGAAAAGTCCAGCACATATAGTCATTTGATATGATTATGACGGAATTTCCAAGGGTTTCATTATTTTTCTTGAAAAAATGCAATTGTTTGGAATTGGGATTTTATTGGTTCAAAACAAAAATTATGGAAAAGAGGCTGAAGACCGCTTATAGAAAAAAAAATATTGATTGCAAACCGTTTGGGGAATGGCTAAATTACAATATATGTCTTAAATTATTACCATAAATCTTAAATATTTAATAACATACCTCTATTAATAAATACAATCTAAATTTATTAAAAGGAATTATTCATTTTGACATCATACTACACATTAATAACGTTAAAAACATATAATAACGAAATGCAAACCTTTTTCATTATTTAGAAAAACAAGATAATATTTATATTTTAATGTTATAGAATATTAAAATTTAAGAAATGGTAAACCAAAAAGTAGCCTATATTACAGTTTCTGATCAACAGAATCAATTAGGAAAAGAAATAATATTATAATGCTACATCTATGAAAATTTTGGATTTCTTATCATTATTGAGCAGTATGAAAATCATTTGATTCTAATGACAAAAGGCGATTTCGTAAATCTAAAATATACATTAAATTTACGGAGGAATTTCAAAACATAAAGAAAGAAAACCATCAGACATTTAAGAAACAAAGCTGGTGGATTTACATGGAAGAGATAGCAGGGTTATAATCTAGTAATAATAAAAAGGAAGCATTATTTGCTTCTAAAAGATGATTAAATGCTCAGTTATTTTGCCGATTCTTTAATAGATTTAAAAAGGCTGTCACTGTATCGCAATACTAGTATTCACTAGTGAAGTAAAATTTTACAAATGAAATTGGTTTTGCATGCAAAAAAATCATAAAACTAATGATAAGTAATACTATGTAAATTCCGAATATATACATATTAGGTTTTACATCCTCTATGATAGCCAAGCCTCACCTGCATTTGATACAGTGTTACTAGTATTTACATTATCTAATTCTGTACGGAATAAATAAATGGATTGGTGACCATACATTAATATTATGATCAAAAGTATGATTTTTTTGGGCCAGCATGCTGTGTGAAATACAACTATAGTTTGAAGCAGTTAATTTTAAAGCATTTTTTTCCATATTATGAAAGAAGGTCAGGAAGTTTTTAGTGATTTGAACGATTAGATGAAACTTAATTATTATGCAATATGTGGTTTTATTTCAGTAAGGAAAAATAATTGTAATATGAAATAACATAACATTTTTTGCCAAAGTATAATAACACTTTGCAATTTTAATTTCTTATAATGTTTATTGATAAAAAAAATAATGCTCTAAAATTTTTGATTATAAAAAATTGTTTTTTTTTGCTGTTAGAATGTGAGACTAATTATTCTTTTGTTTAAAATAGAGTATTATTAATTTTTATTTGAAAATATGAAGAATCTAAATTATTCACAAGTTAAATAATTACTAAAATTTACTTGAATTACTAAATGTAGCAGCAGTAGTGAATGCTATTTAATCATTTACGAGAACATGGCAATGACGTGTCCTTCTAAACATTATTTAAAAATGAGTACGCTGATAAACCAGTTCACAAAACATAATAAAATACCTTCACTTCAGTATTCCACAACTTAAATGAAACAGATAGAAAAAGAAAAGTTGTCAGAAAATCTTGTTAGCAATATGGTAAAGCAACAGGTCACAAATATTAACAACGAAATCTTAAGATAATTAAGTACATTATCTTGACAACCTCAATATATACTATGCACGTTTTAACTGGAATATAAATAAAAATGTAAAAGTAATAATCATTTTATAGAACTACCGGTTAAGATATATATGTCATTGATTTCTGAATCAATGAAATAAATACTTTGGACAAGATAAAAATACACACGAGAATCATCGATATATGTAATACCTGAAACCATCTTGGAGGATAAGACTGATACAAAATTTACATTAAAGGTATTCTTTACTAAAGGAATTATCTGTCAAATTTTGGTGGATAGGCATTATATTTATGAAAAGAAAACACAATTTTTTGTATTCATTCCAAACTTATATGAAAATTATCAGGAGCAGTTTTGTCCATTGATTTAAAATGTTCGCAATGAGCGAAACCAGTCCTGACCGATTTACAAAATTGTGGAATTAGGTTTCAGTCATTCCATATGCGGGTTGATAAACACTTTATTTAACACATCTATTTAACAGTGAGTATGATAGGTATCGCTAAATATAATCTGATAATTTTCATGAGACAGTAAGTTTTATTTTAAATGAATATTCATGAAATGGGTATGAAGAAGCATCATTAAAGCTATCCCAAAAGTGCACTGTAGATGGATTCGGTGGTAATTATATATTATGCAGGTATGACGGAATAATTTGTACTAATAAGAGATTACACTTTCATCACAACCATCTGGAGGTGGGATCGATATATTGAATAGCATTATTGCAATGAGAACGAGCTACTTGTTGAACGAGAAGGAAGACAAAAGTGATGGCGAGGGTCGGTGTGATGAAGCAGAGGAGCTCTTGCTCGGACACCTAAAGTGCTAGGTCGATGTATTGGATCCGTTGAGAGCATCAGTTTCAGCAAAGTGTGCTAGAATAAAACAAAATATTGTTAAATGATATTGTGTAGAATATTTTTATATACCATATTTTCTAAATTATCTCACTAGTCCTGTCCTAGTTTATTCCTAGCCCATCCTTTCTATCTTCCCTACCTATACTCTCTTTGAAAATAGAGTGGTTGAGAAACTGTGAAAAACAGTTCTCGTTGAAAAACCTCTTTTGAAATACCTCCATTGGGAGGCCATGTGCTCCTCATGGGGAGTGGACATGGATTTAAAACATGTTTATTAAAATGTTTCGAGCACTAATAGTCTTTTTTTTTTTTTTATAGTCATTATTAGGGTAAGATAAAATCTAGAATTAAAAATATAAATCATTGTAATAAATTATATAAAAAAAACTGTTGTTACTCTAAATTACAAATAAAAAACCTGTCAATAAGGAATAATATAATAAAAAAGTAGAGAAGTGAAATTTTTGAATGAACATCCAATGAATTCTATACCGATTATATGTGTGAGCTGAAACATTACAGCTTGCATTTCGAGGTTTAAGTTGCGTACAATATTATTCGCTCCACGCCACACGCACCCAGACCGCGTGACTGTATGCAGTTGTATATGTTGGCAGCAGCGTTCCCTCTAAGCTGTGCACGTGTGCGCGCGCACACAACTCGCCGAGCGCACAAAAGTTACACCAATTATACCACAACCAGAATAAATTAATTGTCATTATACAGTGTTTTCATTAAGTAGCTCTAAATACCGTCAATGTGGCGCACAATTTTTTTTATGTCCTTTCAAAGTTGCACAGCCAATGTATTTTGCGCACATAACCTTCAGAAAATTAGAGGGAACATTGGTTGGCAGATAGTGCAACTGGGCAAAGGCTCGCCTTTGCGTATACATAATAATACAATATACTTACGCCTACAATATGTAAACTTAAAATATATCGTCAAATATATCGTAAAATAAATGTTCTAGATTTTGCAGGTGTATATTCGTTATGTTTAAGTCATTATTAATGTCAACTAATATCTGTATTTCGTTTACTGTTATTGTAAGTTAACGTAATCTGATCACGAAAATATACAAAAATCCACGTGCATTTAAAAAATAGACATCATGAAATTATCAAATATGAATTCGAAGTCGTTAGATTATTAAATGCAAGGAATTCTGTGAATTTTCAAATAAAATCCAGTCTTGTTTGTTTAACAGAATTGTGAAGGCTTAATTTACCTAAGAATTTACGCTAAGTTCACCTCAATATCAATCTCTACACATCTACACTGTACACTATATTTTAAAATTAGTAAAAATTACCTCCTGTGGAAATTGTTTCTCGAAGCCGTTTGGAAATCGAGATTCTCGCAATCCTTTCAGAGTAGTGACTCTCTCCATTTCAGTACCAAACGGAATGAGAAGCTCGAAGAGAACTAAGCCCAGAGACCAAATATCCACTTTAAATCCGTGAGATTCACCTCGAGATTGTTCAGGAGACATGTATAAATATGTTCCTGAAATATTAGATGCAATGAAGTTTTTAAAATAAAAATATTCTTTGAACATGGCAAATGTCAACTTTCAAAATTCGCTTTTTTCACGCTACACTACAAATCAAATCTGGTCAAGATGTTTGCAACTGAAACAGATTTTGTTACATCAGTTTGTCTGACAGCAGCATTGAATTTCTCGACGGAATATTTATCATAAATCTTAGTAAAAATAAAGCATTTTTTTTTTTTTATAAAGATTATAAACAAAAATTCCTGAGAAACAAATCTTTCTTTGATGTGTGTACATTTAAAATTTTTTAGTATTTCAGGGAGTCACAAGTATTACTTATAGGCTGAGGATATATAATTCAGTTGAACTAGTTGAGTGAAAATGATCAATTATGAGAAGATGAAGGTAGAAAATATAAGGTCAAAGATAATCATCGTAATGAGATTCTCACCGACGAGCTGGGTCCGTTTCTGGTCAGCCGTTGCCAAGATGGAATGAGCAGATTCACCGAACACTGGACTCCTCGCGTGGTTTTCTTCAATCGAAAGAGGATCAGCCATCGCAGTGACGAGACCGAAATCCCCCACTTTCACTGTGCCGTCAGTTGAGAAAAATATATTGCTCGGTTTTAGATCTCTGTGAATGAAGCCTTGGAGGTGCACATATTCAACAGCATGGACTATTTGTTCAAATATATTCACAACCTAAAAAAGCAAAAATGCATTTTAAAAATATACATATTTGAGTAATTGAGCCCTAGAGGTGAAGTGAGCCAAGTAGTATTATAGGAAAAAATTAATTAGATGTTTTATAATATTCAACATGTCTTAAAGCATCGTAAAAGTGAAGTGAGCTCAGTAAATATACAATGCAAGTGTTATCTTCCTTAAATAAAAATATTCGATCCACAGAAACACCAAGTAAAAATGTGATGTGTACTTAAAGTTCAATAGAAAAGTTTTACTATTTTTCTGCTCAGCTAACTCTTAAGGGCTCAATTGGAATATAGTTTTTACAGATATTTGCCATATATCGCTAAAAGTATATTATTATATATTATATCATTCCAGTGCCACATTATTTCACTTTTCTTATAATTGTAACTTCTTTAGTGTGAATAAAAGGATGAAATAATATGTATTATAATACCTGCTTTTTCCGAACATCCGGACATAAATTGTTTTTCAACCAGTGACTGAGGCTTTCACGCTGGCAAAGCTCCATTTGGATATACAAAAAGACATTATCACGGGGTATCCACGGCGGTTTGCGCTTTGGTGATTGATTGAATTGCGACGCAGACTGCAGATCTAGAGACAGATTTCTTCTATGGCCGCTTTTCTGTTTCCCGCAAATCTGTGATTCATTAATGCAAACTATCCGAGTATTGAGAGCGTTCGGTGATCCACTATGTGATGCGTTTGAATTAGAGTTCTGTCGGAAATCAGAATCAGAAATGGAAATTACACTTTCACCATTAGCGCATTCGATACTCTGTGTGTCTGCACCTTGGTCACTTTTGGAGTGTTCAAACATGATATAAGAGTCATCGTCGTCCTCCTCCTTATCACCTCCACTATTGATACTGAATTGGTTTAAATTGGTAAGATCGGTTCCCTCACTGGACTGCGCAGACTCTTTTGAGAACACACTGAAGGAGTCACTCATGCTGTACGATCTCTGTCTGCTTATATCTAAGTCTTTTAATCTAATTTTATTTTTATCATATTCTAAAGCATCATAACACACGTTAAGAGGTAATTCCGGCGCCATGCTAATGCAGACATTTTCTCCTTTGGTCTGAAGCTCAGGTTGAACTGAACCTACAGTATTTATATTTGTCGAAGGTAGTCTGGAATAAGTGTAAGTGAATTCTTGGCCGGACTTCATTTCTCTAAAATCACATGAAATAAAATCATATTATTGAATGAAAAAGAATGGGCACTTTGAAAAAGTCGCCCTTTGCGTTTTAGTTGATGGGAGTTTTCCCATAGCAAACCAAGATTCGAGTCTCAGTGAAATTTAGATTTTGTCACTAGGGTAACCTTCTTCACTAAAAATTTTAAATGATACTTATTTAAATTAACAGATGGACTTATTTGAAATGTTCTCACAGTTTAGAAAAAAACATTAATTACAGAGCATGCATAGACAGCAAAATTTTAAAATCAAGGTTTAAATAAATTAACTCAAAACGATATCTTGTATTATTTTGAAGTGTTTTGCAATGGTACCTATTTATTTTTAACAATCTGTGAATACCAGTTAGCCGGCCCTGCCATATAGTTATTATAAATTTACCTTTGCATAGGATCTTCCCACTCCGGTGGCGGTGTTTCTTGCCAAGCATTAAAATAGCGTACAATATTTTTATGATCGAGAGCAGCTAGAGCTTTCACTTCACGTAATACTCTGTCTCGAGATTCAACTCTGAAATAGATAGTAATGTAGCATGGGTAAAATAATTCTTTATTAACTTGTACTTTCATTTTGGAAAATAGGATAAATGATTTTTAAAAAATGTGTTGAGTTTCGCAAGATGCCTATGTCATTATTAGATATTTTAACAATGTGGTGATGCCAGAATAGCTGACAAGTTATGTTAAGTATAAATTTAGAATGAACATTAGTTTATATATTAAAATTAATTTGAATGCGGAAAATAGTGGAGAACTTACTTGCTGGGAAGTTTAATTCGCTTTATAGCATAGCCGCATTCATCAATATTATGTTTAACTTCGAAGACGATGCCGAAACCTCCTCTACCGAGGCACTGGACCAGAGTGAAGTCGTCCAAACGACTTTTGAAGATAGCCGATGAGCTATCTGACGTATGTGAAGAGGTTGCACTATGAGGCGGATAAACTTCAACATGCCTCTCGACGTAGACAAGTTCCTGAAAATTTGCAACAACGAAACAATAACTATTTTAGTTAGACATTCCGTATGTATAATTGTTGTTAGTACACAGTTAATTTTAACCATTCGTTTTCTAATTTGAAGCAATACGATTAATTGTCTTGCAATATTTTTTATCCCACTTAAACAGGGCGAATGTGATGGAATAACAAAAAATCTGGAATTATTGTAATATAACTAGTAATATTTGAGTATTTTCCACCTCTTCTCAAATTTGTGTCATGCGGAGTGCGAAGTTTTTTTTAACTTGAGCAATATATAACAATTTTTGGATTAATAATATATGATAATTAATGGATCTGGTAGCGTGAGATTGAAATTTTGTTAAACCCTCAAGAGACGAGTGTGACCATACGGCAAACACCGTCGTCACCCAATCCCACTATTCATCCCTTTTCTACCTGAAAATTGTTGCCTACGCTCAACTTCGGTTAAAAAGAATAACGACTTCAGCTATTCATCAGCTGCGGGGACGGGAACAACTACCAAAACAACGTGCGATTTCCATTTATTTATTTTTTCTTAAAAATGGACTTCTTGAGATTGTTAGTTATTATTTTATTAAAGCTTTAAATTATTTAGACTACTTTTACTGATATTAGTTAACAGAAATAAAATAAAATAAAATAAAATTATATTTTTTATTGAAAAAAGGCCTTTTCTCTGGTGAGCTAACTTACTCTATGTATTACTTCACGAGGTGGTATACTTCGCCAAAAAATGTGGGAAGCAATTATTACGATTACAGCAGTTCCCACTGCAATGGCGGCAACCTCTCTCCTGAAATGAAAGAATGTGTTAAGATGCAATCAATTTTATATTATATTTATGTAAGTGGTTATTATTGCAGTGTTAAGTTATTATTACTATGATACGAGAGACTGTCAAATAACAGTTTTTGCGGTTAAGTTTAGTGTTATGCGCCACAAAGTACCACAATTTACAAATAAAACAAAAAAAAAACTTACCACCAAAACATAAACGAGACCACGAAAATGTTAATGTTGGCTATGTCTTCAAAATCGTATTCCTCGCTTTCATTAGAGCCTTCAAGCAGAGGACGAGGAGGTTGAAGTTTATCACTGTCAATGTCAGTCTCGGAATCAGTCGAGTTGTCTTTCACGCATGTCGGACCCTCGAGTGCCTTGCAATCGTCAGTTGTGAAAAGAAAGTACCCGTTGCCTGTAATATTTTACTGAATGAAATATACTTGAGATATCTCTCAATGAAAGTTAATCATTTTACAAATATAGTGGATTCTCAAAAACACCTCCGTTATTAAGTATTAAGTGATATAAAAAGCAGTCAAATATGTAATTTATTGAAGAAAAATATATGTAAATATGTATAATATAAATATATAGAAAAAAATATAAATCAAATGAGCACCAACCGTTCACATATTCTGAAGCGTAAAGTACAGAAAGAGCAGTGGTAGTGTGGTCTCCCTCGTTGACGTTTAAGAGAGCTGTATCCGAGTCCAGTTTATCCCAGTCTGGGGGAGACCTGGCAGGTATTGGCTTCCATGGAATAATTAGAGTGGATTCTTTCTCGCCATTTCCTGAACCCAATGCTGGCCGAGAATGAGCTTGAGATTTTACAAGCGCCTGCATTTGGACTGACTCTTGAACATACAACTGTAATTTTTAAAAAAAATAGCTATTAGTAATGTATAAAAAATTAACACACACATAGGTGATATATACATTAAAAATATAGAACAACAATTTGAATATCACAATTTCTGTTATAAGATATTTCAATTCACTCAATCCATTAAAATATTTCATTATCCCTCACAATGTTCCCTCTAAGGCAAGAGGTTAGCTGCGCGGAAATTCCAAAGGCTGCGCGGAGGATGCGTGGACCGATCAAATATTAATTGACCAACTGTCTTGCAGTGCGCGCCAACCCGGAATGAGTGCGATGGGGCTTCTCAACTGCTGTGCAGCCGTGCAGCTTAGAGGGAACGTTGATCCCTTGTAGTTATTGCCAAGCTACATGAAAGTGGCGGCTACAGTATCTGCTGTGCCAGGGATGCAGATGTGTTTAATACACGGAATGTTTTAACTATTTTAATGAGTTATATGATGACAATATTTTTGGCATTACACTGAACGTATGACAGCCTTATTGAACGCTTTTAATATTAATATTTTTCAGCAATAATGGTTAACATCTTAGGTGCCTAAAATCTATGATTGACAAAATATTTCTTTTGTTTAATGGGTGTAAGTACAGATTCCGGACTGACCTGTCGATCATGCATACCAATGTAAATAGATGGATTAATAAGAGGCGGAATATCCGGCCCAAACTTTGAATCTGAATGAATATGAGCTGCTCCGAAAAGATCCAAAGAGTTTAAATTTCCTCCGTCTGATTTCCATGCACCTACCACAGGTGTATCTAGCTGTAGAAGGAAACAATATTTATACACGTTTTAGTACAATGAAATGAAGTAGTGAGTTTTTTTCTACGATAAATATGTGGAGAAAAACTCTGACTATCCGAGTGCGGACTATCCAATCCCTCATCCCCGTATCAGCCAAGGTAATTGGGCGTTAAAAATATCTATTGAAATAAGATAATGATGATTTTTTTAAATTTGGTCTTTGTTAAAATTTATTAAACATGTTGGTAACATTAAACGTCATTATTACACAATAAATGAAAAGCTCAGAATAATTAAAATTCATTTCATTAGTTTTAAAAATTTAAGAGTTGTAAGTCAAATGTTAGATTAATGAAAATAATCAGATAAAGATTGTTAAAATATATTATTGTAAGGTTGATTATAAAATCTGTGTTAATGATTACTACATACTGAACAAGTATGCCATTGCTGTCGATAATGAAAAATTCTTTTAACAACGATCTTGTTTACAACAAGGCCAGTTAGGTTTGTTTAAGCTGTAAATTGTGTTAAGAAAACTACAATTTTACCTTATGTTTCCAGAACAGAACACTGGGAGCTGATTTTTGGAATGCACATACAATTCCTTCGGGAACAATAACTTTGAATATCAACTCGGGATCACTATTTTCGATAGGAGTCGGCGGTAGAATACATCCTTCAAACGGTTGCAGTGACAGCTCATGTTGACCAACACTAAAGTTCCATCTAGAAAATAAGGATCTCGTATAAATCAAATGAAAAACACAAAATAACCCGAATGATTCTGAATAAACGAAGACTTCAATTCTGAGGGATCCGAGCAAGGTCAAGGTGGAAGCGATAAGGAACAAGAATGCTTGCCGTAAACTAAAAGTATAAAGAAAACAGGATTTATAGACATTGCCCAGTTTTGAATAAAGTAATATGTATTAATTCAATCACGCCGTGTGTGCATTACTTCTCTTGCCCGGATCTCGGCTCGACAGCTCGCACAGTCTGTGTGATTCGTCTGATTAACAGTAACTCCCCAGGATCATCTCCTGGATGATTTTCTCGAGTTAGACCTCCATCATTGCCTTTGGAACCCCAATCTGTGGTGTTTACACATCCGTTAAGTGAACATTCGTATATCAACTGGCCATTATTTGTCGAGACGCCCAAAGAGGCAGTTTCTTTTCCACCTGTGAAAAAGAATGCAATTATGAAACGATGTAGTCAAGGAAAAATTGTACAACTAACAAAATATTCAATACCATAGAGATAGGCTTACACAGGACCACTCTACAGCTTTATATCCCACCAATTCTTGCCAAGCTCACTTTTTTATCACAGGATTCATTTTTTGTGATTGACAAGCGGATTGCTGTTTTGCGAGGATAAATGTGAACAAATATAAGAAGCCAGTACAAAAGTCCTCCGTGAGCTCTAAGCCGAGGCTTAAAAATCATCTTTTCTTGTTTTTATTACTTTTGAAACCTACCTGCTATTACGAGATCATCTGAATACTTGTGTGAAGAGGACAATAGCTGGTCAGCTGAAAGTGGAAGAGGTTCTAGCGAATCTCCGCTGAATCGGTACAATGATCCACCAAGAGATGGTACTAATCTCACCCATTGCCCGCCGCTGCTGAGCTAAAAAACAATATGAATTAATTAAATGAAATAGATACACTCGATTCTCTTTTTAAATTTTCTCTTTTGCACGCCATGTAAAACAGGCGTGCAAAAAACGTCCATGTAAAAGAGAACTGTGCAAAAAGGGAACTGGGTGTACTTAGTCATCTTAAAATAATCCATTGTTGAAGATCAAACAGATTAGATATTAAATATCTCTGAATGAATAACGGGGTCAATTAGTAGAATAATCGTAAGATAAGGAAAAATTTTGGTGGATTATTAAAAAGAATCAGATACATATAAATAATATTCTAGTATTTGAGATAGACGTTTTGAAACACATTTATGTGGCAACAAAACAAATGTTTATATTATTCTAGAGATTTGAGATATAATAAAAATAGACTCCTCCCTCGTTCAACACGGAATATAGGTTCCGCAAGATCACAATGTAAAATAAAACTTATGAATATATGGAAAAGAGGCAGGTTCTTTTTCAGAAAAATAATAAAAGAACATAACGGTAAATTAAAAAAAAATATTATTTTATAATATAGATTAAAAAAAGTGTTATTCATTGTCGCTGTCACTACAAGATACGACGCGTCTTTTTTTCTTGTGGGTTGGATGTTATTATCACAAACAGTGGCGGATTTAGCACATGGGAGGCCCCAGGTGCAATAAAATTTGGAACCCCTGTTTTTCGGATAACATAAGAATGTCAGAAAATTCCATGAAAGTATTAAATATATGGGTTATATTATATAGGCCATTTTTGAGGCCCCTAAGATTCGGAGGCCTCAAGCCCACGCCTCATTCGTTTATAGCAGTGTTTCTCAACCTTTTTGGGAGAGTGGCCCCTTTTGAGTGTCTTTATTTTTCTGTGGCCCCCATACCATTGTTTTGTCTTCCCATGAAAATTATAATTTCAAAAACCCACCTTTTTTATAGCTCTTCTGAGATTTTCGAATCTAGAATGCCAGTAATTTATTTTATTTACGGATTTACAAAAAATAGCTGCGTGGCGTCAGCCATTATGCTCTTCCCTGTATTGTTTTATCAATACCCGTGGCCCCCCTAAACTGTGTTGTGGCTCCCCAAAACAAAAATAAATTTCTGTGGCCTCCTTAGAACACGCTATGGCCCCCTGGGGGGCCACATGGCTCACTGTTGAGAAACCTTGGCTTATAGGATAATCCGCCACTGATCACTAACACTTTTATAAATATCAGTCCTAAAATCCATTTTAAACAAGTGAGGACAAGCAATGTGTTCATTGAATTTGAATGCGTAAGATTAATTTAGTATACTACACATAATACATACTCAAGTATTATTAATTACTGAAAACGAGTCATTTATAGATTCATTATTTTGGAATCAGATAAAGGAATCAATTTGATTCAAAGATACCATTCACAATAATACTTTGACCAGTGACTTTAAGGTGGATTTTAGGGTGTGTCATTAGTTGTATGACATTACTCAAAATACAATACGCTCAGATATATATGGATATATATCAAACAATTTCAAAACAATAATAATCAAGATTAAAAATTTAACAGCCACTGCGTTTATTGAATCATAAAACTACTAGATAACATTATTTCGATAAGCTTTAATTATTTTGCGTGTTATTTAGAATGAGATAAAAGAATGGTAAGAAAAACTCATGCATGACTTCAAAAATGATTACGTAGGTAAATAATAATAATTTAAATATTTATTATTTTTCTTCTCAAACACGATGTAAAATGTTTATAAGCATTATTTTTTAATATAAAATTTTCGATTTATTATATTTTACAGTAAATATATACTGTTAGTAAAAATTGATAACTTTATGTGATGACTAACTTCACATATCGGCGACTTAAAAATAGAATGACCTAACTCCGATATTAGTTGGAATAAAAAATGTAATATTGTTGCCTTACAATACCCGAGCACTTTTATTATAGCGTTCAAATGTCATTTTTTCTAATTTCATTACGTAAGTCATTCCGGGTCTAAGTCTAAGCCCTTTAAATCAGGTTTGTAATAATCATGTATCAATGTGAAATAAACAAAAAAAAATAACTGTTCAATTATTATTTATTTCTATTTACTACCAATACCTAATACATTAAGACCCCAACTCAGTGGCGGCCGGTCAATGTGGCATTGGATCAATGCACCCCTTGTATATGCAGGGGCGGTTATATTTTAAGAAATAATATTCAACCATTCACTCATTTTAAATTCTTCATGTATATATTACAGGGCTTCGAGCCGGAACAGAACCGAAAACCGTTAAAACTGTTATTTTTGCCGGAACGAAAACCAGAACCGAACCGAAAAAAATATTGGTTTTTTTTCGATTCACGCTATTATAGGGTTTTGAGATTTTCAAATTCCTCGGTGAGCTAAAAAAAAAAAACCAATCACGGAGATATTTTGGGCAAATCGGTAAATTCCTGGGCTTTTGGATTCGAGCTGAACTGAAAACAGAAAACCGTTATTTTTGCCTGAACGAAAATCAGAACCGAACTGATATATATTTTTTGATTTGAACCGGAACGAAAAAAACAGCAGTTCAATAGAACCAATGTACTAATAAACAATTCAAGAATAGATACTTTAACTTTTTACCGAATCAGTGGAATAACGAAGTTATCAATTATAAATTTAATGAATTTCCACAAAGTTATTGCAGAATCATCAAAAAATATTAGACGCGTTTTTTAATAATTTATAAATAAAAATATTTGGCATTAAATGCTAATGTCCCAAATATTTTTAAATAAGAAAATTATTAAGAGATAAACTTGATACGAATTTTTTATAAGTCACTTAAGATCAACTCCAATGTCCAAGATCTGAAATTACTGAGACTTGAACACAGACTGGTCTGACTGATAAGAAAAAGCTCTAACAAACTAAACCAGAGAGGGCAACAAATTCATCTTTGGTATAACCATGCCGACCCCTGAGTAGTACATGAAACCCTAGAATGAATCATTAAGAAACGGGACGGGGCAAACCTTCTATATATACTTTATGTATTTTATCAAGACAAGTTAATATATCTTACCAGATAATAACTTTTATTTTATTTAGATCACACCAATGCTTTCTTAATATTAATGTAAGCTTGGAAACTTACTTCCAGTCGGTGTATACTGGATGAAAGCAGAGGTACTCCGGTCGGTAAGCTCCATCGTTCTGATCCATCTTTTGTATTAAGAGCAGTCACCTTGCCATCCAGAGTACTGATAAATACCAAGCTAAAGAAAAAAAATGTTCATTAGATTAACAATCGATTTATTTTATAATGGTTAAATTTGAGCAAATGACAAACACCGTTAACACATTCCGTAGAAAGGATATGTTAAGCATGTTTTTATTATCTGTGCGATTTTCTAAAAAAGATTTTCAGCCAAGGCGATAGAACTCATACAATAAAGCTATATTTTTAACCGATAACTAGATTTTTTTTGTGAGGCCAGAGTGTGAGGAATGTTCACTAAGCACGGTAAGCCTTAAAGAGTCTCTGGGTTAATGACTGTTAGCAGCCCCATTTTCATAACAAGCCATCGTGAAAGTGAACTTTCAAAAAGTCGAATGATAGAATAGAATGGTGGTTTCCTAAAATAATAACTTTATTTAAACAAACCATGTAAGTTTGAAAACTCAATATCAGATTTCGAATAAATTTAAGGTATCCAGAGTGAGTCTATTCCATTATTTATCTGACGTAATTTATTCGTTGGTGTATGAACGCGTTTGCCACCAGAAATATCTTGGCGAATTTTATACAAAAAATTCTATTTACAATTTGAAACTGCAGCAGGTGGTGCAGTTGGTGTAATGATAAGCACCTTTGAGACTTTGAGAAGATTCCATTATAAATCTGTGAAAGTTTTTAAAAATGCATTTTGATATTATTCAGTAAAAACAGCAGGCATATAATTTCGAGTCAACTAAATAAAATGATTACGTTATTAATCCTATTAAATCAAAACTATTCACATATAGGATATTCGTATGCGAATATAAAAAAGAATAATTCTTTAAAAAAATAAGAATGGAAAAAAATGAAGGTTTCTGTTATGAGTCACTTCTCGCACTTGTTTATTTATTTTGATAACGTAAACCGGCTAGTAACTACCTTTCTTATTTAATTTCAATGTAATATTAAATGATGCGCTTACTTTTTGCTGGGCTTTGGTTCCTTTCCATGACTTGGCCCACAGAAAGGTATTTTTTTTAATTCGGCGTCAGTATTTGATGCACTTGTTATCACTGATGTTAAAAATACAGAAGCCAAAATAGTCTTGAAGTGGCTAGCTCCAAATAACCCCATGGTTTTTGAAACTTTCAACGTTATTTTTTGTCATATCAACTTCTTATCGCCCGATTTATCCTGCAGACTAAAACTGAACTATATTTAGACTATATATCCCAACTTTTAAATAACAGGGAAAGCAGGAGTTATGTTGATCCTGTCTAGTTGTAACTTGTCAAATCACATACGAACACGCATGACTTAATATGCAATAGTGTTCGAGGTTGAAAATACATATACGATTGCGCAAGTATGCGCTCTCTCGGTTCTTATTACCTACTCTACTCCAGCTGTTTGTTTATGGCAGAAACGCTGCTCACTTCAAATTGTAGTATTATGAGGTGACTTTTGTGATGACGGTACTGTTCGAAAATTTAATGTTAAACAGATAGTTATTTCTATTAATAATATTATTTTTTCAGTCGTTTTATAAATAAAAAAATGTATTACGCATAGTTAACAATATAAGAAATTTCAATATTTCACCTGCCTAGAAAGCAATGCTCATATTACTCAAAACAAAAAACAAAAAGCTTTGTATATCCATACATAGTTAAATCAACATATATATTCTCAAAAATTAATATTTGAACTAAGCCAGCAAACCCAATTATTATCGCAATTTTTAATAAGTCTTGGCGCCACAAATAATGTGCGTCAAAAATGTTATTAGATATATTTTCAGATAAAAATGAATTGATAAATTTTAAAATAAATTGTTTCTTTAAAAATCAAAAAATCATTTTGATGCAGGTAATATTTGAACATAATAGTGCGCTTAAAATGAAAATCAAATGGATATTTTAATTAGTGGCATATTTATTTGCTATTAAAACAAAAAAAGAATATTATAAATGCTTGACACACAATAACTATATTATACATTAATTATTTCAACTACTTTTGCAAATAAGTATAATCGACTGACCGATTAGTTAAACGAAAAGAACATGCTTTAAATGAAAATAATAAAAAAAATTATATACGTTGCTTAGCAAAATAAAATGAACATTAATTATTTTTTAAATGTTCTTACTAAGATATGTTTTCGGATGAATATTTTTAAATATTATATTATTATTATGGTTGGCATTTTAATTATGTATTGATTCAATATTAGACATTTATTTTAAGTCCTTCTACGAACATCAATGTTTTACAGGTAACCAACTTCTATTAGTATCAGAGATAATATACTATTAGTATATTGTCCATGTTTACACATATAGTCTCTGGTTTACACTACTTTTTGACGTTTCATGACAACAATTTACAAAATAGTATGAGTTTTATTGAAGATACGATAATAAATAGAAAAAAATATTTTTCAAACAAAAAATAAATATGACAGGAAAAAGGTGTGTTCATTAATAATTATAACTCATCAAAAGTGAGTCAATATAAAAGACTGAGCTTAAGTCTAACTACATAAAACATGTAATGTCTACAACACGGTTTCTCAACGGGGGGCCACAGAGATTTATTTTTGTTTTGGGGAGCCACAGCACAGTTTAGGGGACAAATTTTCCGAAATCCCTATATGTATTTTTGTGATTTTAGAACCGCCACTGGTTATTAGTCTGTGGATTATAGAATTGACTCCAATCAATGTGTTATGGTGTTTTAATATTCTCAGGTTGTGTTTTACTTTTCAGAGTTTTGGAGGTGTGTATTGATAATATAGAATCAGCATTAAATGCATCATCAGGAGGAGCTGGTCGTCTTGAAGTTTGCAGTGCTCTATCTGAAGGAGGCCTCACACCATCTCTTGGTCTTGTTGTAGTCATACGAGCTAAAGTTAGCAATCTTTTATAATCCTTTTTTTTATAAGTCAGTAGCATTCAATTCCCTTCCCCCCCATTGTGCACTTTATCCTTTCACTACCACAGAAATGATATATTGGCTTTCAGATATATTTTGGTTGTACAATTTTCACATTTATGACAATGCCAACTATAAAGAAAACATGTTTTTAAATGATATTTAACTATTAGGTTGATGCAAAAGTAAAGACGTTTTTTTAGAATTTTTAAATATTTATTTAATCAATTATATAATTTCCATCAGTTCTTATAACCTTCTCCCACCTTTCTATTAACTTATAAATACCGTTGGTGTAAAATTCCGTGGACTTTGATGCGAAAAATGTATTAAGAAATGTTTTAACCTGCTCTATTCTATCAAATTTTTATATCATGTATTTTTTTTTGCACTGATCTGAATAAATGATAATCAGAAGAAGCAAGATCTGGAGAATACGGTGGGTACTTGATAACATCCCAATTCAACTCATTTTGCTTGTGTTGGTTCATCATCGCCACATGTGATCGCACGTTGTCGTGATGAAACACTACCCCTTTTATGTTTATTAATCCTGGTCTATCTATACGGTTGATTGGGTGACTCCCATCATCGACGCGATTTCCCTGGTGGTTAGACGTGAATTGGTGTCAATTATGACTTTTAAATTGTCATCATCAGACTTCAATGGCCGCCCGACACGGGGTTTATCAATTAGTGAAAAATCCCCAGATCGAAATTTTGTAAACCATCTTTGTGCCTGTCGAACTTTGATGACATCTGCTCCATACACATCGCAAATCTTTTTGGTTGCCACAGTCGCAGTATTGTCTTTACGGAATTTATAAAGTAAACAATGTCATAAATGCACTTTATCGACCGCCATTTAGAAAAAATACAAGGGCTCTTCACCATACCCTGGCCAGGCCAAAACTGAATAGAAAGTAGAGGGAAAGTATCCTTTATACAATGGAATCATTTTAAAGCAGATATTATTCATCATTTCTGAGAACAAACTTTTTTTCACTGGGATCATACAAAAACGTCTTAACTTTTGCATCAACCTAATATTTTATGACTAACAACATATGTGATTATTTTACCACTTGTAAAGTAATTTTACATCAAAAAAGATCATAAACCGTGTTCTGTTTCAATTCCGTGTACAAATCGATGTAATGGTTAAAAAAAAATGTGGAGAATAGGATAACTACTTGCTCAGGTGTTTTTTTATTGATTTATCAAGCTCAAAATATATTTTTTAAATTTTATATTGATAGCATTTATTTTATGCTAATCTATGTAATAATTGTAGATTTTTCTCTGACACCATTAAAGTTCAAGTAATATACATAATTTGTAAAAATAGAAAAAAAACACAAATCCAACTATATCCATATTTCGACAACTACAATTCAAGTAGTTCTTCCATTTGATTCACAAATAAGGATATCTAAACCTAAAGGTTAGATTATTTAAAAAGTTTTATAAAACAAATATAGATGGCACGATGAAGATAATGATTGTTTAACTTTTTATTTGATCTTCAGGTGCCAGATATACCCCTTCATGCAATGGTGAGATGTAGACTGGGCTCTGATTTTATTTATTCAGAAAATGAAATTCAAGTCATGCTCGAAGATATAAAGGCTTTGAAGAATACTGGAATCAAAGGTTTCGTCTTTGGTGCACTCACCGCCCACGGATTAGTCGATGAAGTAGCCTGTAAACGTGTTATAGAATGTGCTCTGCCACTACCTGTGACTTTTCACAGAGCTTTTGATCTTTGTGGTAACCCACTTGTTGCTTTAGAAACTGTAATAGCTTTGGGCTTTGATAGAATATTAACAAGTGGTCAACAAGAATCCGCCGCATCAGATTCAGCATGCACATTAATTAAGGAATTGATAAAGGTAGCCAATGATAGAATAATCATAATGCCTGGTGCTGGAGTAACCCTAGATAATATTGAGAAAATTTTGAATACTGGGGCTACAGAAATACACGGTTCCTTTAAAACAAAGACTGATTTGCATAACAAATATTCTTTAAACATGGGTGATAATAAAAACGAGTTTATTTTTGTTGCTGATCGAGAACTAATTAAAAATGTTGTGTTTGGTATCCAAAAATACATCCGTAAGTAATTAATACTGATATTTTAATTACCTTAAAAGTTCATCTGATACGTTAACGTTAAGAAAGTCAAGACTTCGATAATGTACCCACAAATACACTTAGCGTGTTTAGATACCGCTACCTGAAAGCTACAGTGAGATAAACAAATTATACTTTTGAGGTAAGTATGCTTTTTGATTACTAAACCTGCATAATGAAAAAATGATGTCCCCATTTAAAAGTAGAATCTCCCTGTTTCATTCATTAATATTGCCCTGCAACTTCAAAGCATTATTGGTATAACTAGATACAAATAATATAACCCTTGTCCTCTATCATAAACTGTCAAAAAAAACCATAATTAACTATTTCTGTTTTTTTAATGAAATTTTTGAAAATGTTAGTTATTTTTTTATCAAAACATCAAATTATTTACAGTTCTTTTGCTAATATATTTGTTTTGAAATTATGTTGATCTAAAGAAGTCTAATTGAAAACATTTTTAAAAATTTCACGTTTAGCTATATTTCAACCCCAAATGTTTGCGTACCCGTATGGTCACGCTCGTCCTTACTACTGTCCGTACACAATATTACATGGTAATAAAAGGATGAGCATGACCATATAGTCATGCGGGGTTTCTATACATCGACTTTGCTTTTTTTTTTTTTAATTTTTGTTAGGAATAAAAGTTATCTGTGACTTCAATATGGCTTGAAAAAAAAAAATTTTATCGAAAAAAACTCTCGTCTCTGGAGGGTTAATTAAACAATGAATGTGTTTTTATCTTTTTTTAATAATCATTAAGAAGTAAGTAACAAAAATGATTTTTTTTTATTCTGTGTTTTAAAATAAATAACATTTTAACATAATAAATAGATAATATAATGTGTAAGAACATTTATAGTATATATTTTTTTACAAAAGTGCAAATTTCAATCTACACATATCACAATTTTAGAATATTGCATAATAGTGCTCACAAACTCATAACACCAATATTGAAAACAAAATACTAAAATGGACCCGATGATGTTAAATTTAATACACAACATGAAAGCTCTTTACATTTTGCTATGATATTATGAAAATGTGTAAACATTGTTTGTATTGTCAAGAGGTTTAATTATCTACGGTGATAAAAAAATTCTCATTGAATTAATCTAATTTTTAAGAAGGATAACATATTTAGATAATAAATTCAAATGTGGTTTTTACTTTATTTTTTTCATACATGTCGTCTCCGAATGTGTAGCATTTAAACTCCTAATGGAGTTTAATAAAGAAAGAATAAGAATCTGGTGGGTGGGAGGATTGACTGGGTGCAACTAATTGATGTATAATCTAGGAAAAATACTACCATTGGTATTATTTTTTATTCACAAGATTTTGACATTTCTGTGTTCATATATTGCAGTGTTAAAATCCGAAAATTAACTTTTGGTGACAACAAGTTATCTTATTGTATGAAATAAAGTGGTATAAACAAGCATCTGTGGTAAGTTCAAATTCTTAGTTACCTATATTTTCTTGATAAAAGAAAAGTATTTTTTATTGTTTATCGTTGATGGACATCCGATGAGATTTCAAATAAAACTATTTCTTTAATAGTTCAAAGGGACACAAATATATCACACCTCATGCAAGTTAATAAAAAAAGTTACAAATGTAACAAAATCACCAAAATATAAAATATTCGATGAACACTTCATTATAAATCCAACACACGAGGAGGGGTAATTTATTTTTCAAGAATCATGTTTTACGCCTTAAAAGTGGTTTGAGATGTTTTGTGAAATGAAAATAGCCTTGGTATGCATAAATTTAATTGTTTAGAAAAAAGATTCTATTCAATTTTTTACTCATATTCATATTTAAATATTTTAAGAGTGCTAATTGATAATCTAACATAAATACAAAATTGTTTATCTGTACATATGTAATTTTAACTTCAAAGGACCTTTAAATTTAGTTTAAATTATGTTGGGCTTAAATTTATGAATATTAGTATTTAAGTATGGAAAGTATGCACATTATAATATTATAGTTTGGTAGGCAGTGTCAATAAATTACACAAATTATAATATAATCCAACATTTTAAGTTCACATGAAAGCAATACAATGATGAACAATAAAATTCTATCACAAAAACAATGATGTCAGCATTAATAAATTTAAGCACCCAGTACTTCCATAAACATCTTAAAACATAACAGTCTTTTAGATATATTTTAAGTAGGATAACTTAAAGTTAATTATATTTTTTATTTGAAATTTTTCATATTTTTTGCATGGCAACAGTTTTTGAATATTTGTGCACAAAAAGCAATATTCTTTTTATAGGAGTTTTAATATTTGAACATCGATAATGGCAGTGGTATAAGTGTTTTTTTTTTTGATATGCTCAAAAATGAAATATTTACGTGACACAATATTATAAAATTATCCTATTTAGTGAAAAATTAGTTTTTAAGCTCTATGTGAATATTTACATTGAATTCTATGAACTCCATCTAATCTATTTTTAATTAATTAGTACTATCTACGTTGTTTGATTATAGTTGAGTAACATTTTCATGTTGCTGTTGATGTCACATTGTTATTCAGAGTGCAAGTTAACTTACAACATATCATCAGTAAAGCGCTGTTTCGATCCATTGTTTTACACAGCATGAAAAGGAAGAATAGCTAACAAATAGCCAAATGCGATTTTTTTTTGTTGCATAAGTATATACGCTTTCACAATGTGAATTCAAAATATTAACAAGACACCAGTGCTCTAAATGTTAATAATTTTCACAAGTTTAATGCTCAATACTAAAAAAAAATACTGTCATACTTTTGTATATATAATATTGCTAATAGTTTTTTTTTGGAAATAATTATTGAGTAAAATCATTTGTCTATGAAACTAATCAGAATATAAATTACGAAACAGTGTTATAGTCCAATTGGAACACTGGAAAACACCGCATTATGATCAAGTATTTTCATAATAGTTACAAAAAAATGTTTTTTTGGTTCTGATGAATTCAATTGACATTATAAGCAATTTCAGCAGTCGTTTACTGGCCAGATGTCATTCCAGAATGCAATAATATTTGTTGTGAAACATTTTTCTTTTTATTCAGCGACGTATTATACGTATGATTTTCTACATTGCGACTAAAATATCTAAATGCAATGTAATAATTTAATAATATGGCTTTATTTTAAATATTATTATAATACTATAAAATCTATCAAGCTCAATTTTTTAAGTTCTATATTTTATTATCTACGATTAGTGCAATAATAGTTATTTTTCTTGTTAAAGGACTGTGTCACAGTTTGTCCGTTTAAATCATATTCTAAAAAAAGTTATAACATATATGGTTGAGTGAAACTTGTTTACCAATTATAGTGTTCTTAAAATCATTACAAAGTATTGAAAATTTTAAAATTTATTGAAAAAGTTCAAAATATAACAAAAAGCTTTATTTCTTGATTGACTGAAATGATATTTATGCCCAAGAATTCCTTTATAACTTATTCCCGAACGGACCTGCTATTTTAGTTGTAATTTCATATTCATAAGAGTTTAATTGTCAGCTATTTGTTACAGTATGCTCACATTCATTAGACAATAAAAAATCTGACTGTATTCTTAATTTTCAACATAACTAATTTGAAAATAACTTAGTATTTTATGAACACACATAAGGTTAGATTACAAATTAAGATTTGAATGATTCGAAGCGTACTTTTTGAAGTCTCTTAGATTGTCTATGATATAACTTTTTTAGACTTAATTTTTAGGGCGTTGTGTGATACAGCCTTTGTTCTTCTTTTTTAATTAAATTGAAAAATCTCACATTAGTCATCACATTAGTGGACGCTCTTTTGAGAGTCGCTAGAGTTCGATCCCAGCAATATTTTATTGTTAAACAATTACTGAGTGGCGATTCGATTTATTATTCGGTGTATATTTTTCAAGGTGTGCAGGGTCAGTGTTCAGTGCACTATAATCAACAGGAAACGGCTCTCTAGAAAGAGGCCCCCGTGGAGGTACGACTGCCCATTGGCCGGGACCATTTGGATTCTTTCCACACAACCAGTTGCAAAAGCAGCGTTTGTATGTTTCAAAGTTCAGCGGTAAACGTTCATTCTGAAAAATTAGGAAGAAAGATTATTGATTAATTATCTACAATGTATATTCTTCATTGTTTATGTCAATATAAAATAAAGCTGTTTTTTAATGAAAAGGTTCTGCATTGCTTCATATTTTAAATGTATATAAATCAACCAAAAATTCGAATCCAAAATTTTATTTATAACGATATACTGATAAATGAGTCAAATAAGCATTGTCAATGACTATCAACATGTCAGCTTGATTTTGACAGTAAATCAATTTTATTTGTGTGTAATAGGAAACGTAATACCTGCATATTCATAACTATGTTAAAAAATGAAGAAATGCAAATTTATGCGATTTTCAGGTGGCTTTGGAAAATTTTGGGAAAAAGTTTCTGTGAAATTTGATGCCAATCTCACAAAGAATATAAAAACTTACACTAGTCAATAAATTATAAGCAGTGTCCATGATTTCATCACATCTCAATGCAGACATTCCCACAACTGACATGTAGAAAGCTCTCAATTCCTGTCGGCTGATTTTGCCTGTACCTGAAAAGGAATCATAATTTTTATTTCCAATAAAGAACTATTAATGAAAGTTTACACTACAAACACTAACTACACCTCTGATCACAGAACCGATACCCATAAAGTTTCCACTAAGCAACATATATTATAGCTGACTAATTCAATGATTTGATTAATGACAATATTTTATTCTATCAAAAGTATATTATATATAATAGATAGACTTGAGCAGAATCAATTTTTTGTATACGAATTGTATACTAACTATAGCTTAATTTTAAGAACCTCACTTATGAAAACATTGATTATCTTGGTTCATTTTTGTATTAAGTCATATCATCTCTTAATTTGGAGAACATGAACTCTTAATGAAGCTTATCCTAACACAACTTTTTTTGTGATAACTGCTTATTACTCAATTGCTCAACCTCTCCTTTTTTCGAAGGGAATAAAAGATAGAAGGAGAGGGCAGGGCAAGTGGTTAGTGATTTATAAATAGGTTTACCACTACCAATGATATGATGGCCTGTATGTATGTGTTCATATTTACACATACATACAAGTATTTTTATTAGAAGAGTTAGTTACATTAAGATTAATTAATTAGTAAAAAGGCAGTTAGTGGTACATTCAGAGCAATAAAACATAAACTGTCATAAAAAATAGTAATTTTGTTGAAAAAAATAATAAAATATGTCCTACCGTTTTAATTATGATCGAAGAGTTATGTAAAAAAATATACTTCTGCAATATACGTTTAATTTACTAAAAAAACATTTTCTGTAGGTACTCAATATTTTAATAATTTGAATCATGTTTTAGATAGTCCTTACCGCTTTGGTTCATTACTCCAAAGAGAATCTTGCAGAAGTATTGTAAAAAGAGTGGCAACCGTTGAAAACGACCACATGCTGGCAATAGTAGCGGCCACCGAGCTAACCATAGTTCACAGTCAACTGTCCCACTTGGTAATCCAGATGATAGTCTTCTCCAGTATGCCTTTTCTTTGTACCTATTAGCAAAACAAAATATTTTACTACAACAATAACACTTAAGATCATCTAATAATGCAAAAATAATGAATTATTAGGAGATCAAGATCAATCATAACGGTTTTCTAATATTTTATAACAACTTTATAAATACAATAAGGTAAAAATCACTCGAATCGGTAGATAGTTATTTCGGCTTCACCCCGTCATCAGAACTGTTTAAAATTATTCTAGTTTAGTTATATATACTGATTTAGAAAAAATAGAAACATTATCATTGTACAAACATTCCAACTTCTATTTAAAATTAAGTAATCAATGTTATAATTTCATTTTGAGATGTTCTAGGATAAGGAAGACATGAACGTGGTATTATTAATTTAATCCTTAAACCAAACAAATTTTGATGATAAGCTGTAATTATAATTTATCCATTGAATTATATTTGCAGGAGACCATCTACTACATATTTAGAATGTTGGATTAATTTCTTAAATTTGAACAGGGCTCAGGAATCGTTAAGAAATAAGACAACACCGACTCCAGCTTTAGCCTAATACACGACTTTGATTATTATTTTAAGCTTAGTAGCACACAGTGACATCACTTTTGACAGTAGCAATTTGAATACACATTTTTTTAAAAAGGATTTATAGTTATTATTTTTTTTCGAGTACTCCAGTTAAAACAGTCCGATTCTACATTTCCAACTCCGACTGCACAGCCCTGAATTTAAGTCCACTATTGTTGAATATAATAGGGTTTTTTTTTTTTTTTTGTGAATTTTATAGAATTAGAGTGCATTTAAAATTATTTACCACTTACTGAGCGGGCAGGGGATTTACGAAATTCTCTATAAACTCGTATTTTACTTCTAGTAAAATATTGAATTCAGGGGAATTAGTTGACCAGTCAGCAAAATGAGCCAGTTTCTGTGGAATGAAATAAACACAAGAATTTAAAAAGAAAAATAAGTGTATTTAGTCTGGATTAAAGTGTCATATATATAGGAGGAACTATTTCAGGTTTTATTCTTCATCATAAAATCGGCCTTATAGGAGGAAAATTTGGCCACCACTTTACTTACAGGATACACTTTTGCCATACAATTGTCATGTCCGATCTTTGTTCATTTATATTCTATAATATATTAAATTAATTTGTTTTATATGTTGTTTGATTCCCACTGGTTGTAGGAAGAGTTAAGCAGAGTTGAAGCATTATTTTGGAGTGCAAAATAATACTTCTTGCTAGAATAGTTATTTCAGCAGTTAAGTTTCTTTATTGATAAACATTATTATCTCGCCTGAGTAACAATAGGTCATTTAATCTATTTCTGCATTTTGTAATATTTGTTATTAGTTTTATTTCCTGATCACAGCTTGCGTCTTCTTCAGTTACACATGAATTTATAAGCTCAATATTTTTGCAGGAGTGAAAGAAAGAATACATTAAGAAACTTTTAGCCTGCCTTTGTCGCCTAACAATACGAAGATTCCAGGTAAATTTAACATTTTCTAGGTCATCAGTTATTCAGTTGATATCAAGTTACTTTGTTGATGTCAAGATTTTTTACATTTACATTTAAAGAGTAAACAATTAACATATTACCTCTTGAAGTCTTGAGTGAACATATTAATAAGCTCACCTCACAGAAGTGTTCAAAGTCTTGTTCACTGACTAAATCATCATGATCCAAGTCTAAAAGTTCTGAGAAAAATAGCGTCATTTTGTCCATTTGAAGTTGGCCGAGAGATTCCGGTGGATCTTCCTCATCGCCTGAATCACCTCCATCACCTCCATCAATACTATATCGGTTTACCCAAGTTGCTGTAAACAATAACATTTATCCCAATTATTAACAATATTGTGTGTTTTTTTCAATTGTTTGTTTAGTCTTTTATTAAAAGTATTAAACAAAATATACTATTAAGAATATACATAGTATATGACTATGCAATAGTCTGATACTTTCAGTGTAAATCAATTAAAAAATATTACTCTATCAAGTTATGGAAATTGTCAAAGTAAATTCTCAAGCTTTAGAATGATCAAAAAATAAAACACTTTTACTAATGCTACCAGTGGCGGATCCAGAAATTGTCCCAGGAGGGGGCCATTCATTAGAAAATAAACATGCATACATAAACAGTACTTTAAAAATTAGATGATCTTAACAGCTAACGACCGCGGACGCGTATTTGAGTCTTTGAAAAACAAAGGTTGCTGGCCGGCGGACTCATATATGCGTATAGGCGAAGTATCTGGAAGCTAAGAAAATTAAATTTGGTAAAGATATCTCAATTTGTTTACAAATTATAGTGAATTTAGTAAAATTACAATTTTTGCGAATTTTTTGCAAAATTGCCCAGCCAACAGGTGAAATTTTATAAAAAAAACGTGCGGTCGTTAAGCTGTTAAAATAATATATCTATATAAAAATATTTAATACATAATTGAGTATGTATTCTATAAAACATAGTAAACTGAAGTTTTTAAAAGTATACAAACGGTGTAGGAGTTTCCACCCCACGCGCCCCCGTCTTTCTACACCATGGAATAAGACCGGTTTTGCTAATCATAAGCATTTTCAAGTAATCAGTTAAAATTTCACCAAGAGTGATTGAGAATGTTTTTCTTTTTTGGGTTTTATGCAATAATATAAAATGTCATATTAACTTACTCCAAACATGAACACTCCAACCGTGTCCCTTTGTTGCTTCTTTGTCGTCATGCAGTTCAATTTCGAGATCTAAATCTTCCATTGGTCCGTCACTTTCAGGAAGAGTCCGCCATCTTTTCAGCAATTCTTTTGTCCGGTCTTTCGTTTTATCACAAGCTTGTCTCCAATTTGTAAAATATTTTCGAGGTACCTTTGGTGAACCGACACTAAGCCTTGAATCTTGTCTATCAATGCCATCTTTCGATCCGTCGATCGCTTTATGAAGTTTGATCTCTTTACTACTCTTGGCGTCTTTTTCTATTCCTTTGTCTGTATGTTTATTTTCTTTATTACTATTTGTTTCTTTTTCAAATGACTTTTCAGGGTCAATTGATAGGACAGGGGTTATTGCAA
Source organism: Himalopsyche anomala (assembly GCA_031772345.1). Lineage (NCBI taxonomy): Eukaryota > Metazoa > Arthropoda > Insecta > Trichoptera > Rhyacophilidae > Himalopsyche > Himalopsyche anomala. The sequence continues at coordinate 13,998,530 of CM062825.1, read as the reverse complement.
ATCTGACGTCCTTTTCTGATTTGATGCTGTTGTTTTTGGATACCGATGCAGTATGAGTAACTGCTTCATCACTTTTAGATATGCGAACTGTTCCTAAAATTCCAGGATGCAGTTCCTTGAGAGATTCTTTATGCGATGATTTGTGTTTATCTTTGGACGGGTCTTTAGTATCCATTTTGTAAAAATTGTGTATCTGGAAAGAGAGAGAAAATACTTTGGATTTGGATATATTTAATTGATTGTTGAACGTAAAACAAGAATTAATATTCAATTTTTGTTTATTTATTTTTGGTAGGGTCGAAATGAGATTCGCATTTACTATGCTGCTGTTTGACCATAACTGTTCATTAAATTAAATAGGTTAGTTATTACAACAGAAATGACAGGCTATTTCTATAATATGAAAACATATGTATCTACATGTAAGTCAGTAGATACTGTTTGTACACACCTACTTCATAATATTTTGTAGAGTTTTGTAATAAAATACATATTAGCTTAGTATTCAATAATTCAATGAGCAGTGGATCTATCTCTAGACCCGCTATATACATAGGTTCGCTAGGTTATAAGTTTAGGTTTCAAGAACTACAGTCACCATAGTTTGTAGATTTGAGGAATGTATGAGAAGAAGATATTTTTCTTCACGTGCCTCTTGACTCTCTGAAAAAACGTCCTCAACTAAGATTCGGATTAATAAAGATACAAACTTTTGTATAAGTTTGCGTATTTTTAATATCTACAAAATTTATAACTTTATGAATTTGAATTTAACGACATAAAAGCAGCCGGAAACGCCCGCTTTTTTAGGACGAAAACTCCTACTCCTACTATGATGACTCAGGACCATTATCCATCATGTCAGTATAGTGCGGCAATTTCAGATACAGTGCATGGACAGCCGATTTTCTCGGTGGTGAGCCTGTAGGTATGAATAATAATAATCTGTAGATTTTTTTTATTAATTTAAGCTAATAATGCAATAATCAATTTAAAGAACTCTCAGTGATATCTGATATTCTATAATAATTACCATCTCACAATCCTTTTTATCGAAAATTTATGATGATTATGTGCACACATTATTCCCAAGGAGATTGTTAAATAAATCGCATGACTTCCGCGGGTTGAGCTCGATTGGCCGTCAAGTTGTAAATTATTTCCGAGCTTTTAATTGGGACATTCGAAAGCTCCAGAATTCGCACATTATCCGGTTCCGCAACCTGCCTATTTTACCGTCCTTTCGCATTTACGAGTGCCAGGGTTGCCATGATTTCTGCCCTTTCCTGGCTCGTGGCAATATTTCAATCCTCGTCCCCCTTTTTTAAAAAATTATAAACGTTATATTAAAACTGATTTATTGCGATAAAAGAAAAGTCAATGTTTCGTTAAAGTACCTACATATTTTTTAATTACTTAAATGGTTATCTTCATACGATTTATACATAGGCCGCATTCTAATGGCATTTTTTTTTTTTTTTATATATTTTTAGCTCATATTGTTTTTTTTTTAAATCTAGGAACAATGCATTTGTCATTATTAATTTTATGAGCCGTGTTTCACATGTGTGGTTTCGCCGGCATTGGCTATAATTTATTCGTAAGAAATCATCTTGTTATTGAACTTTCTGAG
>CM062825.1:13914403-13996797 GCA_031772345.1 Himalopsyche anomala | reverse complement strand
CAACTACTCGACATTTCATATCTCAGTCCAATCTTAAAAGGTTTTCAACCACAGTGTTTTCTTCCTTGCTTCTTTATTCTCAATATTTTTCTAGATTACATGTATCTCGAATCCGTTTGCGGTTTACGTACTGCTATTTGAATATTATGAAATCATATATGTACAGAAACAAGATTTATTATAATCAGTTGGAAATGTGCGAAAGCACATAAGTATGTGGGTAGGTATGTACTATACCATTTATGTTAACGTCCTTTCCTTGAGTCGTATCTACGGCCCTGTGTCTTTAAGAAAACCACCAAACGAATGTTGAATTTTACAATATTGACGGATAGACAGCAGTTTATAATGGCAGGATTTTAATTTGGGTGCACTTATCAGATATAAAAAATCAAAATAGTTATATAAAACAGAATTGACAGTCAAAGCGTTGTAAAATTGATTGTTAAAGAAATAAGTCAAATTATTATTTTTAAAAGGAAAAATTGTTTTTTTTTCTTTTTCTTTTAAAAATGAAATTCCTAACTTTTGTGTTTTTATAATTTTATGAAAAATTTTTCAAACAGAATATTGAACAAAAAAAGCATTTTTGTTCGTTATGTAGAGAATAGGGAGTTTGGCATAATATGACTTACGATATGATAGATCTAGCAAGAAATTTTTAACAATCAAAATTAAACGTTATAATGACAATAAAGATATTTTTTTCAAAAGTTTTATTCAATTATTCATGATATAAGTTCTCTTAGAAGTATTTTTAAAATGTGGTTAGCGTATTTTTTAAATTCTACAGGGAATGCCTACGTAATGAAGGTAGGTGGGTGTACCGCGATGTTGCAAAATAAGCACAAAAACTTCCACATTAAGTATATTTCTGTTATTTTTCATGTATAAAGAATATTCTATTAAAGTTTATAAGTTTGAAAACTTAACTTCAAGATCCATAATTTAAATATATTTTTTTGATTATTTTCAGTAGAGTTAAATTTTTTAAAAAATAGACACCGTAGGTATGTGTGATTGATTGACGGTGCTTTAAAATTCTGTTATAGGATTTGTGGTCCGAATGGAAATTTTCACAATATATAAACTAACGTTTACATTTTCAAAAGAAAGTCGAGCTCAAAAACCTTTTGATGGTCGTGAAATTTATCTGTCTATCGATCTACTCAGTACGCATTTATATTTTTAGAAATAAACCGTAAATCATTAAAGTACTTTTTATAATTTTAATTTTAATATTTTTTTGCTAGTTTACTTTATACAGCTTAATATCTCTGATTGTAAAATTGTAAGCCAATAAAAACACAAACAAGATGGCAGCACTAATAATGATTTTTTGTTAAAATGGCCGTATAGTTAAATATGTTTTATAGTCAAAATGTGATTTAAATAAAAATAATCTGTTGCACTACCACTTGGGCTTTCTCGCTAAAATAAGCAATTTCAATGTTTTATAGTTTGTTTCAAATAATTATTGATATAAATCGTACATATCAATCTATTTATTCCAAAAAAAGGAAGATTTTTTCGAACATCTTCGAATTTTGAGCAGGAAAAAAATAAGAGTAAAGTACAGAAAACAAAACATCATCGCTAGCCATGAAATTCCGTGTGTGACAAAATTTTCCGTGCTTTTAAAGTTTAAACTGTGTTTTTGTACCTCATAAAGTAATTAATTTTACAGAAGAAATATAAACTAGAGTTTTGAAAACATCATTTTTTGGACAGTACTTACAGATATAATAATATTACTAAAATGAAATTAAATCTCTCGAGGGGGAGTGATAAAAGTAAGAGTGAAGAGCAACCACCAGCATTTTTTCAGTTATGTAGTACGTGTGGTGGGCTAGATAATATGAATGCCAAAAAAACGATTACAAAAAAGCATGCGAGACCATCAAAAGGGCGGAAGAATAAGAAGAAAGCAAATTCAAAGCCAAGGGCAAAAAAGGCAGTGAAAATCCAACGGAAGTATAGACGGACACGATCGAGTCAAAATCGGAAGACGAAAAACAAAAAGATTTTGTTAAATAATTTCTTCGACTCCCTTCTTAAATATGTTTCACATGATTATCAATTTTAAATCGTCATAAAATTTGTCTTTGATAAATATGGTTATATTTCAAATTAATAAATAATAAATAAGAAGGGAGTCGAAGAAATTATTTTTATTTAATTCCACATTGAATTCATTGAATTATTGAATACTAAGCTAATATGTATTTTATTACAAAACTCTACAAAATATTATGAAGTAGGTGTGTAGAAACAGTATCTACTGACTTACACGTAGATACATATGTTTTCATATTATAGAAATAGCCTGTCATTTCTGTTGTAATAACTAACCTATTTATTTTAATGAACAGTTCAAATTAATAAATGTGTCTTATTATTCCTAGTCATTGTAAAATATTGTAAGCTCAGAGCGTCACAAATAAGCCACGGCGGTCAACCAGAATTTCAACATCCCTTAAAGCCTACTGACATGAAAGTGACAATGGTCGTGAGAAGTCTTTTATAACTTTTGACATTGTTCTATGAGGGTAAAACAAGCAAAGTACCTAACAGACAGAAGTTTTAGTTAGTTTTCCCTGACTTGGGTCGTAAGTAGAATGAAGAAGATGGAAAGTTTTTGTTTATTTACATACTCGTCATATCGTCGAGAAACTTCGGAAAGAGCAGACACATTATTTGTCAAGATATTAAAAAAAAAAATGGGTGTGTATACATAGGATACTTTGTACATATGTTACATTGTCATCATACTGACAGAAGTTGGTTGGTTTGTAAGTTGGCAGTTTTGAGTAAATAGAAAATGAAAATTCTAGGTTTCTAAGTATTTTAATTGCAGTAACTTTGTAGAAATTAATTTTTAATCCAAAATTATTAAAATTGATAACTTTCTACTGATTGTGTGACAATATCAACATTAATATGGATTTATGCCGCAAATAAAAATAAGGAATGACAGGGGCAACTACTTCCATATTAATAATAATTAACAATAAATTGCTATTGTACCGAGTTATTCCAGAAAAAGATTTGATAGCAAAGAATATCATCACGCACTAACCTCATTTTTGTCGATTTTGGTGCTTACCACCTTCTCTCAGTACGGTGACGAATTTACGTCCCCAGTATCTTTTTATTTATATCAGCAGTGTTAGTGTAAAAATGATAAAAATCCTCACACAAGTATTGTCATAATTTCCATATTTAATGGCGTGTGTCGAAAACGAATATTGTATAAACAGAAAAAGTGCATTCGTTTAAATGTTCAATATGAACGAAACTGGTTTGGAATACAAATGAAAATTATAGAAAATGATTTTGTCTGTACGTTTTAGATACAAATAGTTTTAAATTCAATGGATATGAGCAAAACAGAACTTGAACAATAAAGATTAGCAATTAATATATAATAATAGCCAGCGGTGGGCTGCCAATACGTTAACAAGGGGCTCGCTCAATATCAAAGTAACTTATCAGTCATATGCAATTATATGCAATACTTTTAAATAAGCAAACGATTGTTACTTAATACACTTAAAATATGCAACAGTATGCAGTTTAACATAAACTAATCAATGTAAATGGCTAAAAATATACTAATGTGTATACTGGAAGCTGTCGTAGATAGTATATGTCAGAAATTGCAGTTATGTACTAGTTTGATCTGAGAATATTGTTTTCTATTAATTTAACAAGGGGCTCGCCGACCGTGGTAAAATCTAACAAGGAGCTCGCGCGACCCCTCCGAGCCCCCTCCAGCCCACCCCTGATTATTATCAGCGCTATTGCGCATATTTTTTACTTGGGCAAGATCAATCAGACAAGTAAAAGCGCAATTTTACCAAGACAGGAAGGTGAAAATGTATGCATTAATAACTTAAATTGTACAATAATACATTACGTTTTTGAAAACACAGATTATTCATAAACGAAACAGTTTTCGTTAATTTCCAAATTTCAACGGGTACTTAGTATAATGGCGATTTTATGGCAAGGTATTATTAATTGGGCTTAGAAAGAGTTACTGAACCCTCCACGCAAAGGTCTCGCTCAGAAAACTTAGCACTTTAATATTGTAGCGTAAACGATCGTAGGCTCGTTGCGACATAAGCTTTGAGTAGAGCCAATTTTGAGTATTTTTAAAACTATTTTTTAAAAATATATTCTCAAATAAACTCATTAAGAATAAAAATATCATATCAATAAATAGTTAATTGAAAAATGGAGAATTAAAATTAATGAACTTTACATTTATTAATATGATTTTTTTTGATAGTAATTTTTTGATATACGGCTGGAATATTGTGAAAGTTTTTATTGGAAAAGATTATTTTTTATAGAATTATATTTTATATATTTATAAAAATAATATTATGATTATTTTTTATAGAATATGAATAATAAAAAAAAAAAATGTCAAAACTGATATTGAAAAAATCAATCCCTAAACGACGGAATACCATTTTTTTCAACGTATCAATCACAAAAATAATATTAAGCGATACTTATAGCTTTACTTGGACAAAAGTTTGTCATTTAAAGGTGCCACTGGCGCTAAGTATTATGACCAGAGTTTCTCAATTCTATTCCCGCGTAGCAATTTGCATACGCCCATTACAAAGCATTGATTATCGAAAAAGCATAATTGAATCCAGAAGTATTTTTTGTAAATACCTTCGTAGGCCTGGTTCATAAATGAAAAATGTTACAATTTTATCATTTTTTTTTCAATTTGGATATTTATAAAATCAGCCTGTCGCCCGCCGCTACTTTTTTTCTTTCTCTAATGCTCCCGTTACCACAGACTGGGAGCCCGTACTTTAAACACTTAAAGCGTTGTAGCTGGAGTTGGATCAGTATATGTCGGAGTCCGGGCTCGAATCCTTTATCGATTTAATTTTTGTTTAAGGCATGGATGTTTGTAAGTAATTTAGCCAATCGGATCTAAAAAAATAGCGATTAACTAACCACGAGTGCTGTCCGAGTCTTATCCTCATATATCTACATTCTTCGAAAACAGAAAGGTTGAGAAACTGAGTAAAATGCAGTTATTGTAGATATAATATTTCTGTTCAGATAAATTTCATTAAATGTTCAAATGCTCCACATTGGTAGCGGACATTGTTGAAAAAATAATTAAACTACTATATTCCCAATAAAAGACGTCATTATCGCAGAATATACAGCAATACTGCCCCTTTACATTGTCGATATGATAGTAAATAAATAATGCCTAAATTTCAATGATGTTTATATCTACCCGCTCTTAGTATGAAAGTGTGTCTAGCGAAACATGAATGTACATCTCAAAAGCCAATGGGCCCTGATGAAATATTTATAGAGTGAGGAATATGTTAGTTGGCCCTGGGACTCGTACTAAATCCTCTGTCATATCATATTAATTAGATTTGGCATTGTGACGTCATACCCGGCGCCAGTGTACCGATCCTTCATTAAAATTGCATAAAGCTCGGCCAGGTTGCACGTCATTGATCGCCTGTCACGTCCCTACGCTGAACCCCCCTTCAAAGGGAACGTGTACGTGCGTTTTTAGTGTTATTTTTTGCCGATAATAACTGAAAATACGTATTTATGTCAATATTGGGTAATATTCGACTCGTGTTCGCAAATTTCTATGTTATATTGCAATAACCCTTGACACACACCGAGAACACTTCGAGAACAAATCCATACATCGACTGAAAAAATAATTCACGAAGCAGTAGTATTAGGATTCGAATCCGTCAGCACTGCATCAATATACATTGATTTAAATTTGAATATAACAAAGATTGAACAATGATTTTATTTCGCAGATCAATTTTATGTATATTTTTTGGAGGACTCGTGTGGAATTTACAGAGAAGCACATATTGAGGAATTGATTAATGAATTTAAGTTATTATTGGACGCAATCATATGGTAATTATTCCAAAACAGTAATCTATATTTCAAAAAATACCTAATTTACTAGTTTTCTTTAACGATTCGACACATGATCCTATGTATTATATAAATACATTTAAAGTAAAATAAAAACACTACCAAATAAAAAAAAAATCCGTCATGGTTTATACTTATTTATATTTTTAATTGTATTTATCTAAACATCAGATTCTGACGTACAAAGCGCATATTCTTTGGAAACTTCATAATATGGCAAAATACAATAACGCTATCTTGTCGGGCTGCACAATGCAGGCCGATGCCTAGTTCAGGGATGGCGAACCTTTTTGGGTCCACGTGCCAAAAATCCTCAAATATTATATCTCGATTGTGTGGCGTACCCAAGCAGAATTTTTTTTAAACCAAAATAGAAAAAAATAAAAAATGATTTTTAAGCGATTGTCGTTTATCTTGGGAAAAATTGTAAAATTAATAAATCGGAATAAATTAGGGATTACTTCATTAAAATTTAATTTTTTTAAACTTAAATGTATTTTTTTTTTGAACTTTAAAATCGTTCGCGTGCCATCCCTATTCTCAAACGTGCCACCTCGGGCACGCGTGCCGTAGGTTCGCCATCCTTGGCCTAGTTATTGTTGTTGTTAAAATGCAAAGTACTGTCATATTATAAATTTTTATCATTACCTTTATATATCTGATTACGTCTTTTTACACCTTGTCATTTAGGATTACCATTCATTCTCATTGCTCGACCACATCCTGTACGAGTAACTTGTTATTAACATACTGTCGAATAGACCCAGGAGTTAGTTGAGACCAGTAAATGTTTAATTTTCTCAATTTTTAAACGAACGACCTGTGCGCAAATGCATTGAAAAACGACAATCCACTCGATTTAGTCTGACCCAACATTATATGGAAATATATCCATGACCTACGATGCTTTTAAGTCTTTACCGCGCCTTCCATTTTCGTAGACGACGCTTTTCATGATGGTAACTAAACCTATTATAATATATTACACATTTCGCTGATCCTCTGATGGAATTTAAATTGGCTCTGTAAAATAATCTACAATAAACTTACCTATTTTCTTGATATGCTAATGGAATGACAGTTATTTATTGTAATCAGTCGACAAATTCACGACTTATTGCAATTTTTTGACAAATTTAGCTGTATAGAAAGTTACCCTATAAAATAAAGGTGGTATGTGATTTTTTTTAAAAATAGAATACATATTGAATAATGTTAAATCTCATGGATTTTCCGGTTAGAGCCTGCATTTTTCACAGGAGAACAAAAAGCTCATATAATAATGCAACATAATTTCAGCTAACGTTTCATCGTAACAAATAACTGTGTCAATTATAAATTATGTTCAATTTAACAGCTTGTGCGTTGTATAATGTAAACAAATATGCAGTTATACAATATATTAAAATTAAATTATTTTGCAGGGTATGCAGAGTAAAAATACAAAATCAGATCACATGCTAAATTTAGAATTGTTCCAAAATTTGATATAAAACTCTATTACAAAGGTTGATGAACTTATTGATGATATTGTAGGTATCACGAGAGAACAATAAAAAAACCCTTTTATTGATGCGCGACACAACAAATATACCTTACCAAACAACTCACTGGCCATCCTTGCTTTATAGTAACTATACCAGTGGGCGGTAACCTTTAGCTTGTGAGCACCCAGAGAAGCGACCGCGAAACACTGTCTAAAAAGTACTGTTTTTCTGATCGAGAAAAGCAACTAGTGAGCGCATTGGTTACTCTCGAATCATGATAGTGAATGTATGAAATCTCAGATTGTTTGATTGTATTTCGATAATACAACGGTGTTTTTATTTTTACACTATGTTCCCACATTCGTCCAGTAAAATTATGATAAAGTGACATTTGTCATAAACGTGTCATCCGGGGTGGCGGCCATAGTAGAAAGCAGGGTTGTGGAGTCGTAAAGAAACAAAACGACTTTGACCCTGACCATAGCTTAAACACGACTTTATTTTTTAGGCTTTTGCCACTTTTGACCTTATCAATTTGAATACATCATTTTTTTAGAACGATTCGAAGTTATTAGTTTTTTTCTAGCACTCCAGTTAACAGTCCGACCCCATAGCCCTGATAGAATTATTCCCAAAAACTGTTCTATAAGATCAATTTCAATATTTTAAAAAATATTTTGGTTTTTTGAAAACAACCCAAAATTAAACTATTTACTGTCAGATTTTACATTGTTTTTTGCTTTTGTTGTATAATATTTTTGTTTTTCCCTCCTAACTTCGTTACAAATATTACAACCGGCAGCATTCGTTTCACAGAAGATTAATTTATTACAGTTATATTGCACGCTCATAGTTTTATCATATATTTTTTAAATTGAAATATATAATTTACATTCATCCACTCATTGCACAGTCTGCACAGCGACCGAGCTTATAAAAGCCACTATTAAATCTACGCAACACTATAAGAAACAACTTTACATTTAAAGTGAAAATAATAGCCAAGCATCAAGATCTTAGATAAATAAAACCATTCTTTTACACAGCCGGTGAAGTGAAACAAGTAAGTTTTTCACAGGTTTTATTGCAGAAGTTTAAATTTGCCAACTCATTCTACGCCATCATGAATTTTATGAAAGGCCTTACCGTTTTTATAGCACATTTCAGAAAACTTTCGACGGCGTTCCGGTTGCTGTTTGATTTATTTATTTTTAAATGTGACGCCATTTAAAAAGTTATTCGTATGCTGCGTCAAACTCTACATTTACATTGTAAAAGCATTCATATATAATAATCGCACCCTTTATTTTGCCTATTATTCAAATACAATCGGCAACGATTCGATTGTAAAGCATTACAATCAGTGGCGGTTCTACGCACTGGGCTCGGTGGGTTTAACCCTTACTTGCATTTTGCTTGTAAATTAATGTATAAGGTGAAGTGTAAACATGCACAATAAAGTAGATAGTATAAAAATGCAAAATTTTTCATTAACCCACCCAAGATTTTAGGTCACGAACCGCCACTGATTACAATACATCACAGCATAACCACACAGCTTGACCTTCTCTATATCACAATACAACACGACATGGAGAGTCAGAATTCATTAGACTGCCAAAATTACCAATAGATTTCTGATATAAACCCAGTCATCTAACTTTAACTGGTTGAGTAGTTTTTCTATCATATGCTACAAAAGTGCAGTGAGCAGTGGCGGATTACCGTATAAGCGAATGAGGCACGTGCTTGGGGTCTCTAAATCATAGGGCCCCCAAAAATAGTGAACATTATATCACCCATACACTTTTAGTTCAGATTTAAATTTATTTTTACTACTTTACTCGTAATTTTCTGACGTTTTCATGTTATCCGAAAAACAGGGTCTCTAAATTTTATTGCGCCCGGGGCCTCTCATGTGCTTAATCCGCCACTGGTAGTGAGTGCCTGGAACAGTTACCCATGATTGGCAGCGGAAGAGGATGGTACTCAAAACGATGTACTGAGCAAATTACAACTTCTGGAGCTTTATCTTTTGTAACCAGTGGGGAGGGGCTAATCTCAAATGTATTAAAACCTATACACTAATTAAAAAGGGCCTCTTATACTCAACATGATTTTTTGGTTTTAACGGTTGTTATAACTTAAATTTAACAATTACGGCTATGTTCACTGTTGTTATAGTCGATACTTTTTCATTTATTCGACACATAAAAAGTGTGGTATAGAGTGGTTATTTAAAGAAACTGACAGGATTAACGCAACCTCGTCAATCAGCATGTCTGAGTCACACGTTAATGTATAATTAGGGAAAATCACAATATTTTTTCAAAGTTCACCGATCGAACATATTGTTATATTATATGATCCCTCGAGAGGAGTGAACAAGTGAACCAACTAGTAAAATGGTAAAACTTTTTTCTTGGACTATTAAGTAAAATCACGTCTTTAATTAGTGTTTTGGTGGATTGAATATTTTTATTTTACGGATGTATATACCACTATTGCTATTTGCATTAACTGAGGTTATTTCACTTTTACGATACTTTAAGATGTGTAGAATATTACAACACAACCACTTGGCTCATTTCACCTCTTATGAGCCCATATATAACATATATCAACGTCTTAGAAAAGCAGTATATTATAGTATAAATTCATGCACTCTTCACACAAAAACATTCAAGACTTCAATATTTTGAATACAAAAACAAAAACATTACGTAGTATGATAAAAAAATATTGCTTTTAATTTTGATAAACACAAAAGTTTTTCGATCATTAGTATATGGTTGAAATACCACTAACAAATATTGACATTGTTATTCTATGTAGGTTAATTGCCTACCTTTCTGGGTATTCATACTTTCAGAATTTCTAGAAGGCTATTTAAAATAAAATCAATATTTTAGCCTGGACATACACCTATTTTATTAATGATATGTATTTTTTATCGACTTAAAATAAGTGACACTACTACAACGAATTTTTCTGCGAAATCATGATTTTATAAAAAATAAGCTGTTTAACAGTGATAATCACTTATTACTTTTTTGATATACTACATTATAGATATTCCAATTTAATTTTGAATGAATACTATCGATGGGTACTCTGAAACATTATATTTAGATTTTTTAAAAGTTATTTATGTATTGCACTTAATTCAATTTAAGTAAAAATATAATGGTATTCAATATTATATGTATACCCAACTACTGTCTAAAATACCAATAACATTGAAAACAATATTGATCAATAAACCTACAAGTTAAAAAAAAAAAAAACCTTTCGTTTTTTAAAAAAGATAAAACATAGAGAATTTTCGATTAAATCGTAGATCAAATATCTGGGGGTGCTGCGGTAGATTAAAAATATATAAAAAAAAAATTGGATTGTATTTTACTATCGAAAACTGCTCAAAATGTACGTGCGTCATTTTCTGATATTATAACCGCGGTGTAAGATATCAATTTATGTACATATTTACATAATATTACATTTTTTTCATTTTGCCTGGGGGTGCTGCAGTTCTGCAGTGCGTATGGATGAGCCGCCACAATCACAAAAAAGTGTACTTCATATACTTAATAGGCTAAAAAATGTTATCTGCATATTTTTCAGTGAGCTCGTTCGACATGAAAGATTTTAAAAAAGGACATGATACACATAATAAATAGATATTACGAATAAACAATCTTTATTCAATACTTGAAAAATGCAATTCAATTACAGTACATATAATACAACTAAACTCCTTACAATACTATTTTATTTTACATTTACTTTCGGAGGAAATTAAAACCTTTGAAACACCCGTATTACAGACGTACAATATCTAAGGCGTCCAATCCCGCAATTCCGAGATTGTGTCAGTACTAATCCTGGGATTTCGAGATTGTTTTCAAGCAGTGAAAAATTATCGACAATTTAAGAAATCCACCTGACACCTCCTCATTTTGGGTATTCGGTAAACCAATGACTTTTTCAGATTGGGCAGTGACAAAAAAATTTAAAATGCCCGGAAGGTCTAAAAAAGAAGGTCCTGCATTATTTCATTATCATCCCGAATTTGTCCTCGATTTAATGGTGAATGTTCAATCCCGGAATTCCGGGATTACAAAAAGGGTCCGGGATTGGATGCCCTAGTACACACCCCCTAGTTACGCCTCTGAATTCGAGGTGTTAAAGCGTTGCATATATTTTTTATAAAACAATAATAAGATTCTTTTTTGAATCACCATTTTCCTATTTATGGCTTTTAAGGTTATGATCAGTGGCGGATTATCTTATAAGCAAATCAGCCGCACACTTGGGGCCTCCAAATCTTAGGGGCCTCAAAAATAGCTTATTTTATATAACTCGTATACTTTTTGTTCAGATTTATTTTTATTTTTATTGTTTAATCATTTTAATATGTTTATCATTTTAATATGTTTATCAAAATTTATTGCTCCTAGCGCCTCTCATGTGATTCATCCGCCACTGGTTATGATAGTTTAAGATTTTAAATGGCGAGATGCCAAATCAGCTGTTGATTATAGGAAGATTTTATTGAATTAATTATTTTTAAACCATTAATTTGTATTATTGGTTTTCAATTGAAGATTTAGTGAATAATATACGAATTTTGTAATTAAAATTGTTTGATTCCATTTTATCTGAAACAAAATAATTATGTGACATTTGATTGGATGAGCCACACGTGAAAACTGTTTGGAAAAGTTAAAGTTTTGACACCAATAAAATAGAGCTCACAACAAACTTATGAATAGGTTTTTACGGTTTAGACATTATTGTATGTTCTGTCCCGCCCTTCAGAATTATCAAGGGAAACATTCGAAGGGAAGTTTTAAACTATCTTTCACAAAAGGATAACACTCAAGAATGTCTGTTATTTTATTTTGCCGTTCAACACAAAGGGAAAACGTTCAAGTATCAAACTACGAATATAAAATGGCTACCATAATTATTGATCGATTTTATCATATATAATGTAAAAAACATTTCTCAAACATCTATATTTTCAAGTGTTTGATAAGGAATATATTTTGTCAATAGCAAAAATCACCGTTCTCTAAGAAATAGTCATAAGGTTTTTCAAAGATTTATTTTGATTAATTTCCCACGACGTTCAAGATCAGAAGTGCCTTTATAAATTGCGAATAAACACAGAGAAACTGAATTATAGCAAAAGTTGAATAAGTAATTAATTATTTTAGACAACGCCACTAACACATTAATCATATTATTTTATTTGTAAAATTTACTTTTCAAAGAAACTTATTTCTCCGAAGCCAAATAATAACTAAAACAACACTAATTAAAAGTCCCGAGTAAATCTAAACTTTCAAAGAAAAGTTTCAAGATAAATAGTAAGGCAATATTTCTTTGTATTATCCCTGTGCACCTGTATATTTTCATCTAAAGAAATCTTTTCATTTTTTTGATAGCTTAAGCAAGATGGATGTTTCAATTTAAATTCAAAGACATTCTTTTGGAGTAACAGAGATTTTTTACAAAGCAGTAAGTACTTTATTTAATTATTCAAAACGATTCAATTTTTGTTTCTATCTGATTCTAAAATATAGGACGTAGTAGAAACGAATAACTAGGTATTAGTCCTGATTTAGCACAACTAGTATATCCTAAATATATTAAAAAAAAAAAAAAAGAAAAGCTGCGACACAGAGTAACGTTCGTGAATAAAAACTTATGTTGAGATAATCGTGACCAGGAGTATACATGCTACACACAAGGAACGAACTTGGTTAAAAAATATTATTCTAAAAATACATTTAAACAATTTATTTTTCGTTATATTGTAATGAGATTTAAACCTCTGATATATTGCAATATATTATCATGTATTCATAGTTTAGTGAAAATGGCTGATGTAAATTGATATACATTCCAGATACCGCTTTATTTCGAATAAATCTTCGATAAATTTGTCATTTAGTTACACCCAAAAACGACAATAATAAAATATTTAAGCAGAACAGTGAAAAAGTAATTAGTTTAAATAAATGCTATCTTAAGATATATAATATTGTAAAATGATTCTTGTGTAAACTGTATTTGAGATTATAGCTAAAGATAGCCAAGACACTAGATTTTTTGATTTTTTAAAAAATATTTCGGATTAAATTGATGACAATTTTCACTTGAGAGCATCTTGAGAAGAAAAAATATTACACACAAAAATTTGCATGAAATTTTAAATATTAGACAATCAAAATAAAAGTTTACCCGTGCTGTAAAGAAATACATGGTACGTGTATTCGGGAAATCTTGGTGATATTTACAATTAAGTCTCAGACAAATGAGAATAGTGGAAACGTATATTTAAAAGTTCAGTGCTCATTCAAAATTACAAAGTAAATAAAGAAGTAATGATAAGAAAGAATTTGACGTAAACAACATGTTAAAATAAAAAAAAATTGTGCGTCGAATAAAAAATATATCCAATCTGAATTGTCACTGTCTTCTGTTTAAATGGCAGTTCAATTAAAAGTTTAAAATTCTCATGAGCTCCAAAAAAATAAATATCAGACAGACGATTATAATTATATATAGCTATATAAATAAGTGGAAACTTTGTGGTACAATAATTTTAAATGATTAAACTGGTATTATATACATCAAGCGAAACATTCTTATTCCACAAACATTACTTCAATTCCTACTATTCGTCAATCGCTTTGCTTCTTCCAAGACCAAGAGGGCAGCACTTACTGTATAATAGTTCCATTGAATACGTTTTTGGACCGTACCTAACGGTCTTAGAATAATCCCATTCAAGAAAAGTTTAGAACTTAATCAACTTCAGAAGGAAATGTTTACTCGAGAAGAAGGGTAAATATGGATCTTTGTTATGCAATGAATGCTGGCAATTCACTGTTTGGATAATTTAAGTGAGATTGAATGGAGGAGGAAACTTAACCAAATAATAATGAAATTAATAATATTTTACGATGTCTACCACTGTGAATTTCTTGGAAACAATAAATTCCTATCATTTTGACCCAGTTTGATGAGCCAAATTTGAATGAGTTTATGATTATCATTGATTTCTGTTTCGTTCTGCAATATAATATTTTATAAGATTAATCAATTTTGAAAAAAAAATACAGAGCATGTTAAGCCTGAGATTATTCAACTACGAGCCATGTACAAGTTAAATGGGTGTGAAAATAGTTTTATCGCTTAATTCTTTAAATATAAATATTCCTGCTATGCGAAAGTGGATTTTAATTATTTCATTGAATAGCATCTTTATCGATATACTTTGTGCTGCTGATATGCACATTCATCGAATTAAAAATAAATGTATTTATAAATATATACGTTATTTTTATTGTTAACTAAATTATCTTTTTTCATTTTCTATGACAATATTTCTGAAAATTTGATTTTATTATTGTATAAAATAAAGAAGACGCAGCATGTATTTGTTATAATATGTTGTGATTAAGCATAGTGTTTGAAAACTTATGCACATATAGAGTAGAGGAAAAATATTTTTTCCACATACGTTGAAAAATATGTAAAACGTTTTAACATCACTATTACGTGAGGTGGCCAAAAATTAAACATCTTAAAATCTCAATAGATTTTTATAAGTAGTTTATAGGGATCGGGTTAACCAAACAGATGCGAGATAAAGAGACAAATTATTTTTTCATAAAAATAACGCATGTGCAAATTTCCAATAAGGTGCGTTAAACGTAGATTTATTTATTCACCGAATATATTTCTACATTGCAAATTAATATCAGTTTGTCTTGAACGTTGACGATGTGTACATAAATACTGACGTAAGTAATATCGACCATGGAAAGGTCAAAATATTAATTATAAAAAACTTTGAAGTGCATAAACTAATGAAGTGGTGTTTTATTTACTTAATCTATTAATAAATTATTAAATACATTTTTTGTGTAGGGTCTTATTTATGGTCACAATCTTACAGGGGTTTCTTTTTTCAAACTTAACAACTAAATTTAGATACTAATTTAGTGTTGGCAGCACACATCCTTTTTTACGTCTTTTTGCCTTTCTTAGGTCAATGTGTATTTTAAGTTCTTTGCGATATATTTTACAGGCCAGGTTTTGTATTATTTTCTTTAAAACTATATTAGAATAAATTTGAAACAACCAATGCGGGAAAACAATGATAAAAATAACTATCGATGAATTACCGAAGAATTATGTGATACAGTAGGGAAAAAAAATAATCAAGGAAAGGTAGAGCAAGATTTACTGAATTAATGCGTACGTAATTTTACATACATTAGTACATATTTTTCTTGAAGGGCACGAAGTGTACGAAATTGAATGGTTTTTAAGTATGGAATAGTATCACTTTGAACAGTCGTCAGTTCTTGATTTATATTTTATGCGTCAACACAGTTGGCAAGGCAGCCATGGTGAACAAGAATAATACGGTGTATTGGCGCAATTATTCATAGTGCCAGGTGAACGGGTTTTCATCATTATTAATCTTGCAACACAAACTGCCGATACGAATAACCCTCGTACTGAATGTTTGAACATTAATACTGGCCTTTGTTTAATAATGTGTACACACTGTGACTATGTTTGACGATATTTCAGCGCTACAAGAGTTATAAAATCAATTTCATTAAGGCACGTACCCAAACTTCGGGCTTAAAGTTTGTTTACTTTATGAGGCAATGTTATAATACATCAACGCTAAATATACACTTTTTTTTAAACATATTACAGATAGTTAGGTTAACAAAGCATTGATTTTCTTTTTTAATGTTTTCATTTTGACTGTCATAAAGAAGTATAATATTATATAATGCAGTGGTCGACAACTTTTTTAATAAAACGAATATCACACATGGCTTTCTAATGACAAAAGATACCAAGTATATCTTTTTGCGATGTGATATCTGAGCTTGAGGAAAATTCAAATACTTATTCGAAATACATTCAGATAAACTGATTGAAACAATGTTTTTAATTTATTATTTATGTATAATGTTTGTTTTTAAATTAAATGCCCCCCTCCCGGGACAATTTCTGGATTCGCCACTGATTCACAATTTTAATACAGTTGCAAATTTATTTCACTGCTGTAAAGGAGAAACTATATTTTTAACAGTAGTAGCCTAGCTACAACGAAGCTTATGAATTATATATATATAAATATTTGATGGAAGTCTGTTACGAAAAATATCCAACTGCTGTCACTGAAAAGTGGCGTAAAATATTCAGCATCTCGAGTGTGTGAGTACCCAGACGAATATTTGATGGGCCTCATAATAGACGAAAATTCAATATTATTTTGCAAACATTCCAAATGTGTTGAGAATTTCCCAGATTCCCGCCAGGTAGAAAGCCCCGCCGGTACATTTTCGGCGTAGGTTCGATTAAAAGGAAATTAGCAAGGCGCAGTGATTTTATAATAATTATGGTTATTTTATGTAAGTAGCGCGGAATTTAATTTTCAAACCCTGCGCATATATTAAATATAAGTTATTTAATTTAAATTACAGGCATATAACGTTATAATATTATATATATATTATATATGTATATATATACATAACCTTAAATATATGTATTCACTCCAATAAAAATATTTTTAATGTTTGAAAATATTATACTATTTAGTAAAAAAGTTTGAAACTCTGAGTGAAAGCTCAGAACACTGATTTTTGGTTCAATTTTTAAATATAAAAAAAATCGTGATGTCTTCATCGCTTGATATCCACGTATGTTAGAATTGCAATACCGGACGAATATAAAAATCCAGAAATTTCGGTATTTCACAGTAAATACCGGTTTTGCAAACGTTAAAATTGCAAAAAAATATATGAGCATTTAACAACGCAATACCGGATGAGTAAATCAATCATAAACGGTCGATTATATAAAAAAATACGATTTTCTTATAATAATAATTAATTATTGAAAAGTTTATCAACGCTGGAACCTTTTCAATATGTATACAACTGTTAGCAGATGTAAAATATTTATATTGTGTTTCTTAACATTCAAAATTCGATTTTGATCAACTTTCAATACTTGCACTTCCCTACCGGGTATTTTATTACTATAACGGGATCAGGAATTCGATAATACCGGTATTACAACCAGTACTTTTCTAAACCTACCTTACTATCATTACATTCCGTAAAAAGAGAATAATTCAATATTGAAATGAGTTAAATGGCACTCAATTTTATTGTTCAATTTTCCCATTTGTCAATTGTGAAAGAGTTTTATTATGAATTATTTTGAAACTAATAATATTTTTTTAGTTAATTTAATGTGTTTGATTCATAATTTTACTCTTTGATATTAAATTAAAGTTGATAACTCGACAGAGTGATTAAAATTCAAAAGGTAAAATCGAAAAAGATAATGAGGAGCAAACATTCAATAAGTGATTTATCACGCAAATAGAGAGCTTGGGAAATGACGATTTGACTGATGGAGAAATAACGGTTTGCTTGAATGTGTCAACTTTGTGATTTATTTTTTATATGAAAAAAACCTTTTTTGAACACTCATTGTGATTTCCATTTGTAAATTTTATTACGGACTAGCAGAAATGATATTAAGCGGATTTTTTCAAAATTTTTGACAAATCAGTTTTTGAATGTTTGCTTCTCAGATAGCTATCTGGTCTTCTCTCCGTTTTCAAACAATTAGTATCTTGAAAAGTTGAATACGACCATTGTATCAGTTTTTGGCACATTTATTAATTGATATGTTTGTTGATTAAAATTTATATTTATTATTTGCATCACTAGATAAAGACATTGTATTGATATTGCCAAAACTTGTACTATGAACCTTCTGAGCACCAAGCGGAGCATTTTTCGCTAAGCCTTATATGCTTAAATATAATGAAGCACGGTAGCGTGGCCTAATAAGCTTTCGTTTTTTCTCTGTAAGGAAAAAGTTTAATCAATAATGCATTTGATAAATTAGCTCTTTTGAACGAGATATTTTTCTCTCTTGGCGTGTTTACTTTTTTCTATTGTGAATACAAAGATGAAAAGAAAGAAAACGCGAGTTTGATGGTAATAAAAAAACCATTTGTCAAAATTCACCTCTTACAGCCGATGGATTTTTGCTATTTTGGCATCATAGCTTTTTTTATTCTGTCAAAATGGTCAATAATAATCTGAAAATGTTATGTTGTGAATAAGCCCATTGAAGAAAAGTATGTAAACATATTATTATTCGACGAAACATTTTTCAAAAAGCGTACGCTTAGAATTTAGTGCCGGTGCGAGGCTATTTGGCGCCCAAGACAACGTTTACTGCCGGGCCCTTTTTTAACAAATTATCCCTTTTGTCGGAACAATAAATAAAAAATTCTGGACCATCATATAAGCATAACCCCAATTAATTGCAGCTCGAGGTTACTGAATCAACCACTAGTGTCACATATAATGCCTACGAATGAGAACTAATACCACCACAAAAACAAAACAAAAACCAAAGACCACGCACTCACCTACGCCCAGGTAAATCCAGGACGCTACGCGGGAAAAGCAACATCAAAATACACCAGATGAAAGGGAATTTGGAGCTCGGCTCCACAAGCCCCATAATTTGATGTATAGATATCAATCAAAAAAAAAAATTAGAAGTATAGAATAATTAAAAACAGTAAAATATAAAATTGAATTTGATAATTTGTTTTATTTTAGTTGTGTTACAAGATGCGACACGTATTTTGCGTCTTCGAGAAGCATCATCATATTTATCATCCCAAAGTTAACGAATAAACTAAAAAAAAACACGTTTTGCATTTTGTACCACCGCAAGTGGAAAAACAAAGTTATTAAATTCAATTTTGTTTTGAAAATAAACTTTCACAAAGTTTCTGTCGAATTCATCGAAGATAATAAATAGTTTAATTTAAATGAAAAATAATTTGTAACAAATAATTAAATGCACATTTAAAATAATATACATGATCACAAAATATTTTTTTTTTCATCTTCTTTTTTGCAAAAAAATAGCTAACTTCTTCAAATCTAATATCGTTGTTTGATCATTCTGAATTGAAATTGTTGCTAAATCTGTTAGTCTGTTTTGTGACATCGTTGAGTGCGAGTAGTACGTTTTAATAAGCTTATTGCTTCAAATTGAAAGTGCCGTTTCTGTCTTTTCCTTCGATTGTGTTTTTTGTTATGAACATTGTCAACGGATTGCATTGCTGGTGAACTAATAGTATAATAATATTTAAAAATAAATAAAAGAGTTGCAAGAGGCTGCATATTTTTCTTTTGAGAATAGCTTGCGATACATAATTACTTCGAACAGATATAAACATCAAAATAAAATAAAACGCATTATAAAGTATAAATAATAATTTTAGTACTACATTTATGCGCCTCCTTATGGTTTGCGCCCAACGCGGTTGCCTATTTCACCTGTAAGGTGGCGCCGGCCCTGCTTAGAAAGATGATCTTTGAAGAGAAGTCATCTAATTCTTCAATATACTATCATTCGAATTTTAATCCATCATTCGAATATATTCAGCTCTTTTTTATATTCGCAAATTCGAATAATTGATATATGTACATGACGAGCAAACATTCAAAAAGTGATTTGTCATACAAATACAGAGCATGTGAAATGATGATTTGAGTGTTGGAAAAATCACGGTTTGCTTGAATGTGTCACCATTATGATTTAATTTTATAGGAAAAAACGTTTTTGACCTCTTATTATGATTTACATGCATATGTTTTATTATGTAGAACTGATGTTAAATGAAATTTTTCAAAATTTGTGACAAATCACTTTTTTAATGTTTGCACTTCACATATTAATTAACCCTTCAAGGATGAGCATGACCATGTGGTCACAGTAAACACCGTTGTGTATTGATCCTACTATTCATCATTTTTCTAGCTGAATATTGTTGCTTTCACTCATATTTAGTTAATAAGGTTTCAGACTTCATAAAGTCATCAGCCGTGGGGACAGAAACGGCCACCAAAAGCACATGCGATTTTTTGAATTTCCATTTATTTTAATAGACTTTTTAAAACTGTTTTTTGATTTTTTTTATCAAAACATCAAATTATTTACAGTTATTTTGCTAATATATTTGTATTGAAATTATGTTGATCTAAAGAGGTGAAATTGTAAATATTTTTAAAAATTTCACGTTTAGATATATTTCAACCCCGAATGTTTGAGTGCCCATACGGTCACGCTCGTCCATACTACTGTCCGTACACAATATTACACAGTACTAAAAGGATGAGCATGCCTATATAGTCATGCGGGGTTTCTATACAACGACTTTGCGTTTTTTTTAAAATATAAGCAATAAAAGTTATCTGTGACTTCAATATGGCTTATAAAATATTTTTTTATGAAAAAAAGCTCTCGTCTCTGGGGGTCAAGCCAGTGGGTTAAGAAAAACGTTGTTTGAAATTAGTATATAACATTTTTTTTTTTATTTAATATAACTTATTACTAGCATAAATATGACAAATGAAACGCTGTCTAAATATAAATCTTATTATCGTATAATGTAGTCCGCAAATACAATTTCCTTTTGAGCATACTCTTCAATATATTATGTAGAGTTGCGCCCTATCTAAAACATCTTGAGATCGCGTCTCAAAACCTTCTCAATTCTCGGGTACACCTTTATGTGACTACTAAACTTGTATAGGGTAAACTTCCGGATGTTTATCGCTCAAACTGTAGAGTTCTCGAATATTACAAGATTATCTAGGTAAAGTAACCTATATCCATACATAATATACAAATAAATAGACCTGATGTCAGATAAGGAAACACATTTAATACTGAAGGTTTTGGCGTAGTTGCCTATTAAAGCCTTTGCTGACGATCAAGTCTGGAGGAGCTATCGGCAATACTAGTTTTGCTGACCAGGCGATGCAATAACATATAATGGAAACACGTGTATGAGAAAAAATATTTTCATTTATGTTTTATTAGAATTAAGTATAAAAAGTAAAATTATGAAAAAACATATACTCAAAATACATTCTCACAGAAGTCTCACCATCCTATTCTATCAACTCTATCTTCATTTCTTTCTAGCTGTTAACTTTCTAACAGTCTTTGTTAATATTTAATTGTAAAATATTATTTTAAGCCATTGCCGACCCCATTATATAAATTTAAGACACACACAGTGGTGTAATGGGGCCAGGTCGGCGACCTGGCACTTGAAAATGAGCCTTGCCACCTTTTTGACTTGTAACTTAATTTTCAAGTACATACATATATTAAAAACCGTTTTTTATTGATATAATTGTTAAAACTTATGGTTTTTTTTAACTTCGGACGGATACAAAAAAAAAACAATAGGGAAGAAATCAATTACCGACCTGGCTCTTATTTATTTAAAACTACACCACTGGATACATGTCTAATTCATGAAGTAGTTAAAATAAGTTAAGTTACATACTTTCCTCTTTTAAATATAATAAAAATCGAATTAAACAACCATTTATATAGATTGAAAGTGAAAGAAAACATAAAAAAAACATTTTTATTTGTTGGATACAAGCTTATGAATCGATTGATAATAAAATTAATGATTTTCGCCAGCTGTGGTATAGATGATTAGAGCTTGCTCTGCAGACCAGGTGGATCTGAGTTTGATTACTGGTAAGATCAATGTCAAGACCTAAGACGTGGGTGTTTGTGATGTCAATTTACCTCGAGTAGATGTCGAGTGACTTACAATAAATACTCATCGAGTTTTTATCATATGATTTTTCAACTTCCAGCATTAGCTGTAAATGCCAAATGTTTTTATTTTTTTAAATATGTATAAAAAAATTCAAATCCGGGTATTAAAAAACATATTGGAACGCTATTGGTTGTGTACATCGAATCTCGGCCGATGGCTTGGTCATTTGTTTGAAAGTTTCAACTGGAAGCTAGAAGTTGCATCCTAGCGGTTAGTTAGTTGTTTCTTTATCCATGCTCTCGATTGTGCTTAGGGTATCCAATCCCGGAGCCTTTTTGTGATTCCGGGATTTCGGAATTGGGTACTCATCGTGAAATCGTGTATTATTTGAGAAAAGTTTTGGTGAGAAGTTTTATTTTTTTAGCCCACCGAGGAATTTGAAATCCCCAATTCCGTATACTTTTCCCCCAAAATATCTCCGAAACTAGTTTTTTAGCTCACCGAGGAATTTGAAATCTTCCCTATACCTTTTCACCGAAATTTCCACGTGACTCGTTTTTTTTAGCTCTTCCAATTACAAAATCCTATAAATTTACGACATTTTGCTCACACTCAATCCAAAATTGGACGGGATCCATGGATTGGAGACTCTAATTGTGTTCGAATAAACATAATACAATATGTATCAATCTTATAAAAAATAGGTAATTAATAATGTTGTTATAGATATTTTCTGATAAAAAAATCAATTTAACACTTTTTCGATGATTTAAAATATTCTTTACGGTCAACTGTGTACGAATATATAAACATATTATACGGGATCTCAATCTTTAGTATCAGGCTACTTACCTGTCTATCTCGAATGTATTTTATAATTTCATTAAATTCGCTCCAAATATTATTTTGAGCTTGCGCTTGAAGTGTTCCCGCAAGTCTAAAGCAGACGTCGACAATGGCTTCTTTAATATTATATCCAAGCGATTTCTTTGTCTTGAAGACGGTCTTGCCCTTTATCTAGCACCTTCAAAAATAAAATTATTTTTTATCTTGTTTTTTAATTAACCAAGATAACTTTTAGCAACATTTCTCTGGCTATAGTCTCAGCTGCTACAGCTGTATAAGAGGAGCATTAAAATGGCTATAAAAAATAAATTAAATGATACTCATTTTTGCTAGTAGGTACAGATGAAAAGGAACTTTAGACAGACTTTAATAAAACATACAAAACACTCATCCATCGATTTACGCGGTTTCCATTTTACGCTGTTTTACTTTTACACGTTCAGAAAAAACACACAAACGCTTATTTATTATTATTAATTAGCTACAGACTATTTGATAAGACGAGAAGAAAAGCCTTCTGCTGGATTTGAATCCAATGAAAGTAGCGATTTCGAGTCAACCAAAAAGAGAAAATTGGTTGAATTAGAATATAGTAGTGAGGCGGCGGAATAATAAAATTACAATTATATAATTATTGGTTTTAATTTATGTCGAGCTATTAAATCTTTTTCTTAATAAAATTCTCTTTTTTTATGCAGATAATGTGTATATACAATGTCTAGTTTTGCGCGGTTTTCTGGAACCTATCCCCATACTTTATTTGAACTCTTAAGTCTCGATGTACGTGGTATTGGTTAACGAGATATCTCTTGGAACGTATCTACCGCGTTAATTGAGGGATAGGTGTACATTGAATCGATTCGATCTCTTGGTTAATATAATACATTTTTGTACTATTGTCTCAATATAATTTTAACTAATTCAACAATATGTTATACTAATTTCACAATTTAATATGATCATGACTGGTTTCGCTCATGAAGAGCATTTTCAACTGATTTCATGCATCGTTTTATTTGATTGAATATGAGGATTTATTGTTTTTGAAATGTTAAACACCCTTGTGTGAGAGAAAAATCGTTGTCATCTTTTGGAATACGCCGCGCAGTAATAGCGCATTGTAAGTATATGCAGTGTAATAAGGGTCTGTGGTGAAGTGGTTAACGTCGTTGGCTTTCGTGACGGATCTTACACGTTCAAATACCAGTACTGAAACAGATTTATGTTCGAAGGCATTGGTTTTTATGACAACGAAAAAAAATCCTTCCCATCCTTCCAATCCTACAACAACAGAGCATAACGAAAACAATAAGTTTACCACTAGTCATGTCCTAGCCCCATCTTTATATCTCTGATTTATTCGATACAGAAAGGTTGAGCTTAAGAAACTGAGTAATAAGAAGTTATCGTAGAAAAACTTTTGTTGAGATACCTATATTAGGAGGAGGTCACATGCTCCACATTGTAAGCGGACATAGATAAAAAATGCAATGCATGATAGAGAAAAGTGTTAAAAACCTAATGTTAAAAACAATGCATTGACATCGACCACGTGATTTAAATATTGACCAAGGCGTAAGTGATAATAATTTTAGAGCGATATCTCATTCGCCTTATTTTTATTAGGGCCTGTGCATTTTAGTGTTTTGACTTTTGTTATCGTTTGTTCCACGTAAACACGGTCGAGAAACACTGATCTAGAGAACTAAAAGTAGTCAAACAATTTTATTATAATATCAGGATAGGCATTGACCATATATTACTATTTACTAACCGCACTTAAGAAATTTCGTTTTCGAACATAATTTAAAAAAACCTTCTCCTATAAAATTTATAAATTGTCGGTTACGATTTTCTGCCCAATACGGCTTGAATTGATCTATTCGATCGATGCGTCATGTATTTATTAAGAGCTTATTTGATATTAACAATTGAGTGACAGATTGACAGATACGTTTAATACCAGAAAGTATCCCGTGTCCCAAAGGAGGCAAAGCCAGACAGCTTGTGGTTGAAAAACCCCACGTCACTATACTGTATTCAAATATAGAATTTTGTAATGCTTAAAAGGAACTAGTGAAATTCCATGAAAACTAATTATTTAGATTGATGGATCCTTCAAAATGTCATTTTAGTCTTGCCGAAAAGCACAAGCCGAAGATTTTCAATAACTAAGTTAAAGACACCTTATTCCATTGATAAATAGATTTATAATAAATATCAAAATAAATTAAAATACAACCAAATATTTTATTATATCGTATTCTTAGATACTCTTAGCTCTTTTATCAATTTAAGCTCAATATAGTTGGCTTCCTTGCCGTATCCTACGGGTTCGAGTCCTAGTACGAACAGTATTTTTTTGATCGATTTCTGTTCGAAGGCATGGGTGTTTGTGTAGCTAAAGAGTTGTACCAAACGCCATTTGCCATAGAGTCCAGGCCAGTGATGGCAAAACTTTTTGAGAAGTGGGTTAAATTATGTTCATTTTTTTTTTAGTAATAGCTTGTGGGTAACTAAGTCAGTGACGTCACATGGAAAAGGGGAGCGGAGGATAATTAAAAATTACTTATTTTGATTCTCACTTTGAAAACCATTTTTAAAAGTTTACGTTTACTTTTTGTTTTAAAGCTTTTACTTTTAGAAGTGAAGAGCAAAAGAAAATTTTCGACGTCACAAGAATTACATAAATGGGGTGATACCATGAATTACCACAGGCAATTATAAGGTGACAAGTATTTGAATGGACAAGGTATAAAAAATCACATTTATAATACAAATATATAAATTATGAAATATTATGTATTAATAGATATAGTTACAAGTTACAAGTATGTGTATGTGTATGTATAATATAATTGAAGTATATTTAATGAGAAATCTGTTGTTTATTTTTAGATAATTTCTTAATATTAGTTTAATATTCCGTATTCATTATATTAATGCATTTCACAGTTAATTCATTTAAAAGTTTATTTATATTGGTTGAAAAATAAGTTTATATAAATCAATGGTTGAGTTATCTAAAAAGCCTGCGTGGGTCAGTGTCTGACTCGCAGGTCATAGGTTCGCCATCACTGATCTAGGCACCAGTGACTAGACAAAGTTTGTCCAACCTCGATAAAAATACATCTGTATTTTATCATTTCGATTTTTTTTAAATCGTGTTATATCTCGAGAGAGTACTATTGTTAACGAAACAACATGATAAAGAACGTCATGAATCAGGATTCGCTTCTACGTTTGCACTTTTATTACATATCTTTTGTTTTGGCTGAACATTGTTAGTGTATTCAGTGATTTATCGAATGGATTGCCGTGGATCAGAAGGTAAGCCGTAGAATATGTGTAACATATTTACGGTAACACCGCGTGTGTGTTATCCTATTTGTTCGAAATGGGGTTCTGCAATTTATTTGATCATCTAGTAAAATTCTACTTGCGTCTTTAAGATTTATTGCTCCTCTACATTCCGTGAAGAATAATATGTGCTATGTGAACTTAATACAAATTAAACCCTCTGCGATCTAGTTGGTAAGAGGTAATAGTTTTCTTTAAACGACTAAGCGGGTCCGGGTTAAAGTCCCGGAGAGGTCAATTTAAAATTTAGATTTATTCAATTTAAATTTGATATTAACTTTTCTGGTTCTAAGCTCAAGAAATGCGACTCCAATACCCACATTTTCTTAAATATCTTTTTTAATATGGGTGATACAATGTTTATTATTAAGGTATTCTTAAATCATAGTTTTTTGAACCTTTTGTAGTTTATATAAATACGCGATAACGAGATAAGCGCCCGCGATAAGCGATCGTTCGTACGATAGCTAGGCTAAACGCGCCAGTTGCAATTTCATATGTGTGCTGAGATGACGTCTTTTTTACGCGAAACTTAAAATATGATTATTTATTAAAAAACCATGGATTTTTATAAAAAAATTGTATGAGGAATGATGCAGAGAGATATTTTAAAGCCCTTAGACTATTTTTTTGAAATTCATAAGAATAAGGCCAATAATGAGGAAACCACTGGCGTCCCTAAACGACCCCCATCGGCAGAGAAGTATTTTTCTAGTCTACGAGCCGCGAGAGTAAAAGACACAGCTTTGTATGGTGACTATTCTGCTCGAGTTGATCTCGAGTGAATTATAAAAATTCTCATCGAGTTTATCTCGCACGATCTTCTACAATGGTATCTATAAGAGATGTGGAGTCGGAGTTTGAGTAGTGGAGTCAGACTCTAAACACTAAAAACTTCTAGTTCTTTAAAAAATGTACATGTGTTATAGGTGGCGCCACTGCATGATACTAAGCCTATAATATTAATTTAAAACGCGTTTTAAGTTTAGGTCCGAGTCGGAGTCGTCTTATTTCTTGACGACTCCACAGCTCTGATACCTACATATATCATATTTATAACGGTTATAGAAGGTGCGATGGTTTAACCAGTTATAGTCTTAGTTTTTATATTACATTATTAATGATTACCGTGTCGGACAGTTAAAATGATACTGTATAAATTTTAATGTTTCATCTTGGCTGCTGTAGCCGTGTATGGCCGACCACTGTAGAAAAAGTTAATCGTATCCCTACAAAATGAAATGTGAGTGAGTGTGAAAATATCTATGAGTTTTTCCCACATCGACCTGCCAATGGGTTTCTTAAATTAATTATTATTAAGCTATATACGTACGATTTGTGACAATCGTTTCAGTTATTCATTTTTTCCTCTCCCAGCTATTATCTTTACCTGGATTTGGTAGTCACTGTGGTCTAGTTCAGTGCTTCCCAACCTTTTTCATGCCACGGACCCCTAAATCTGAAAACAAAAATCTGTGGACTCCCGATTTTTTTTTCATACTTTATCACAAAGAATGTTGAAAGAATGAAAATTTTCGCGGACCCCAGGTTGGGAAGCACTGGTCTAGTTGATAAGAGCTTGCCACCGATCTGGTCTGTTTTTTTAATTAATCAAACCCAAAAAAAATACTTCATTAAATTTACTATATTTTATTCGTAATTCCTCGTCAGGAAAATTGTTTTCAAATAACACATAACATATGCACATATAAATATTTTCGAACACATCTAAATACTATTAAAATTTACTAAATAATATTTAATCTATTTTTATTTCTAACATGGCGATTTTAAGAAAAAAAATGTTTCTGATGAAATTAATAAATATTAATTCTAATATTTGATACAGGGTTACCAAATTTTTAAAAACACTGGCAAGTCTTAGTCATTATGCGTTGAAATATCGTAATATTAATTGAAGTATTTTTTTTCATTGAGTAAGCAAAAATATACTATGAAAAAATATATTTCTTGTTGTTATTTTGTTACACAACAAAATGTTGTTGATTTCCTTGATTGATTAATAATTGCCTATTATTTTCCCTAGAAAATGTACAAATGAGCTTGAATTGTGTTCAATTATCCAATAAAGAATTTTGTGGTCTCCTTATCCAGTACCTATCCACCCACTTTCAGAAAAGAACGAACAATTTATAAGCCCAATTATTTTTTCCCTGGTGTAATACATAATTTTCGAAAAATAAAACAACGGAATTCGGTGAATTAAAAGAGGATAATTGAAAGACATATCTCGGTAGTGCACAACCTTTTTAACAAAAATAATTTGTTTTTTTAAATATTCGTCTGTTATATTTTTGACTTTGTCCGATCACTTCTGACCACCCGTAGTGGACCATGGTTTTGTCTACTTGGTCTTTCGTGTTATATGATTGTATATTTTGTAACCGTCACGCATGACTTTCATGGTATCTATTTCAAGCTTTGAATTTTTTCGTTATATTTAAAAAATGTGTTATTTTCCATCTAGGATTTTCGCTAAAGAAATTGGTGACATGATTATGATATTTGGGACATTTATATTGCTGATGCTATAACAACTACCAAAAATCTACGACTTTAATATAGTTTCAGTCGCTATATCGCTAAATTTGACGTTAAGTTATTTTAAGGCGGGTTCAATGGAATAAGGCTGGAATTAATACAAATGAACCCTTTTGTAATTTTTCCTTATTATGTGAATTAACTTCTCATCTAAAAGTGATATATAAATCTAGTTTCAAAGTTTACAGTTTGACAGTGATTAAAAGACACACGTTAACAGCCGTAAAAGGTTTTAATTAAAATTTATAGCGTGGTTTTTCCATTAGTTATGTAATTAAGTTGATCATTTCGAAAACTCTATAACTGACTGAAGGCAAATTGGTCAGGAGCGATAAAAAACTGTGTAACTGTTTTCTTGGTTACGTAATTTACGTAGTGTTTTAGAACTGATTGTATCTTTTTGCTTAAACAAAATTAAGTTGCTTATACACAATAAAACTGTTTTCGAAGATAATGATAGCGTTACTCTTAAAAGAGAAATGTCCATAGTAAAAGTAATTCTTCTTATCGTGTTTTTGAAATGACGAAGTAGTTCATTTAGATGTGGCAACTTTTTTGACTTTCTGAAAAACGTCTTGAGAATAAAAATGAGTTACAGATATCGTTTTATTATACTATCGGTAAATCACCAAAGTTTATAAATTATAAAATTACTGCTTACCGCAATATTGCAATGGCGATTCAAGATTGACAAGATACGAAGTATAATTTTGCTTTATACTTTAGTTTTTCACTGAGAAATACATACACAGCATTATGTAAAATAGTTTACTTGAATTAGTCACTTTTCCATTGTATCTATTTATTTTACTGAAACAATGTGTGTTAGAATGCTACCATTGGGTTTTCACCAACAAAAATATGTTTGCGTATTCCGTTCGTTGCCTGACAGTTGACCAACCAAGCGAGACTTGAAAATAGCTCCTGTTGGAAATAAAATGTTTTCCCCGAAAATTTCGCAAAATTGTATTCAGATGCTTAGTCTTGTATATATACACGAAGAAGCTTTTATCTTGCGATACTACAGATACTGTTATGTTTAATATAAAGAAATAACACGATGCATATAAAATTACAATAATTCTATTCTGTTTATTTTCGTTTTGAAATGCCATTATACGATTCACAATTATTTAATAATATTGCTTTAAAGAGAAAACAATACATGAACTATAATGAATGAGTGTATTAATTTAAATTTATATTCAATACAATAATAATTTCATATTAAATTGTTTTATGTAATAAGTATAGATAAATAAAGTATTGTATTTATACTCAAAAAATACTTGTAAATTTGTTCTCACAATGTCAAGCATATGGTTTTCTAAGGAATGTTAAATAGAATTAAGTGGAGAAATACGAATAGAGCTACGAAATAACTAAAAGTTAGTTTATCACACTTGTTACGCCTTTTTATTTTAAGAATTTTATTAGAAGGGTGAAAGGGAATTTTCATCACAAATCGATTGAAAAAATGCTGTTTGCTCGACTTGAACCTGTGAAATCCGTCTACAACGCTGATTACTGCACCACGAATCCAACATCACAGCTTAAATATTTGATTATTTAACTATTCTACTACTACATTATATAAAAAATGTGTTATTTTTCATTTATCAACTAAGCGGATACCGATTCAATTAATGATTCTTTTCCGGTGTATCGCTTTGAATTTATAAGAGGGTGCACAGAGATATTGCAAGGAAGTCTAAACTTATATTCAGTGGATAAATCAAAGTTACTTTTTGCACGATGTAAGGGATTGTCGATAAAATGTTATTTCTCAATTTTCCAATCAAGTGGGGCTCTATATTCGACAGTGATTGACGCGGTCTCACTGTAAAACATTCACGTGATAAATTATAGCATTTATCTCACCCTTCAGACCAATTCAGATAATTGATAATAACAATCTATCAAGTTTTCGTATGGAATTGAATTTTATACTGTATGTAAAAATGGTATTTTCTTTATCCGTATTTGCCAATTGGTAACCACTAATGGTTAACGATTTTTTAGTATCTTTTAACATGGTTGTGCTGTGAATTTTTCAAGTCCTCGAATGCATAATTTAGGATGGATTGGGTGAGGCATACTTTTGAATTGAAATATGTTACACTTTATACAATTTATCTTTTAAGTTTTAATGGACAACCTTAAGATTTTTTCTTTTTATATATCGACTGTGTACACATGTACGGCGCAAAAAACGTGTTTTGATGATTTTGGGCCATATGCAAATTATGAGTATATACACAACTTTGAAGTGATCGGAGACTTCTAAACTGATGTTTAATTGACATAATCTAATAATAAATAAATTACAAATTAAAGAAATTCATTAGGAAAAATCTTTATTTCAGTCTTTTTCTTGGTTTTATTTTATACAAGGTCATCTTTTTCAAACATAAAAGCTAAATTTAGGTACTAATTCGTCATTTGTAGCTTGCATTTTTTGGATAGAACGTGTATCAAGTTTGATATGTTGTCATTATCGAAAGAAAGCTGTTTTGAAAAAACTGTGGGTAACGTCCTTTTTCCTTTTCACAGTCGATATGTATACTATACATTTTCGGATCCGAGACTGAGTGGTTTGTGATGATTGTAATCTATGTCTTGATCGGGTAATGGCTCGAGTCCCCGAATGGATATATTAGTTTTAAAAAAATAAAACACTCTTGAGTTCCACATCAATTTAATATAATCAGGACAATACATCAATTTTTTCCCATGTACGCTCCCAATGTGGAGCATATAGCCTTCTGATAGCGGTATCTCAACATTAGTTATTCTACGAGAACTGTTACTCACAGGGTCGGCGCCACCATACAGGTGAAATAGGCAACCATTAGGGGGCGCATAAATGGAGTTTTTTTTTTTTTTAATATACTTTAATAATAATAAATAAAAGTAAGTTATATTTTATTTTAATGTTTCTATTCGTTCGTTGTAATTATGTATTGTTTTTAATATGATTCGAAAAAGAGAGGTTGAGCGGCTGAGTAACAAACAGTTCACGTAGAAAAACTTCTGATGAGATACTTATATTAGATGGCCATATGCTCCACATTGGTAGTGGACATGGATAGATTAAAAAAAAAATTAATGATCCCGAATTGTTTTTTTTTGTTAATTCGAAAAAAATTTAACGATTTGTTAAAAAGAGAGGGGCGTTGGCCGCAAAATAACCTCGCACCAGCACTGGTTACTCAGTCACTCGAACTCTCCTTCTTCTATTCAAAGAGAATAGTAAGGATATAAAGATAAGGCTAGGACAGGAATAGTGGTTAACTAATCGCTCTCGCTACACCCGGTTATTGATGGATCGGAAGGGTGGGAGGGAATTTTTTGTTAGACATCACAAACACTCATGCCTTCGAACAGATTTCGATAAATGCTGTTCGTACTGGGACTCGAACCCGTGAGATCTGGAACGGAAGCCTATAACGCTAACCGCCATAGACCCCGATATCAATACTGGGCTATGTATTTTAAGATAAGTTGTAAAAAACAATTATTAGTAATATAAATATGCAAGGAATTTACATAAAGGTAAAGTACTCTTAGAGTTGGTCATCAAAACGCCTGAAAGGTAGAATTTATTATGTAAAGTTGTATGTATGTAAATATTTATTTTTATAAAAAAATATGTCACCCTAATGCAAGAATAAGAGGTACATAGATAATTAATGTAAATTTCTTGACATTTTTAAATATAATGCACTGCTTTTTTTTCTTTGGAAAGTTATGAATGTCGCAGTGGCGTGCGCTAATAAAGATGATGTCATTAAGCTTCTTTAAATATAAAAACTCATTAAGCGAAATTCTCATTCTACGATGGTCGCGTTATTTCGTACCGCTTACTCACCCTTAATGAACGCTTTTATTGACTCCAAAATACACTTTGAGAGTTCAGATGCGGAAAAATAAAAATAGATTGTTTTAATAAAAAATGGAAATTTTCAAGTCATAAAAATATTACAGTGTATTTTCTTTTTAATTTAGTAGGTACTCGTTCATTGTTTTCTGTCACATTAAATGAACTATTCCTTTTTTAAAACATGAATTGTTTGAATTGTAAAGAAAAATTCTCCTCGTATTTTAAAGAAAAAGAAACATTAATGACGAAAGAATTAAATATTCTGGGCGAAGGAAATATTGTTTTTCATTTCCGCTATTTTTTCAGAGCATATGGCTAGCACACGGTGCCTGTAAAATTCTCTGTCTTCCGCAAGCTCTTTTGCTTTAAACAAGTCGTCTCCGTCGAGTACATCCTATGGACAGTGGCGGATTACTCTAAGACCGCACGAGGCGCGCGTCTGGGGCCTCAGAATCTTGGGACCCTCAAAAATAACATGATTTTCAACATAAAATTTGAGTCGTTGTAATTTTGTCTACTTAATAAGTATAAGTGTGTCTACTTATGTCCTGGCTTTCACATTTGGTCAACTTTAGGCGTCCAAGTGCACGGATGAACTTGTTATTATCGTTGTGGTAATTTTTTGGCAATTCATGTTGATTTAATGGATTTCAGTTTGAATAATAAAAAAAAATTAAACTATGTATATATCAAATTTGAATCGTTCAAATTATGTACACTTCCACAAATTTTGTCACTAACGTCAGTTCAAGTTCATCCGTGCACTTGAACGCCTGAAGATGTCGAAAAGCGAAACCCGGGTCGTTAGTGATATTTTTTTTTTGAATGCACATAATTTGAACGATTCAAATTTAATAATGAAATTCCACCAAGCACTTTCAGTCAAAATCTTAAATTACGTATATATATATATCAGTTAAACAAACAATAAGAAAATACATTCCCAATCAATATTTCAAAGTTTTGACTGTAATTTACTTGAGGTGCATTGCAGAGATTAACTAATAAACGGAGAGCTTTGTTAGATATCCGGTCCATCACAAAACAGGCAAGGGCTTTCAGTTTTGATTCGAGTGGGCTGTCATCATCAATCATACTTTCGAGCGCTAATACACCAGTTTGCTGATAATGCTTACTCGAAAACAAAAGAAATCAGGCGATGTCACGGTGCTTTGAAACGTTAGTGATCGATGATTTTTTTATATTTCGTAACCTTTAAAGATCTCCAGAACAATGTAATAATTATAAAAAAGTATTTTTCGTTTGATTCAATGTTTACTTTGTTGAATTGTTGTCAATATTATTCTTCCCGGACCTAGAAAGCAATTGCAATAATTGCCACATTTCCAACCTCCTTTTATCTAATATTAAACATTATGAAATAAAGAATGTCAAGCGGCTTCGATCTTAGATTAAAACAAACAGTTTTTGTTAAAAACCTATTTTTTTGACACTTATCGTGTTTTGAAAACAGATTCTGTGTTCTAAAGTCTAAGTAATATTAAAGATATAAGTTTACATAGC
Organism: Himalopsyche anomala; assembly: GCA_031772345.1. NCBI lineage: Eukaryota > Metazoa > Arthropoda > Insecta > Trichoptera > Rhyacophilidae > Himalopsyche > Himalopsyche anomala. Next base: position 13,962,491 of record CM062825.1, on the reverse strand, counting down.
TAATAACTCTAAATGTTTTCTACATATTATAACGAAACTCTTTAAGAATCGGTAAATAACGAATAATATTTCCTTTGAAAAAAATATACGGGTGGATGTTTTTTGTTTTGGTACGTGAACATACTTTTTTATCTGTTTCCTTAGTTTAGAATGCTTAGATAATATCGAAAGTTCAATTTTTAGTACCCAGGGAATCCAATTCCGACCAGTTTGGTGATCCTGGAATTTTGGGACTCACTTTAACACGTAAAAAAATCAAATTTAAAGTCTAAGTTCTTCCCAATTTATTAATATATATTTTAATAATAAAACAATTTGCGACAGTGTGCCTCAATTTGTTTATGTACGTATTTTAATATAATACCTATATATAAAATAAATGAATTGTGGTCTTACTCCATCTCATATTTGACAGCAGTTGTAGACATTAAGAGACGGTTTTTTTTTGTAATTTTATACAAAATTCATTTGCGATAATTTCTTTTTCAGGGCGGTATAAGAATTTATTTTAATTTTAATTTGAGAACTTTGACACGGGTGTTTGTGATATCTCTTGATTTCAAGTAACTGTGGCTTAAGAAAAACTAGATTAGAAAACGTCTTGGTGGTTAGCATAAAACACATTTACACTTTAAGCAATTTATAAAAAAAACAATCTGAAGTAAAATTGGAGCCTGGGCGTAAATTAATGTCAGCGTTGCAGTTGGTATATTTGTATAGAACTTCACAGTCGTGATAGATTATACATGCGCTATCACAAAAATGCATGCAACAATAAAACTATGAACTATATAGAATAAATGCTCTGGACACGATTTTATCTTTCAGTAACGTACAATTTACTTTTCCACTTAACTAGGTACCGTGCTTGTAATGAAATTGGCACATTTTTACGATGACAACCATTCGTGAACTTCTTACAAACAATTCCTCTTATTTTGACCTAGTTATGGCGAGCCGGAACGGCTCTGGGATCACAATTTTTCAGAGGCATTTTCATTTTCATCGTCGTGAAACTCATGTTTTATGACAATAGATTTTCCCTGAATGGACTTCCTACTATTAATTTCCCAAAAGCTGCAGACCATGTAAAGTAACCTACAGGGATAGGAAAAGTACTTATCATATTTGCTATGTTAAAGAAATGTAAAAAACGGTATACTTTCATTTTTATGAGAGAGGAAGTGATTAACCAAAACATTTTCACACTTGATCATAAAGCGTAAGTACTTGTAAAAGGGTATGCGGTTTTTACAACAAAGTAAATATCTTCTTCAAAAAGGTATCCGGTGAATGAAAGTTTAACAAAAACATATTTTGCTAAATGATATATAAAGGCTTTACATATAAGCTTCACGCGGTGTGAGGAAACGTTTTAAGATGTTTTGGGTTGTGTTTTAAAGTAGTTTTGACTGAATGGTACCGACACTACCGACATGTGCTTTAGGTTAAGTATATTAATCCTTATTTGAAAATTTGCATATGGGGATATACGATTATAGTAATCTGACACTTAGTTGGATATTCAAGAAAAACTATTAGTATTTATGTTATAGCCAAGAGTTCGTCAATGCCTTTGTTTACTTCGTTGCTGGGTTGGTTGATTTTTAAATCGATTTAAGAATACAATTTATGTCCAATATGATTTTTCTCACCTCCCCGACCATATGCCTTTTATTAATGAAAATAGAGCGCAGTTAGAAAGGATAGATTGTTTTATTTTCGATAGATTTGGTGGTAACTTTGTGAGAGTTTTTAAGAAGAAGAAATAAAATCTAGCCTAATATAAATGCGTTCAGAAGAAAAAGACAAAACCCCATAATTTTTTAGTTTTTTTTAAATCCATGTCCACTCCTAATGTGGAGCATATGGCCTCCTAATGGAGGTATCTCAACAAAAGTTTTTCTACGAGAACTGTTTGTTACTCAGTCGCTCAACCTCAGTTTTTCAAAGTGAGTAGTAGGGACAGAAGGATAAGGCTAGAACAGGATTAGTGGTTGTCTAATCGCCATTGCTACACCCAGTTATTAAAGGATCGGAAGGATGGGAGGAGAGGAAATGATGTGAATTGATATCACAAAACACCCAGTCTTCGATCACAACTTTGAATTGAATAATTCTCAAATTCACTGTGATCTGACCGGGAATCGAACCCAGACCTGCGTTATGTTTTTAACGTAAGTTTATTCGCAAACCTTGCGACGTTCTGTCTGATGATGCTTTTTAAATAAGTGAAACACGTGTCACATTTTGTAACATAAAAACTGAAATAACAAATGATAGGTTGTTATTCAATCCTGCACCATTTTTCTAAGGATGATTTGACCAATGACCGACTGACTGACAAAAGTTTCTAGCTACAAACCTTTGTGTTGAAATTCTTCATAAGGTGTCAATATTATGAGTATTACGACCCACACAGTATGCGGATATGCACGTAAAGAAGTAATTCCCGAGAAATATGAAAATAAAATAAATCAATGTTTTTGTTAAATTTGTCATGTTTTTTGTTAAATTTGTTGTGGAAAAATGTTTAAACTTTTTTGATCAGGCTGTATATTATTATACACGGTGGCAAAAGTATGCCACCGATCGCGTGACAGTATGGTCGGCTATTTGGACGCTATGTTGATTAAGCAAAATTGTGGCTGCTTATTGGTACGTCATACTACGTTTATTGATCCATGCGACCGTTTTTATCAACTACACCTGCGAAAGGTTATTAAAGTCGTAGAAGCAAGTTATAAAAACTACCGAAGGCATTAAAAGCTTACAGTGGAACCATGCTAAGAAAAAAACCGAACACGCCGCTTAAATTTTCTTAGCTTCTTATTATTTGACGAGCTTCGCGCACGATTTTTAACTTATTGCCAGCAAATGATATACATTGTTTACATAATGTCCATTTCGTCGAAAAACTTGATTATTTTACAAATTGAACAGGCCCAAGGTTGTTGTGATTGTTTTTTTTTGTTCTTGAGTATCATCGGATTACTGATTTTACCCAGTGTCTGTCTTTTTCCTTCTGGTGATATGCCTAGCCCATTTCCAATCGAGCTGTGTGTTCACTATCGTCTGTTTTATTATCCATTGGTTTCAATTTTCGGTAATGTATAGACAAAGCTTTATTCGAATTTTCTTTTATTAAATAAATATTTAATTATTATTTATTTGTTTCGTGATTAAACCCATTTTTTCCCAGTGTTCCAACATTGGAACATTTAGTATTTTTACTTCCACACCATTTATGCATGACACAATAAAAGTTGAGATTGCATCAGTCTCAATCAGTCTAAAGCTAGCAAGTGTAGGGATCGTTTCGTGTAGTGTTTTTTCAGATTTGAACCTGTCTGAGTGAGCAGTGTTTTTTTATTTGCATCAATTGCGGGCAAATTCTGGAAAAATTCGGGCAAAAATGGGTTAATAAAAAAAATGATACAACATTTAAGATGTATGATTTAAAGCGCATAAAAAGCATGTAGAGATTTAAGAAGTAAAATCGATTTGAAGGACCGCGCTTTAGAAGATTAGGAACCGATATAAAATTTGGGCTTAGTTACTTAGGATTTTTAAATGTATTTTGCAAATCGTACGATATAAATAAACAAATGTTTTTTATGAACAACTTCCTTCTATTTTTGTTGCATTCATCTGCACGTGTTTTATTTTCGTCCAGTGTAATCAAGCGTCAAACAGGTACTGCCAAATAATCTTGCAAAGCTCATGCATTTGTAATATAATATCAGTAAATTTGATGTAAATTTTAAATTTTTATACATATTAAAGACCTTACAAGTTGTACAAGATTAAACAAAATACCATATGTTTAATGCTCACATTCTATAAGTGCTGCGTAACGGTAGCGAATCATGGCAACTGACGAAGAAAAATCTTACACTGAATTTCGACTAAGAGTTTGCGTCGGATATTGGCGGTGAGGTGGTTTGATTTCACGAGAAACTCAGAGTCGTCATGGACAGACATCGGAACTAACCAAGTCACGTGCTGTGGATACCTCGAGAGACTTAATCCTGATCGCCTTTTCCAGCCGGTGAGATTATGGTGTCCTGGAGATCGTTGACTACTATTCATGGGATGCACACGATGGGACGAAGTGATGCTGGCATGTAATGGATGAAAGTAAAAGATTTGCTAGTAGATGAAGATTCATGGAAGTGGCACGTGGCGGACATTTGCACCATATAGGGAGCGAATTTGGACAAAGAAGACACAAATTGTAAACCTATGTGAACATTATATGTTATGAATTTTTCTTTGTTCTGAGTTTAAATCAGATTAAACCTTCAGTACAATAAGGTACAACGATAAATCTTCCAATTAAAAGAGAGCATTCCAAATTCCATAAACAAAATAAAATATTAGTTAACCATAAAACCAACTATATTACAAAATCATAGATAATAAAAATAGCATTGTTCATACCTATGTTGTGTTACGAAGCATTGATATTGGACGAGCAATTCTCTGTTAATATTATTGTATACAGCTTTTCTACTGTTGTTTTCTTGAAAGCAGGTATGTGACGTGTCGTATCAAACCTGAAACAAAGACAATATAAGCTCGCGTGACAAACTGTAAATACTTACGTGAAAGTAGTTTGATAAATGCCTGCTTCAAGTATTCAGAGCGTGGTGACCACAATATTATTTTGCAAGGTATTTATGTTGTTTTTCCCACAAATGATTCCAAGCACGTAAGCTGGAAAGCATGTTATATTATAAATCCCTTTGTTTACGATAGTCAGCACTGTAACTACTGGTACGTTATGACTGAAAATTGAGAGCGAATATACTTTTTCAAGAAATACTATATAATATGTACATAACGACTGTAAAAAGACAAAAGAAGGTTACACACAGAGGAAAATTTTAACAGGAGGCAAAGTGATGATTTTGTGCCAAATCAAAATAATAAATATATACCACCTTGAAGTACACATAGGTTAATATGAATTTAGTAAGTTCTTTAAGAAAAACCTTTGCGTAAGTCCTTTTTCCTGGTCGAAATTTTTATTGGACGTGCTTTTTTTAAACTTAAAAGCAAAAGTTACTAATTGGGTATTTTCGGCTTTCATAATTTTGATATAACGTGTATTAAATTAAATACACTGTGATTATCAAAAAAAGCTGTAGGTTTCATTCTAATGCCTTACTACAGTCGATATAGACTCCAAAGGAAGTTTATTTTTACGAATATTACTTGTTACTCAGTTGCATAACCTCTTTTTTGCGAAGCGAGAAAGTATAGAAGGATAAGGCTAAGACATGATAAGTAATTTGCTAATAGCTCTCGCTACTCTCCGTAATTATGAATTGGATGGGTGGGAGGGGATTTTTAGAGACCACAAACATCTATATGCATTGTTACAGAAATGCGATTGAAAAATGAAACTGCCTGTGCAAGGATTCGAGTCTGTGAGAACCGTGACATAAACCAACGATGTTGATCACTGAACCAAGCTATTATTTCATACTAAAAACTATAAATTTGTTGCAGTGTCATGTGTCAGCATTCGCTTAATACTCTTTATTCGAACGTTTCTGAGACAGAGACGTTGAAAAAAGAGTATGTATTTTTCGGTAAAAAAAATACTGTACAAATTCGTTAAAAATACAGAAGCATATCAAATACAAACTTCATTGTGTTGACTTTTATTTTTCCATTACCATATCGTCTTACGTATACATAATCAATATTAAAAATCTGCTTTAAATTTGCATATTTAATCTGTCAATTATATTCAATGCTACAATTAAAGCGACCATTATGCATTGTTACCCTAGTTTATATATTTTTATTGATCGCACTGAAAACTTTCACTTGTAAGCAACCCCTTTATTTTCAACGCAAATTTTTGTCTCTTCAGAGTTTTAAACATATGACTTGAGTGATGTATGTATGACTATGGCATTAAATTTCAAATTTAATTAATTATTTTGGTAAAAACATATTTATATGTGATTCTCAAGTTCTTTAAATTAAAGTATATTAAAATAATAAAAAAGTTTTTATTAATTTGACCATCTTTTTTTTCAGATGCATGTTTAGTGTTGTTTTTAAGGATTCTGTTTCAAGACAAGCCCGAGAATATATTCCTGGAAAAACCGAAGATTTTCGCGAGTTTCGGTTCCCAGGACAATTAAATAAAACAATCCGAGACATGAGATTGTATTCACTCAGTACAAATATACCTAGTTTGAGAATATTTTTACCTTTAAAACCTTCTTTCAAAATCTAAATAAAATAAAATATGACCATTGTATGTAGGTATGTCGTACCCACCCAATATTTTTTTTCGAAGGAAATGGTTTTATATGAACAAATCAAACGAGTCCCACGAATGGTGTGTAGTAAAGATCAATTTTAATATTTACAATACAATATTGTCATATAATATTTTTCAATATATAACTTAAAAATATGTTTGCATGAGCTTAAAGTAACTGACAGTGTTCTTGCATAGAAATATTTTTTTGAAGATTTTTTCAAAAAAACGACATACGTACTAAGGTCTCGAGAAGCGGGAATTTTCCTGGACACGACAATTTTTGTGCCGTGTCGACTCGTGTCACAGAACATGAAAAAAGCCGATACTTCAGAATCCCTAGTAGTATGACAATGTAATGAATTTAAGTTTGACATTGAAGATAGACATATATTATATCTATAAGAAAAGGTTTCATCACGCCAGTCATTTAAATTATTATGTATTTTTACGTTCGAGGAAATTCAAAACAGAAATTCGATGGCGTTTGAAGAAATTCAGAAATATATATTATGTTATATCTATGGTGTTGTTTGGAAAAAACCTGATAACTGATTTTTGAAACGCCGTTGTATACATACTTTCAAATATAGATTATATTATAAATGTTTGCACAATTCCTTAAAGCTGATATAAATTCCATTAAAACAAAACAAATTTTTGTTTTCGTTTTCCTATTTCATGTTAGTATTTGTTTGAATTGCCCTTCTGTCAATTTAATATTTTTTCAGATTTGAACCTGTCAGAGTGAGCAGTGTTTTTTTATTTGCATCAATTACGGGCAAATTCGGGCAAAAATGAGTTAACATACGTAAAAAAATACCAGTTAAGTGATCAATATTTTAAGCAATGTTGTATTTGAAAAGTCATTTTAAGCCAAATGGTTTATATTCTTTGAATTGATTATAAAATGAAGCGGTTGCGACTTTTTCTTTTCGGTGTATACGTAGTATAAATGTATTTTTTTTTAAATAATATTTTTTCACTTTTAATATATCGAGCTTTTGGTTTAATATATTGGTATGTTTGTTTACAGTCCACATATAAATAAAACACTTGATTAGGTCTGACGATAATCACGGCTGGCGTCGTATTTTGTGAATAAAAAAAGGAAATAGGCAGCGCCGCTTTAATCGTTAAATGTTGTGGTTTTTTTTTGAATAAAATCAATAAAGTTCTCCACGGCACACTGATACAATCAACTACGGTAGGTTAGTTAATGCGAGGAAAAGCAAAATTCTAATATAGAAGTTTGTTTCGCGCGCCTCAAATAAAATGAACGCTTTATTTTTCTCTAAGGTATTCATTTGTAAATTTACACAACACACATTAGCATACGCTTAAAAATATGATGATACAATAATTTATCCGAAGATAACCACCATTTTTATAATGATAAATACTTTCAAACTAAAAAGAAATAAATACTAATTTCGGTCGGATAAGTTTGATGTATAAAATATATTTTTAATTTATTACATGCTGTATATTATTCTTCTTTAAATGTGATTTTTACAATATTGGTATATAAAATAAAATTTACTATACTGTTAAATTGAAATCAGCTGAAAATGCTTGTGGTGAGTGATTTCTAACTCGACCTCTATAAAAAAACACGAAAAAGAAAAAGTTTAATTTTTTTGGTATATTGCCTTTCCAACAAGAATCGACAGTGAAAACCTTAAATTAGGTTATTATGTGCTTTTTTTTTACATGCTAAACTGATTTCCCAAATTAAATGTGGTCTATATGTCATTTTATTTCTATCATTCCATAAAAAATCATAAGCCCCATCAGTGGCGGATTATTCCAAAATTGCACAAGGCATGCACCTCTTCCTCAAAAATAATTTATACAGAATATAACCTATATATTTTAAATTACGATTTCAATGTGTGTTTGTATTTTTGATGATGTTTTGCGATGTTTTTATGTTATTCTAAAAATATGGCTTTCAAATTGTATTGCACCTGTAATCTTTAGTGCAAATTGTATTTGGCTAAACTTGAAATAGTTTGAAATAGTTTTTTTAAGCAAATGATAACGCAGTAAACATTTTAATGATTTATATTTGATATTCACCTTTGTTACTACATTTATAACGGGCAATGAAACAAATATAAGTAAGATGAAATGAAAAGATACACACATTGTAAATGCACAGTTATATTTAACATTGCTTTGAAGATCGAGATAAAACAGAATTAACGATATTATATTGTGAAAAGAAAATTTATAATTTGAAAAGAGATGAAAGAACAATATAAATTTGACAGTTATATATCGTTTTAAAATAAAACAACAATAAAGTGATTAACATTATCTTTTTTTAACAAAACCAGACGTTACACAGTAACGATTCTGATTCTTTTTCCTGTTGTAATTGACACAGGCCCTTTTTTTCAAATTTAAAAGCTTAATTTAGATACTAATTTGGTATTTAAAGCATACACCGATTTTTAAGAACGTGTATTAAGCTGTATACATTGTGATTATCGAAAAAAAATATTTAAAAAAAACTGAAAACTTTTTTAAACCTGACTGATAATGAATACTATTTTGTGTAATTTACTTATTGAGTATTCATTATTAGCTTTTTACACGGTTTTTTCTAGGACGTATCTACCGTTTAAAAAATAGTTTAGTGTGTATTTAAAGCAAAATATAAATGTCATCCCATCACTGATTAACCACGAATTAATATTACATTTGTCATTTATTTATATATTTTAATATTGGTTAATACTTTAATAAAATCTTAATTGCAATTAAATCTGTTAATTCCATTTTATATTCTATAATCTCGGATTGAAGATATACGCCTTTTTTAGTGAAGCTTAAAAAGGCGTATAATGTTTATCACAAATAAACTATCGTGGCATAAAGAAGTCTAACATCGTGAATTTCCTGTAGAACTTGCCAAAAGGAGCTCTGAAGAGTTCGAAAGGATCGCGGGCCGGTCTTGCGTAACTAACGACATTATTCAAAGGCCATACAAATAACATGCACGAAAAAAAAATTCTCATGCAAAATATACCAACAGAAAAAAATATTAATTTCTACAAAGCTTCTGCCAAATTCATCAAAAATATTGATAAACTATTATTGCACTTAAATGTTAATATGTCTCACTAAAATATTATTTCTTTCTTATCGACACATGTAATTCGTCAATAAGCAATATCGGCTTCTGAGATTTTGTTCGCCATTTTTGCAAAAAAGTAGATACTAACATTAAATTATTTATTACCGTAGCCGAGATGAAAGTTTCTTATCACGGAAATTACACTTAGATACAGCAATTGTTTTCTACCCCTTATCTTTCTGAAAAGAAGGCTTGACTGAATGACAGAAAAACAATGTTTTTAAAAGTAAATTATGTTGAAATACTACATTTAGAATACGCAATTTAAAAATAAATTTCCTGTAATCTGCATCATAATAATATCATCTTAACTAAATTTGTTCTAACGATGATGATAGAGAATGATAGAGATTGTAAAAATGGTGATTTAGAGCTGACGTTTTATTTTATTTATTGATTTGGCATTTACTTGGTAGAACTCCATTACAATAGGGTAAACAATTTTCAACGTATTTTAGTTCTACAGTTTTTTATATTCATGAGTTGATAGCTATTTCGGTAGTTTATTTCGGCTTTCGCCATCATCAGAACTATCAGTACTAATAGTTCTGACGATGGCGAAAGCCGAAATAGCTATCAACTCATAAATATAAAAAAGACTGTAGATCTAAAATACGTTGATATTTTTAACATTACTGACATTTTACCATCACATCATTAAAGAATATGGAAATGTTACCAACCGGCTCCCAGTGACGTCATTAATATTATCAACCAGCTCGTATAATGCGGTGTAGGGTTGTGAGCAGTAAAAAAATTTCGTCGCCAGTTTCGTGAGTGTGTGCTTTATAGCTTCTAGGATCATGCAGCACGCCACAGGCTCGTTAACCTTCGCGAAACGGAAACAGTCTCGATTTGAGCGCCGATTTTTTTACTCCACAAACTAAGTCCAACGCGGCCATTTTTCTTATCTCCCTGAAACGCGGGAGGGTTGCGAATTCGGAGGGATTTATTTTGACGGTTTTTTAATGATGTGATTATTAATGGAGATTGTAGGCTTTGTGACTTTGGCATTTATCATCAGCTAGATGAAAGTCGACCTTAAATGTTAAGGACGGCTCGAGGAGTGGTTTGAGTCTTTGTTTTATTACACGTTAAAGACAAACAGATAATGTCGGGAAAGGTAAAATAGTGTACAAAAAAAAAAATCGTTTGTTTCTTTTAGTTAAGATTGACACGTATTTTATTTCATTGAGAAATATTATGAGACTAAATATATGTACAATAAAAAATGAATACTACAGTCAATACTCTTTTTATGTGATCTTTTTTTATGCGGTTTTTTAGAAATGCTAATTTAAAAAAAAGTGGTATATCAACGTACGAAATATTACATAAAGAGCACGTCTTATAGTATTTTGGATATAATAGAGAATGCAACATTAACATTATCCGACATTTGGAAAAAAAATACGATTTTGGGCTGTTTATATTATGTTGCATCTGCCATCGCTGAATTAAGTCCTTCTTTACCTTCTCTATAAGAAAGGTTCAGCAACTTAGTAACATGCAGCATTCATAAAAACTCTTCTGTTAAGATAACTTTCATTAACAGTGCATATGCTCCTCATTGAGAGCGGCAATGGTAAAAATTCTATGTACATGGTTGGAATAGGTAGATTGTTGTAATCGATACAACAGTTTTGAGAAAATATAAGGAAGGGGTATTAAATCCGTAGAAAAAATCCATTGAATTGTTTTTTGCTGTCAAGTTTTTATAATATTATTGTCATAAGTTGATAATATACATATACGCAGCGGTGGGCTGCCAATACGTTAACAAGGTGCTCGCTTAATCTCAAAGCAATTCTCGGTGTTCTGGGGAAGGAGTGCATTTTACAATTGTATGCAATACTTAAATAAGCAATCGATTTTTTCTTAGTACACTTATAATATGTAACAATATGCAATTTACTGTAAACTTATCAATGTAAATGGCTAAAAACTTTCTACTGTGTATATTGAAGCTGTCGTAGATAATATATAAGTCATAAATTGCAGTTATGTACTAATTTGATTTGAGAATATTGTGTTCTCTATTAATAAGGGGCTCGCCGGCCATAGTGAAATTTAGCCCCTCCGAGCCCCCTCCAGCCCACATCTGCATATACGCTTTCACTACTCTGGTGAGAGTTCTACATTATTCTTCCGAAATCCTTAATAACGTTATTTGTGAAGACGAAATAAATTAAAAGTATGAAAAACTTACTGCGACAATTATTTGAAACTTTTTATGAAAAAGAAAAAAAAGCTTATTATTTTCTAAGCAAAACTAAAGAATGTGTGCCAAGAAAGTACAATGGCGGTCGGGCGGAGAGTATAAATCATATTATGAGGTCTTTACAAAAAGCATACAGATGGTAAGCGAACGAAATAAAATGTTTTATTCACACGACGAACGGCTCTGTGGTCCAAATATTGAATCGAAACTTTTGGTGTTAAAATTCTGCGAATGTTTTATATTTGATGAAAGTAAATAACAAAGCTACAGTGGTAAAAAAACCGCATTAGATCGAATATATCAGGATGTTTCTTTTATCTAATATATATATATAATTTAAAACCATTCATGTTACCTATATTTGAGGTATTGTGAAAAAATAATACGTAAAAAAACAATGTATGTACACACTGAATTTCCCCGCCCGAATGTAAAATTCTTGTTATAGCAAGAACCTTTTAAAGTGTTTGGGTAAAGTAACACATAAAAATTTGCCACAACCCAAAAATTAAACGTCTCTATGAATCGTTTTTTCCAAAAAACGCATTATTGTTTATGGTTGGCAACGCGCTGATTGGGGAGTATTTTGTTTTTTTTTCTTCATTAATTCCTTATAGAGTTTTCCATACCAACTACAAAACGACAAGTAATTCATTTTCTTAATACATAACACCATAATATTAAGACATAAGATTACTGGTGTCCTGTAAACAGTGTTAGTACTATTCTTCTCATTGTTTGATAATTAATGTTATTGAATTCATAATAAAGGAAATGTTGATCAGTTGAAAAATAAAAGATCAACTTACAATCAAATCAATAAAAGTATGTATTAAATATATTACATGAAATTTATAGTGACTGCCGTAGTATAGTGACGTAAATACAAACACTTTTTTATTTGGCTTGTGATCGTATCGGTTGTGTTTTATATCCTTATTATTAATTTATATATTTTTAATCAATATAGATTCAGAAGGTGTCTGTTTAAACTGTGGAGGATGTGAAAAATATAAATCGCTTTAAAAGAAGCAAAGCAGTGGCTTCATGAAGGCATATCTAAGAAAGCAAAAATATATAGAAAAAAAAATCAATACGAATAGTGGGCATCCTTCAAATAAATCAAGACTTCCATCACTCTTTCGCAGAATGTTATGTTCATTTCAAGAATTTAACATAATCAAGATATTCAATCTCTTACACGGGAGCACACTTCAAGAGTTCATTAACGATCCCCTTCGTATTAAATCATTGACAATATTTTCACATGACTTTATTAAAATGCTTGGGTATGAATTTTGTGAGTTTTAAAAACTTCAAATGATTAGCATTTTCCAACATAACATTCGTTCACGTTTAAAATATTAATGACAAGAATTATATATTTTTCAATATATAAACATACCCTTGTCACGATATAGTGTGTTATAGTTTCCCTAATTGAACTTGCTACGATCTATTTATGAACTGTTATTTTGAATATAATATAAAATAAAATTGTAACAAGAAACTTGAATGTATAAAAGTTGTACCTTTTGTATGTTTATTTGTTTGTTTAGCAATTCCTATTGAAAACATCTGAGTGGAATATGTTTATTTCATATAAATAATTTAAGGAAACATCTTACGTCTATCAAAAATAAATTGAAACATTCTATTATTCAAATTGACTCTCGGCAAAAAAGACAGGTAGGCACAGAAAGAATCATTGTTTGGCTACATTAACTTGGCTCATTCAAAACACAAATATACGCTTTCAAAAATACACTACCGCTGAAGGACTCGTCAAAGGAAGCTAGAGGCCAAAACCCTTATAAATAAAATATATATTCTTACTCAGAGCTATTCTCTCGACTTTTTGAACCAACCCCGTGTGTTTAGTGCTTTCGGGAAAAGAAAAACATTACAAATACGTCTCCATTATGATATAAGCCTTAAGCTATATCTGGGGGCATTTTTTATGCCATTTGTTATGTAGGAACCAAAGCTTTGTTACGCTTTTTCGTAATTCTCATGGGTTGTCAAACTAAGGTTGTCGAGGCACGCGCGTGCGGCTCTTCATTAATATTAAATGCAAACATAACATAAACATATTCTCTGCATCACGAACCGAAATTAAAGTGAATAATTGTTTTAGTGTGTGAATCATATAGCGAGTGTATTGAGAAACCAAATAATTGATGAGAACTTTGAGACATTCAAGTAGGTACTTCGCTACTACTATTTCAAGTACGATTTATACACCAAACTTTTCAAGCATATGAAGATCGATCATTAAGGAATGCTAGTGCATTGTGTTGTTTAAGCAAAGCATGATAATATCGACTTATAATGTGAGACATATGTATATACTACTAACGGATCATTTCAACAAAAGTGTTTTTTTTAGTAGAACCATCTGTTTTTCATTTGCGTAACATTTCTTTTTCGGAGATGATAAGGATAGAAGATTGAGGTCATAAGAGGACTAGTCATTAAATTTTCGCTCTCGCTATGCCCTGTTTTGAGGTCTGAATAGGTGGAAGGGAATGTCAACATCGCAGACATCCGTGAATTAAAATAAAAATAACCAGGTGTCATAATGTGGTCACCAGATAAGTGCCCATAAACGTTGACCATTCGGCTACAGGACCGGAATTCTATTTACTTTAGTTTTATTCAGAAAAAGTTACTAAGCCACTCAATGCATTTATTAAAATCAACATAAATTGAAAAATATGAAAGGTCTTCGAAAACATTGAATGTTTTACTATCTGTTTTCGACGTTTTGACTTAAGACTCTGACAACCTCTGGATAGCTTACCAGGAAATCTTATTGGACAATTTGTTTCCGTCTGTTGCATGTGGGAATCATGAAAACCATTAGTGGATAAATAATGTAATTTTTGACATAAAGGAGGCATAATTTATTATTAAATATTTCATATATTTTTTACACAATTGTCGTACCTCTTGTATGACAATTGTGTAAAAAAAATGCTCTTCTCTGCGATGTCGAAGAAATAAATATCTTAGCCTGAATTATCGTAAGTTGATTTTTTTCATTTACCTGTTCTTTTTTAATATCGTGTCTGCTTTCAATACAATATTTTGTTCCAGTGTTCAGTTTTCAGAAAGTACAACGTCAGAATGGTGAAATTTTGAGAGTACTAAGTATAAAGCTATCGATCTCTCTACAACCCATTTTCAGCATACTGCAAGTGGGTCAAAAGATTATATAATTTATAAACGCATGTAATTAAGGTGAGTTAAAGAAAAATCAATTGCAAAATTGATAAATAAAAAGCTAACATAATAAGATTACTACGTTAAATGTGAAATATTGCAAGTTTTTTTATGCTATGATAAATCGAAGAAAATATATTTTTTTAAATATAATAAGCATATTTATTATAGTATTTGGTTTTTAATTTGTAATTTTTAGCATATTAAGCATACAATCTTGTAATTTATAAATTTTGTAAGAATAAATCAAAAGATAAGAAAATTGTTCAATTTAATAACTAATAGATGTGTTGTAGAAATTGTAGGGATTAAAAAAAATAGTTTTATTTAATTTTATGTTCCTTTTCTCAGTAAACATTGACTACTGCATATATAACTGTGCTGCTGATAAAACGACATGCCTGAACATAATCGTTAATACGTGTCAAGTGATAGTTACTAGTTAGTAATAAAGATAATATAATATTTGAAAATATCATTAGTGGGTTGTATATATTATAAGTATATATGGTATTTAATGGATTCCGTGATTCTTCCGAACAAAATACTTAAAAACACAAATTCTCGTACAAGACATTAAATATTAGATAAAACAATTACGTTTACGTTTAAAATATCAGCATGTATGTACTGAATATTGTGTGTTCGGAGTTTTCTTGGACGAAGTATTCGTGTCTGGAAGAATACATTTACCACATATTTTGCCACTGGCTTTCTTTCGACAGTAATTGTAACCATAAAACATAAATAGCTATTATGTTGTGCGTATCAAATATGAACTATCACCTTTTTCTAGTATTAATTAAATAATAACAGATACATACATGAAATATTATCTAAAGGTATATATTTTTTCGACAAAGGCTTATTCGATAGTTCATGAAGTTTTATTTCCATGAATATAATTTGTTTTTACGCAAGTCGAAAATAGAAAATTGAAAACAATCGATAGAGAAAAGTAAGCACGCAATATGCTCCTGGTAAATGAATACTAAAGTAGATGTTAATAAGGAATGACATGAACTTTGTTAGATATCTATTTAAGATATAACGTTGTTTTTGCTTTCGCAATACATACAAATAATGTATCGACAAATATACATTATGAAACGAAACTAAATCCATTTGATCTTGCGAATACGTATAAAAAATGGCTTGCATACAATATGATTTCTTTTCACTTTTTATCATATACAAAGGTGGTTGTAAAAAAAATAACGTATACGTACATTTTGTTGCTTATATAGGATTGGAAATAATATTCAAATGTCACACAAAATAGCACTTTTTCTAAGGAATACAAACATATGATATTTAATTTATATTCATTAATTTTTAATTTTCTATTACATGTTATGTAAAACTAGTACAGGAGACATCATCGGGAAGATCGACAGCTTTAGATATCTTGGCGTATATATTCTAGAAGCCAGTAGTACAATGAAAAAGGTCACATAGGAACAGATGGAGTCATATTAATGTGGAACTGTCTAGGATACAAAGCTGTACACGATAAAACCCACATGTCATTTTTTCAGCGGCTGAATTCTACCAGTTTTGTTTTACGGTAGTGAATCATGGCGTCTGGTAAAAACTTTATACTTGGATTTTGGGAGTAAGGTGGCTTGATTTCCTCACGAACTCTGAGAATATGAAACGTACATGACAGCGATCTGTTACGTTGGTGGTCATAGAGAGACGTTGGTACTGAAGCCATGGATAGACTTTGATAGAGATAGTTAGTGGTAATGGAAAGACGTTGGTTACATGCTGCAGATACCTACCCCCGAAGAGATTTAATCCTGTTAGCCTCTTCTTCCTACCGGTGGGATTCCGGCGTCCTGCATGACTATCGGGTACTATCCATAGCATCAGTGGAACTAAAGGATACTGGCATGTCTTGAGAGGAAGTAAAACAATTTACGGGTAGTGAATATGGTAAAAAAATAAGTTATATTACTTATAGTTAAAGCAAAAATAAAATATTATATATCCGATGGAAATAATATTTAATGTGATTCTGAACCGTAAGTATTTTACCTTTATTTAATATATTCAATTGATCTAATCTATTTCTTTGATATTATTCAACTGGCATATAATTTTATTACTACAGCCGAATCTTAATAAATATAAGGTTATGCGGTATTTTTTTATCCAATTCGACCGCCTTCTGAGGCTACCCTGATTTAAGGTTGAAAAAATATTTTCGTTTTAGACTAGGCCAGTGGTGTTAAACACGTCCTTAATATTTTTTTAAATTAATCGGGACCGCGGTGCAATCGGCAACGTCGTTGTCTTGCGAATCTCGATTTTTGTTCGAAGCCAAGGGTCCAATGGGTTAAAACACATAATTATAATATCATATTCAAATCGTGTTATCGGTCATCTACAATAAGCAATATCTATTATTGGGTCAATAGGCAAGATATACTCGTAAATGAAATATTCTTTGGAATAAATTATCAAATACATATTTTAAATTATAAAGTTTTCATTATTATTTTCACTTATGTGTACTTTTTTTAAAATTCATATTCTTGTGATGTCTATGAATTTTCTCCTACCATTTCAATCTTAAAATAACGGCGCAGCGAGAGTGATTAGTTAACCAATCTGTCCTAGCTAAATCCTTTTAACCTAACTATTAAAAAAATAGCAAATAATAAAGTAACCAGCAGATCTCGTATAAAAACATCTGCTGAGAACCTTCATTAGAAATTTTACACGTTGGTAGCGGACATGAGTATGTATATAAAATGTATAAAATATATTACTAAGCAAAGAATTAATAATCTAAAAAAGGTGTTATTTTTGAATCTACTGAAATAGAATTTATTTTTATTGGAAATTATAGCCGTTTCACCTTTATTCATCTAGAATCTAGATAATGACATTAGTTTCTCCAGTATGGAAAATTCCTTGGGGACTGAAAGAAATTTATCTGTAACTAGTAATAACCTTCTTCCAAATAAAAACGAAGGAATTATCGATAAACTTTCTACATGTACATAAACATAAAAAAGTAAATGTATTGAAAAATCTGTTGAAATGAAATACAAAAGTGTTCGTCTTATGATACAAACCCAAGACTTGGCAAATGATGAATGATCTTATAGTGAATTTATTATTTAAAAAAAAGCTCGAAATGAATTTAAAAAAAGTAGCTTGCGTTGTATGGTATCTTATTACGATAATATTTTACACTACAAATAAATTTCTTGTAATTTAAACATATACGTTACAGTTAAAGTACGTACATTGTCTTTTTTTATCCAGTAACAATGTGAACAAATGAACACGTTTACTGGTCTCAACTATGCAAACGTAATTGAATTGTTTGCAAACTTAAAAATAACTTCAGCCACTCTCCACTGCTGTGCGTGAATAATCACGCAATTGTTGTGTTTTACTGTCATCTGAAATTCCACATAAACCTCAAAAATTTCAACGTCTTGTTGTCGTCATTCTTGCTCTCTTTCTATTCAGTATATCAAACCTAACCTAATTGATGTCATGTCTACCATGGTTAGCCCTCGACAGTGAGTTAATACACTAATTAGCTTATTCATAGATTGAATAGTCAACGTGAATATAAACTATAAAGGTGTAAGCTTCAATTAAAACTGCTGGATACACTTTAACTGTAAATATATACACATTTATACTGTTATTATTTGAATACAGTAAATTCAAAATTTGATTGTTGTGAAATTGTTTAATGCATTATATACATTAGTCTAAAAATCTAACTAGTAAATATATGTAAATATGCTTCTCTGAGGTGCTACAACTCACAATAAAATTGATTTTATATTAGCTGTCCCTTGTATGATATTGGCAACATATATTAAAGAAAATTCAATAACGTGTTATCTGTCAAAAGCATCCGCCACCCATAGACAGTTTAGACTGGAATAAATAAACCTATATGACAGTAAAGATATGCTTACATGCCATAAGTTTAATAATACATGGCACAAGTATCATAAAAGCAAACGTTTAATATCTGGAATCTAAATACAATTTGTAATCAAATAACGTATCTGTTTAATTTATTTTTAGTTAAATGTGGACAAAAAATTGAAAGTTATTTCCATTTCGCTGTTACAAAAGGAATTTACATTTCAGTTGATAAGCCTTTTTTTTTCAAAAATACTACGAGCTATCAGTAATGTTTACGATAGCAATGGTTGAAAACACCACATGCACCGATGCCATCATTGGAACCCACAATCGACATTTTGAAATAGTATTGGTTTAGGGGTTGAAAATTTGGGGGCAGAATGAAAACCTAGAACGTACCCACATGACTACGGCGGCTGAAATTAAATTCTGTAGAATATTAAAATAGATGTCGGTTACATCGTAGTCGAAAAATTCTTTAGTATTGTGCTACAGTGTTCTAATTATACAACAATAAGGAATATAGCTTAAGTCAAACTATCAGTGAATTGTCTTTAAAATATTATTTAGGATTATTACGTAAATATTTTAGAAGTTTATATTATTATGTTTCAACGGCGTAAACAACATACAATATTGGAGGTATTTTAGGTACATCGTTCATATTAATAAGCCATGTTAATTTGTTATTAAGGATTGCACTAAGAATGCAAACTATGTATATTTATATGTTAATTGTCAAATCGTGCTGGAATACTGATGATAAAAAAATCAATTTTCAATTGATCGTTATTAGGGCATCCAATTCCGGACGCTTTTTTGATCCAGGGATTTCGGGATTCACATTTTTTTCAGGATTTAGGCTTTCGGGTTACTGGCATTGATCACTTACCACTGTTTCCAAATATTCTGGCGAAAGATTGTGAAATTAACAGGTTCCATAACTATTCTCATCTCTAAAATCTTTTTTGTGTTCCATCCTTCGAAAAACCTACGTCTGCCAATGACTAAGTATTTTTTAGGTGTAATAGTAAATCCCGGGATTACGGGATTGCTAAATTGATCAGGATCCCGGTATTGGAAGTCTTAATTACAATGAACGAAATCAGTTTTGACCATTCGATATAATTGTGAAATTACGTCAAAAATATATATATTCTTTCAATAATAACAACTTCTTCCTGCTGCGCTTAAAAACACACATTTTAGACTATATAGTGGAATATAACTGTATTTTTTTTAATAAACTGTTCTTGTTTTAATAAATACTAACAAACATATCGTTTACTTTTAATGGTTTATGAGGATTCATTATAAGATAGAAACAATAGCTACGTATAGTATAATATAATCTACACGTTTAATTGAATCAGCGGAAACTGTATAGCTCAGATTGTGAGCATTTCCATCTGTCACTTAGCGATTTTTCAATTGATAGTGACAGTTGGAAAATTTCACTGGCTAGGTGGAATCGCCCGTGGCGCCTTAATGAACATTGTTGAAGCAAAATATTTTCCTTTGAAAGTATATATTGCGATATCCAATTCGTTAGTAAATCAAATTATCATTTTTTTTTACTAAATAGTTCTGCTTTGAAAAGCGCAGTATTGGATAAAAATTAGCTGTTGATTAAATATTAAAATGCTTAACTCCTTACAATATTTGAACCTTAACATGTCATGGCCCACTGCACAGGCCACTCTCATTGGTAATAGTATGAGTACGATGGAGAGTTCGTTGAAGGTTTTTTTACTACTCTGAATTTTATTACAGTCAACCCAAGATAGCTGATTCATAGCTCAAAATAAAATATTTATAGAGACACGTTTGACAAATATGAAATAAAATGTAATATATATGTACATATATGATAATATTAAATATAACGCCGTTATCCAATAAAAATAAATCAGATTCATGTTGTATAGCTATTTTATAATCACAGAGATCGTCAGTTTTACAACGCTGTTGTGTTTTCGTCCATTTTTTTGTCGCTTAACGGATTTAAATCCCGGAATGTAATCATGAATTGAGTTTTCAAACAATTTATAGATTTGTATTCAAAGACACGATCTGTGATGTTTTCATACTTGCTTTTCTTATATCTATTCGATCAAAAAATAACGGAAAGAGATTAAGTAGTTACTTTTGCTTTTGTACTTCTATCTTTCCTTACCCTCGCCGATTAGAAAAATTGGTCGGCTGTTTTATCACAACTCGTTCTGTTAAGATACTTTATCAGGTGTTCATATACTCTGTTGAGAGCGCACGCGGTTCAAAAAACATATCTGATGACAGTATAAACGTTTAGAATTTAAAAACACCCACTATACAAAAGCAGTACTTAAACATTATATGAACGATGATCTTGCATTGCCTTAAAAGATTTTATTGATTGTTTTTACAATATATTTATACAAACATGATACAAAAATAATTTTCGGCTTATTTAATTAAATATTGAATAAAAAGATCATTTCCGTGCAGCTATGCATTGACCGAGAGCATAAGTGTATTTTTTCATTAGATTTCAATAATGCTTTAAAAGGAAGCTGCCTGGTTATTAAAATTGAAAACTGGTTATGTTTTTTTTCAAAATAACATTTGAAGAAAATTGTTTGTTGTTAAAATAAAATAAAGATTGATTAAATTTCATTCAAATATGAAATCAAAATTTACTTTGTTCGTGTTAGGGCATATCCCGAACATCTTACTCATTAAAGTGGAGTCCTAATCGTTAGATCACAACAGATAAATAATATTACGAACAAAAGCATACATTCATTTACCTATTCTGTATTGAGATAAAAGTATAATTGAATATTTTTTTCGGATGTTTAAAAAATCTTTAAGCAACATATTGTCGCTCAACTTTTATATACAGTGAGTATATTATGCACATTTTGTATGAGGCGTGCCAAACCGTAAAACACGAGAGCATTTTCAATCCAGAATACTGGTAGTAAAACACTAGAACGTTTTACTTATATAAAATAATTTCCATATAGGTCTGACATTTTATATCCCTGATACTGTAACTTTGAACTACTTAACTGAAAAAAGATGTAAGCTTTCCGCTTATTGACTTTGTTTCATATTCTTTTAAGAAGTACCAGAAAATATATATCAGCAAATAAAATGCAAGCGATTACGTTGTTGCAAAAAGAATACAATATAAAAAATGGATTTATTACTCTTTTTATCCAAGTCCGCTCCCAATATAGATCATATGACCTCCTAATATTCAAGGAATCGCAACGGAAGTTTTTTCTACGAAAACTGTTTGTTACTCAATCGCTTAATCCCTCTTTTTTCAAAGAGAGTAGTAGAAATAGAAGGATAAGCTTAGGACATGACTAGCGGTTAATCGCTCTGGCTACGACCGGTAATTGAAGGATCGGGAATTTTCAGATATCACAAACACTCTATCTTTTTGATTTCAAATTCAATTAAATGAATAATTGTATTTATTATAATATACTTCGTACTTCTTTTCACGAGAAACTACTGAAACAATGTAGTGTATTAATAATACGTTTGACAAAACTACCCATATCACAAATTTAATTTAATTGTGAACACAAGTTACCGTAGATGTTATATCTTAAATAAAGCACACAATATATCCAGCATAACTGCCACGGACAGTAGTTTATATCATGTTATCACTGGGATTTGGGGGTTGTCAGCATTTTTAGGGTACGCAGAAATTCACCACACCTTTTCAAACTAGAAACACACGTTTCATATGTGCTTCGAATGAATAATCACGCATAGTCGCATGGTATTTTTGTAATACAGTAATTCGTATGCCGGGCAGGTCGGCGACTACGAAAGGGTTGCGTTTCTTTACCCCTATGGACAGTCGAGCGACACTGCACGATACGAGTCGACACGACACGACACTACACGGGGCTTGAGTTCGATTTGTGTCACAGGTGTATTTTGCAACGATACCAATCCATACATTTTTATGTACTTTATAGATTTCTGCCATTTATATAAATAGCTTTGCGTTATATTTAATATGGTACAAGCAATATAAAGTAATGCCGTTCTGGAATTGGAAGAAGACAGACATTAAAATTTTAAATGTATGAGTTGTATTACCAATTATATTCAAATACCTATCTTACCTTAACAATAGTAAAACTAGAAACAAAATATTAGTTTTCACTCGGTAGGCACTAGGGATTCTTCTGAAGTCTTGCGGTTTTCAAAGTCCCGGGACTCGAGGTGCAATAAAGTCAATGTCCCGAGACGTCCCGGGACTCGAGACTTTTATTTCCCCGTCAGTAAAATTATAAATTTATTACAATTAAATATTTGTATGTATGTATGTATTACACACACTAGGCGCCTTTTGAAAGTACGCACTAGTAAAAATCTCGTTTTTTAATAATTATTATTTTTCTTATGTAATGCTTACGGTTGATTTTTACTAACAAGGGATGATAACGGTACATGTATTGAAAAAATATTAATGAATTTCGCCGCAGTTAATTTATGACTGTAACTTCACAATACAGCTTTTAGACTTTTTTCCGAGACTACCCTCTTACACCTGCTTTCATTCAATACACATTAGTCTTTTTGAGGGCTTATTAACCACAATAATTGTTTTTTTCAAAATTGAAATGTACAATTTATTAACACATTTTAAATCAGTCTCAATTCCTGGAACATTTGACAACAATGTCCCGGGACTCAAGATAGCGAAAAACCTGACAAGTCCTGGGACGTCTCGACACAGAATCCCTAGTAGGCACTAGGACGATGTTTGCACATTGATACAAAATGAATATAAACAATCTATCAGTTCCATATAAATACAATTCGACGTATAGTTTTATAATATGTCAACGTTACAATAAATTTGAATTGAATTGTGATAAATGACTAAAAAGATGAGACAAATAATAGTGATTACTTTTTATCAACTCAGTTACGATGCGTCAAAACTTTGGTCAGTCATATCTAGGGCTTCCAATTAACCGGACTTAAACACTAACCGGTTTTCGGTTTTTTTCTGACAAATAAACCGGGTAACCGGTTTAAACCGAAATATCATATATTTTGATTAGGTAGATATGCAAAAAAAAACGTATTTTTTTTCAATATTTGGCATAACAGCTAATACTCCAATTTCAAACAAAAAACACGATATTTATCTTAATGGGACTCTAGTTACCAACCTGTTTGCTATGGCAAAGTAGCAATTACTATAACATGTGAAAAAATATTTTATGATAAAAAAAAATATACTTCAAATAAAAAAAATAGAGCTTCATTATAAAACTCACCAAAAGAATGATGTTTAAATGTATTAAATTTTTAAAAAATATCAACTGGTTAAGACAAGAAATCAAACGTTTAGACAAAAATAGAGTAGAATACCAAAATATTCACTTGTATTAATAAATAATTACGAAAAAATGTCAAATTATTTAAAAGAGTCATTTCTGTTCACAACATGGACAACTTTGAGACAGAAGTAGATTATTTTACAAAATGTACATATATATATATATATATATATATATATATATATATATATACATACATATATATACATACATATATATATATACATATATATATACATATATGCAGTGCTTTTTTTTGAAAAAAAAAGGTGCCGGAACGCACTTTTTTCGAGCATTTTCTAAGAAGGTATATTATGTATTATATATTCGAATATCATTTTGATAGAATTAAAGGCGGCTTTTCATATAATGCATAGAAAATAAAACAAAATATACATATTTATATATTTATTTTAGAAATTTCAAATGAAAATTAAACAATGAACATTACATACTTAAAGTAAACATTAAAATAGAAAAAAAAATATTTTACGAACATTTATTAAAATTTCGAGGAAAAAAAGGTGCCGGAACGCCGTTCCGCCGCGTTACAGGGTAAAAAAAACCCTGCATATATGTATATGTACATGTTTGTTGTATTTTGTGAATTGTTTCCTATATAACGCAGTAAATTCATTATAAAACATTTTTCTTTTTGTAAAAAACAATGAAAAATATTTTTGATAGAACCCGGTTAACCGAGTGAAATAAACCGGTTTTCGGGTTTTTTCAAAACACGCGATAAACCGGTTAACCGGTTTCGGTTTAAACCGGTTTGGAAGCCCTAGTCATATCCCAAAACTACCAATCTCTTGTTGTTCTGCTGTGGAACTTTATCATCGATATATCAATTGAAAGTGGAAATATTTAAAAAACTATGTATATAAAAATAATACTCGACGGGAGATTTTTTCCCTCAATATATTGAGCGCCACTACGTGTACAGGAGCGCTATTGCAAAAGAGGTACCGAGATTAGAAAGCACTTCTTCTGGAAAATTGGGTGCACTGATATTGATATTTATGATGTTGTACCTATTTTGTGCCGCATTCAACCGAATACAAACACATAAAGCAAATACCAAAATAATAATATAGCGCATATCCCTCGAAGTATATGACATAGATTTTACACGGTTAAATATTAGTCGGCTGCCATAGTCGAGTTGTCAACGACGTTGGCTTCGGTTACGGAAATCACAGTGAGGGCGGTTTTTATAAATTAATTTTCAATGCTTTATAGGTTTATATTTATAAAAAAGCATGATGTTTGTGTTGTATTGAATTCCCTCCCACCTATCCTATCCCAAAAAAGAGCGTAGCGAGAGTAATTCGATAACTACTAGTCCTATTCTTCGATTACTTACTTTTTTTGAAAAAGAAAGATTGAGCAACTAAATAACAAACAGTTCTCGTAGAAATAAATTCTGTCGAGATATCTCAACGATGATGTCATATGCACCACATTAGGAGCGGATATAGATAAAAAATAATAATACTAATATTTGTGATAAATTCTACTATATATATACTATTCTATTATATAATATATATATTCTATATTAATATTAGTATATAAATATAATATTCTATTTTATTATATGTACTATTCTTATATCCAAAAGGATATATGTTAAATTACTGACATATTCTCAAAAAAAAAAAAGTGACTTTATAAAAACAAACAATTTTCTTACCGTAAAAAAATACAATCCATGCCGTAGTTTGCTTATGCCTCGTTATGTTAAGATTATACACAGTTAAAGTTAATAATTATTTCCATTTTTTATATTCAAATAAGAATTCGCTTCCCTTTAATCTGATATAAGGTTTTCATGTAAAACAAAATGACTTTATTTTTTTCAGAGTACATACATAAAACAACAATTTTCATGTCGTAATTCTAGACCAATTGTTTTGTATCCGTTGTCATTAGTCATACCTAGGATTACCAGGGGCTACAATAGGATATCCGGTCACAGGTGGTTAAAAGTCTTTGGTTAAAAATAATGTTGATAGTTATTATTTTGAGCGAATTAAAATACTTTATTGTGAGGGACGATAAAAATTCGGTGTAGAACGAAATCCGGGCGAAGTCAGGTCTGAGCTTTTAAAATCCGTTCAGATGGTAACCCTAGTCATACCATGTTATCAATAATCTACCTAGTTTGAATTTATTTTTCATCAGTTGATAGTACTTCTGCCAATCCTGATTATGATAAAGAAATGGTTCCATGATAAAACATAACCTGTGGTATCTATTTTTTACTTAATATAACCTAACTCAAAGTAAATATAAATATGTTATATGTTTATATAAATTACTTTTATATTTTAATATAGATAAAAAAAGATATTTTTATTATTTTTAACTTGTTCTGAATTGCTATAGTCTTAAATTTGAATCGTTCAAATTATGTAGATTCACACAAATTTTCTTACTAACGACCCGGGTTGCGTCTTTCGGCATCTTCAGGCGTTCAAGTGCACGGATGAAATTGAACTGACGCTTAGTAAATGAATATTTCTTGTTTATATAACAAATAAATGTATCATTGAGTTAAAAGCCATTGCTGGTGAAAAAGATTAGCCCATGTTATAGTCTTGTTTTTTGTCGTTTTGTTCGGTTTGCAATAGAAAAATATTGTTAAATTTTAACAAGCTCATGTTACCGTTCCATAAAAATGAATTAATTCATTCTTCTGTGATAATTTATAGAATACAAAGCGTGTTAGAAAAAAACTGTTTAAAACCTCTATGCTGAAACCATTTTAAACTGTGTTTTGTTATCTTTTCACATGGCATCAAAGGGAAGTTTAGTTTCCTGCAGCCTATCGCAAAAAGTCATCTTTGAACCTCCAGTGAAACGTGGCAATCGATGTGATATCGCCCTACTTATTTCTAGACGGGCCAGCCGAGTATAAATAGGATTCTATGAAATATATATTAGAAGCCGGAGGCGATGTATCGAGGATAATCTCTGAATATTAAACCAGCGAAGTGTTTTTATATTCATACGTACACAATATTTACCAGTGTATTTTTGTAGAGATATACACAAGAGAGTATCACACAACCTTCTGTGGTCTTACAGTAAGAACTAAAATGTTTCCGAGCTCACGACCGAAAAAAGTTGACGACAAACACATTTTTTTCTATTTTAAATTTGATATATTATTGGGTATGGGTGCTCGTCAAGTCTTTGTTTAAAAATATAGCATTTCTGTAATGCCATAATATTTGTAATATTACTTAAATAGGTATACGTCAAGTGTGGGCCCATTACGTAAAATAAAAAAAGTGTTATTTTGTTTGTTGAAAGTAAAGAAAGTGATTTTTTATGAATTCAACAAAAAATTGAAAAAAAAAGTTAAAACGCTCAAACGAAAACAAAAAGCCAAATCAAATATTCAAGTCAAAATAATCAATGAAATGAAAAGTGGAATAATTTGGTGATATCATATGACACCTTTTTAGTAAAGATTTTTTATTTTAGATTAAAATAGTATAAGAATTCGTCTTGGCGGCAGTCTGGAAAAACAGGTTTGATCTGATCCCTCTTGCTCTGTCCAGGATGACAGTAACGAAAGATCATACTGTCAGTATCATCGTCGACGTTCCGTAACAAATATGGCTCACTTTTTCATAATTTATAACCCATCAATTTCATTACAACCAATCACGAAGAGCACAAGCAGCGTGTAAAATGAAAACATCTTTGAGTCAAAAAATGTCCTTATTTCCACAAGAATATTGACTCATTTTTTTTTATACATTAGGAGTTATAATATATTAAGCCGGGTCCATGCTCACGTGGTCAGTGTTGTTGGCCTCATTAACGGAGCTCACGGGTTCGAGTCCCAGTAGAGGCAATGTCATAAATTGTTTTATTAATCGATTTATAGATTTCCGTTCAAAGGCATGAACTCTGTGGTGTGTAAAATTCCCTCACTTCCTTCCTATCATAAAAACGAGCGAAGAAAGAGCGATCAGCTAACCAATAGTCATGTCCTAGCTCAATTTTTGTATCCATATTCTTTTAGAAAAAAGAGCAGCAACTCATTAAACACGCACTCCATATGCTTCGAATTTGGAAAAGAAACGGCTTAAACGTCTTTTACATAAATTTATAGTGAACGATTTAAAAGTGATCCTGTTTCAATTAAGTAGCTTAATGATGTAACAACAACATATAGAATATATTTTTGAAATTTAAATAAAATTCTTTTATGTTGTAATAAAACCATAGAGATTAGAGATACAAGAATAAACAAAGTATAATATTATTTTTCACAATACATTGAAAAAACTGGCTCAACTGTTATAATGGAATTTCTATGCAAATAATCTACCACATTATGAAACAAATACCGGAAAATGGCTAATTCTTTTCTCCTGTTCTCGCGAGAAAAATAAAATTTTAAGACTTTTCTTTTTCCATTTCCCGCCAGAAGCGCGAAGTAAAATCGCTGACGAAATCAAAGATCTTTTGTTATTCGGCGAAAGAATACGAAAAAAAACAAAGTGTTCCTTTTGTGGAAATCTCACGCGGAAAGGGTCTGTTATATAAAAAAATGTCCGCAGATGTTTGGGATATGTTTATGCGATTTTAAATGTGAAAGTGCTTTATGGAGAGGCATGTTTTATGTTGAAACTGAATATTTGATTTTATGCTTAAAGGAGGGAATATTTTTCGTGCCCGTTTACGGAAAGACAAACGGAAGTCTGTTAAATAAAAAATGTCATATTGGTCGATTAATCTTTGTCATTATGCAGACTTACTCCCGAACATAATTTCTTTCCCATGATCTCTTGCCCTAAAAATATTGACTTAT
The DNA here is from genome assembly GCA_031772345.1 of Himalopsyche anomala. NCBI lineage: Eukaryota > Metazoa > Arthropoda > Insecta > Trichoptera > Rhyacophilidae > Himalopsyche > Himalopsyche anomala. The sequence continues at coordinate 13,933,508 of CM062825.1, read as the reverse complement.
ATTGCATCATGGTTAAGGTGGTTTTTTTTTTATAATAATATCGTAAATCAAAAAAAGCGTTTCCTTATATTTGTTATGAACCTGAGACCAGTTTTTGTCTTAATTTCTTTTAAACATTTGTTTTAAAAGAAACTTTCATATGTTATAGATAATTTGGTCACTTAATGATGGGTTTCAATCAAGTTTAAAAAGATATATACATCCAATCCATTTTTTTTATTACTAAGAATTCAATATAAGTCAAAATAACAAAGCGATAATAATATAAAAAGGTTGCATGATTTTCAGTATAAAAATCGTAAATAATATTGTATTGTACGTATAAAAATTAAAATAGAAAGCTAATGGCTTAATGTATGTTCTAAAATCTAGACAATAAAATAATAAATGGGATATAAACATTAGTTTTTATGATTGTTTAGGTTTACAACATAATTCTAAATTGAAATAACTGTGTACTAACATTTTATAATTTAAAATAACTACATACTACATCCAATGATAAACTTAACGATTCATTTCTCAGAATATGTGTTTTTATGCAAATTTTCTTTTTGCTTCATAAATAGTGGTGGTACATTAAAACAGTTTTGTAGAAAGGTTTATTATTTAATCACGTTTTCGTTTGGTATATAGTTATAATGAACATAGCAGTATTTTTGCAATTATTAAGCCAAAGTGTATTATTATGTACTGTTGGTCATGTTAAAACAATTTTGCAGTTAATATTTATTTTGATTTATTTGTTTTAAATCTCTATGGATAAAGGTTACTAGTTATTTATATAGAAATTTTATTTCAGAAAACAATAGAAAACCATGGTTTTACATTAATTTTTTGTGATGGCAGGGTAATATTTTAATAATCACACCTTTACGACTATAAATATATGTGGATCTGGGTTGTATACATTTATAATGAGTTTACTTAGGAATAAAGTTTCTTTTATAATATTAATACATCACTATTTAACTTATTGTAATGAAAATTAAAATGATTAATTTGTGATCACAAATATTTTTAAAATGACGTTAAACCAATATCATAAATAAGTGCAATAATATAATTGTTTTATAACGTGTTTTATTCACTTCTGTATAATGGTTTAAAATACTGATGATAAATATGATAATAAAATATATGAAATTTTTTAAATGAAATTATAGTTATATCACTTTGTATAATATATGTGTCTAGTGAAATAAAATAATTATAGCTATAAATCTCGGTCAGCGTTGAGAGTTGTGATCCCTTCAGAGGAAAGTTAAATAATGATGATGGGTTTTGCGACGCTGCAATTGGATCTGCATCCTGTGTATAAAGTGCAGAAAGGTGTGGTCCAACAGTCGTACACGTAGTCGGGCAATCTGAGAATAATTATGCAGCACTTTGCATAACCCACGCGGGCACAGCTTGAGCATTCGCTGAGTGCGAAATCCCGTGGCAACCGATCCCCAAACCGTCGTTACAGCAATATATCGGCAATGTTTGTTGGCCCGTGACTGATTGATGTCAGGTGTAAGTACTAAGATAAACACGTCGGGATTTTAACCCGTATCTACTTCACCCCACATCGTTTTCATTCGACAGCTCACTGTAGATAGCCAAATTCTTTAACTCTTTTATCTTTTTAATGGTTTTCCCATTTATTGCTTAATATATCACGGCCGTGTTATCTGAAAAGAATCCCCGAAATGCAAGAGTGAGATTCATTGGCGGATCCTCAGGGGAGGGCATGGCCTCCATGCCCCCCTCTGAGGATATTTTTTTTTTCTATTTGTCTAATTTATTAAAACTTTATTGTGAAATGGTCTCTTTAATTGTTTAGTTTACTATGTTTTATAGAATACATACTTAACTATGTATTGACTATTTTTATATATTATGTATATATATATATATATAATTTTAAAATCATCTATTTTTTAATATATTATTTATGTATAATGTTTATTTTCAAATTAAATGGCCCCCACCTGGGACAATTTCTGGATCCGCCAATGGTGAGATTTCAAGTAGCTATTTTTATCAGTCGTTCACACAATCTAGATACGATTTGGGTTGCCTGGCGTTTTTTTTTTAGTTCAGACGGAAAAAAGTATATAAGTGTAAAATTTCTAATGAGTTAATCGTTTTTCGTGAACATTAAAAAATAAACAATCTTTTGTACCAATTCCACATTTATTTAATTAGATCTGGAACGGCATAGCTCATTACGAGCATTTTCAACAAACAAGAATATACATTAACTACAGTTATGTATACTGAACCAATTTAAGCTATTAATTAAGGGAGTAAACACACAATTGGTAATATAAATTTGAAAGGAGTGTATACAGTGATGTGTCGCTATGGATTCGCACCGGCTTTGTTAATCTGGTTGCCAAAATAATTGTGGTTCGGAGAGCTGGTTCTTAAAATAAGGTTTTTTTAATTATCATAATTCAGAGATCGAATTTTTACACGATCACAATATGGTGCTCACTGTCAAGTGTCAATACTTTGTGGAAAGGCATTATATTAAGAAAAAAACACAATATTCCTTCGTTATTTATTTCCACTTTATTTATAAAGGTCAGGACCATTTGTCATTTGATTTTATTAATTAAAGAGACGAATAAAGGCTCAATATAATTTGAAGACCTGGTTTTTCGGATAGCAAAAAAGAGTCGAAAATAAATAAATATTGCAGACCCTTAAGATTCGGACGATCTTAGCGTTCGCTTAGATACGCTTATTGGGTAATCTGCAAATGCCCGATATTATTTAATGTGTATTTTACGAAATAAAAGTGACAAGTTAATAAGCAATGTTTTTTCGTGTACATTGTTTGACAACCCTTTATCGATTTGTATGCAGTCATTTGTCAAATTTCAGAATTAAAACGATTTAGCTCACACTAGGCTGCGTGGTATTAAAGTGTCATTATCCTGTTTCTTAATGCAATATAAATTTTGTCTTATGACAGTTTAGCACTATCAAGTAGGAAGATCTCTAAACATACCATGTAATTTGAATACAAATGATCACACAATCTAAGGCTTTCGCTTTATAATGATGGTTTTTACTCAGAAAGATATACATACATAGACTGCCAGTGAAAATATATAAATACAAATTATAACTGATAATAGGATATGTATGTGTTAAAAAAATGCATACAAATTGATTACTTCAGATAAATTATTATAACAGCCGTTTCATTGTGATATTGAGTTTCTTAAGTGACATATTTACCATAAAGTTGGCACAGCCTGATTAAATACATAATCGAAGAACCTTGATTGAAGAAGTATCAAAAGAATAGTGGTGACCACAAACAATATGTGCCTAATGATAAACGATTCTCTCTTCAACTTGCTCATCCTTCCATGTATGATTTGTCAAAAATATTACAGCAGCACTTAAATGAGCGTGTATAATATGTACCCTGTGCATAAGTACTATCAAAATAAAAATTGAGCACATAAAACAAATCCTATTGGTCATCGCTGCTTTAAAGTACTATTTTATAATTAAGGAAATAGAGACTCACTGTGATAAAACGTGAAATAATATTATTCATGTATTAAATCTTGATAAATGATATATTTTTACGAATCTATTCTTTATAAAACGTCTTTTGTCTATGTCTAGGCGATAATGTAACAGAATATATGGTTTTCTTATGTATCCGAGCTGTCAGAATAAACCGAGACGTGGGTCTCTAGTTTATCGTTAAAACTGTCTAGGATTGTTCTTTTGCATGAAAAAATATTATTCCTTTTGGTTTCTGACAAAAGGTTTCCCATTTTAGTTTCCAGTTCGATTTCCCAGTCCAGAATGATCGTTGATCTGTCAAAATAAATTATGTTCAGCCCCTCTTTTCTAACGTATGCGTAAAGAAAGCAGGTTTTTACATATATTCTAAAAAAAGGAACATATCATAATGTATACATAAAATACCTGAATAAAATAAGAGGTATAATTAAAAATAACATACAACTCATTTGATAATTAATGTCTTCGTTAAATACAATTTTCCAACGAAAACTTAAAACATCACTATTTACTATACGGGAAGCAATATGTACATACAATATTATTAATATGTTGTAGCGTATATACATAGCTATGTATTCACAGCTATTAAGTCTATAGAATGTGGTGATAATATTGAAAAAAAAATCTTTTACGTTATTACAAAAAAAAAATAGCCAAAAATAAACGTGTAAACTACAAATAATGATAGTGAATTTGAAACGTACATTAACTTGATGTTTACTAACAATATTGTTGCGAAAATTAGATCAGCGATCCGAAATCAACTTTTAATACAGTTCTTAATAAAAAAACTTGTTGATTTAAAATGGCTCCATAAGTCATTGTTATGAATAAAATAAAAATGTTAAATGCTTTTTTTCATATTAAATTTCTCAATGAATATCGAAAAAAATACTTATTGGCCCGTTTGTTAAGTAGGTTTAAAAATAAAAACTGGTTTGGAAAGCTCAAAAATTATAATATGTATTTGATGAAATCAAACACAAATATACACGACTGTTGTAAGTAGTAACTTCCTAATAAAGCGAAAGTCTTTAGGAAAAATGGTTCCTATCTTTGTAAGTGATTAATAGAGCTTAAGATTTTACTTTGTAGACCATTTGTCAGCGGCGGATGGACTTTTACTGAAGAAGATTTAGTAATTACAGTTACACCGTTATAACACAGTTGAAAAAATAAAAAAAAACATAGTTCCAACACCGCATAGTTCATCAGTAAAATGTATTCAAATATGGATATGCGTGGAATTGAAACGGTAATAAGCGATTCCTTTTCGAGTTTGTGAATTCAAACAGCACTTGTTCGAATAACGCATATACTGTATAATTGCGTTGTTAAAAAATAGTTATTACTTCTGATATATCAATAAATCTTAACATATATAACTACAATTGTAATTAAGTAATATTTTTTGCGACTCTCCCCTAATGAATGTGATAAAAAATGGGTCGAACCTTTGCCGAAGTGCCCGCTATTAAAATAATCGATAAGCCTTACTCATAATGGTATTGATAAATCACAGAAAGGAAGGCTTCAATATTCTCCACGAGCTTTTTAGTGCTTTGCGTGTGACATGGAATGATATTTCACTTATGAGCTTTTAACCCCGTGTGCCTAGCATAATGCTACCACTTAAAAAGCTTCCGTCAAATAGAGTTGAACGATTTTCGAACGACCATCGAATATGCACTCACAGTGGTTCGTTGTTTAATCTAAAAGTAATTTGGCTATGCTTTCTTTAATTAACACACGTAAATTTAATTTAACGATCGAGTAAGGTTAAAAACAGTTCGAATTTTAAATAATATATATTTTTTTTATGTTATTCAATGTGGTTCATATTGATTTCTAATAGACATTATCTGAACCAAAATTATTTTGCGAGAAACGTTTTATACGTAGGCAGTATGGGCGCTAATACAAGTCTAATGGTTAGCCAATCACACTAGCCCATACCACGATTTAAAACGATTTTACAAAACTGTATGCACTAGGATTCGAATCCACGAACACGACAAATTAATACGTAGACATTAAATTTATATTAAGGTAGAGCGATGTTTTTAATTCCACCAGAAATATAAAATATATTTCGTAGTTATTTTGACATTACTCTATCGTGTCATACTCATACTCAGTGTTTTTTCCCTTTATTATATTAAAAAAGCTCTGCCAAGTGAATACGAATTAATTTTATTCTTAATATGTACTTATTTAAGGAAATACGATGGAAATGATTTTATAAAAATACATAAGTGCGCCAAAGTGCGTTATAAGTAAGTCAAGTAGAATCTATCGAAAATATTTACATAACAACATTATTCAAAACTAGCTTGATCCAATAACACTGCAAATAAACCTAAAACATATTTCCTATTTGAGGTTTGCATTAAGTTTAACGTAATATGCAATTCAAACGATTCGTAGAGACCGACCGTCTGGCACTCGAGGATGGCTTTTAGGCCACTTGGCAAAGTTTGAGCAGCAAAAACTTGGCAGCCATATCTTCATTCATACGAGAAATTGTGCCTCTCCGATTTGAGAGAATAGCTAACATTAGCATATTTAGAACATATTTTATATTATCTATTATTGAACGTGAAATAATCGCAGAGGTATACACATAAAAAAATTAAATACTTTTTCATTTATAGAGAAAATATTTTTTTTTGTTTTTTATTCAAATTAAACTCTACAATTAACCCTCCAAGGACGAGCGTGACCATACGGTCACAGTAAACACTATTGTTTATTGATCCCACTATTCATCCTTTTTCTACGTGAATATCGTTGCTTTCACTCATATTTGGTTAATAAGGGTACAGACTTCAGATAGCCATCAGCCGCGGAGACAGAAACGGCCACCAAAAAGCACAAGCGATTTTTTGAATTTCCGTTTTTTTTAATGGACTTTTTGAAACTGTTAGTTATTTTTTTATGAAAATATCAAATTATTCACAGTTATTCTTCTAATATATTTGTATTGAAATAATGTTGATCTAAAGTGGTCAAATTGTAAATATTTTCAAAAATTTCACGTTTAGCTAGCTATATTTCAACCCCGAATGTTTGCGTGCCCACACGGTCAGGCTCGTCCTTACTACTGTCCTTACACAATATTACACGGTAATAAAAGGATGAGCATGACCATATAGTCATGCGTGGTTTCTATACAACGACTTGACTTTTTTTTTTTTTTTAATTTTGTTAGGGATAAAAGGTATCCGTGATAATATGGCTTAACAAATATTTTTTAATCTAAAAAATGATCTCGTCTCTGGAGGGTTAAGACAGATTAACAACATAAGGATACTGGATATTACATTTGAACGGTGATTCTCAACACAATTTCAGTTGCGGGCGCATTCAAGATTAAAAAATAGTAGTACCAGGCGAATGCCGAATCGAAGTTTATTGTGTTACATCAAAACCTAAGACTACCATGGTTTGGTTTTGTCGTTATGGAAAGCCGATGATATACAAAACAGACGACTAGAAAATAAACAATATTTACATATGGTCCTTCGAAAGGTGAAGTGAGCCAACTAGTAAAATAGTAAATCTTTTAAGTACAATCACGTCTTTATTTGATGTTTTGGATGATTGCAATTTTTAATTTTGTAGAGATATCTCTATTGTAATGTGTATGAACTGGGGTTACTTCACTTTTACACTGACGTGTAAAATATTATAACACATCTATTTTTTTTTCTAAAATACCACTTGGCTCACTTCACATCTAGTGGACCCAATTATTAAGCGTATGTTATCATATAATTTAAATTAAGATAAAATGACATTTATTTTTAAAAAACACTGGTAATTTTTTACATTCTTGATTCGTTTTCCTCGCCACAGCGAGAGGTTGAGTTTTTTTATTATTTGTTCCCAGTTTTCATTTAAAAAAACCGCCAAGATTATTTATTGTGAATAAATTAACTTCATATTGGTAACGGAAATAGTACCCTCTACACATAATACGTATAAAATGATTACGACATGCAAAATTATATAATTTTAAATTTATACATATCCATAATTTATACAGTAACCATTTTCGATCAACCTACAAACATTTAGTTGAAAACTTTGTTAGGCAATGAGTTATTTACAGTTTAAATTTCTTTCAATTTTTATTCACACAGCTGAAAATACTTCTAAATGTAGCTGGCTAAACATATATATATATACTGTAATGTCTTAATCATTATGCTCTAACACTACACAGATGGCAACGTTGTCGACCCTCTTTCACACAGGATAATACTTTATTCAAGACGCACAAGAACTGTGAGATCGTAAATGGAAACGAAGAAATAAAGAACAAGTTGTGCAAAATTTATGCGCCCCGCCCGAGGTCTACAATCTTACTCTTTGTTGAGGACAAACCAATTTCCATAAGCATTCCTCCGAGTCTGAGATAACAATATGGATATCAAAGACCTCATTTGCACAGTATTAAGACTCCTCTTACTAACAATCAAGAGGTCTGTTAAGATATCAACTCGTTCTCTATGATTCTATCTACCTACTCTTCATCACAATTGCAAATCATTATACAGCGAAAACTTGGTTAGAATCTATGACCATAAAGTCAACGTAAATTTCAAATTAGGAATTATGTTTTATTTAAGAATGATTCAAATAAAGGAAATATTTTTTTATTCACTTGTAACATTGAACTTACAACGTTGTCGTTTTGAATAATAAAAAAATTCTGTAATATCAATTCCATTTACAAAAAATATACGAAAAAAAGAATTAATCGTTTTATATAATTCAATAATTATTTTTTTGAAACAATTTGCGGTACCTATTATTTTAATTAAGAAATAATCGAAAATGTGTACTGCTGTACCATTGAAATATTATCATAGTTGCTCCATAGTGCGGACGTATTAACTACATATGTACTGACATATCACTCTTGAGTTGTTAACAGATCATTTTTGGTCAAGATAATATAGATAATATAAAGACAAATATAACACAAAATAATTTTAATCCTGATTAAAATCCTGGAATCGTTAAAATATAACAATACTATAGTGTTTTATTTTTCTAAATACATTCTCGCACAAGGAGTCCTATTCAATTATGGTGAATATATTATAGGATGTATTGATTTCTATATACAAATTTATATCCAAATGCATACATTTATCAAAATTAAAATATATACGTTATTGTAATACAATTTATTATAAGTAGGCTGTATTTTTTTCAAAATAAAATGTTTTCAGGAATTATGGTAAAAATAACAAGGAATTTTATTTTAAAAAAAATAGCATTTCCCTGTGTAGTTTTTTGTATTTTTACGTCGCAAAGAAAACAGTTTCATTTACGTTTTGCACGATTTAGATCCTAAAAAGTACTATCATTTGCCGCTGAAAATGACGGAGTGTAGATATATATTTTAACAAACGAAAAAGACTGAAGGAAATACTCTTCTACAAATAGAAAAAATAAACTGGAAGAAACCGAAAAATCAGGATTCCGTTTTTATACATTTTTTTACTTACAACAAGAGAAAATGTTATTTTCGAAACAAGTTCCGTAGAAAATTGTTAATAATTAAGTTTTAATGAAAAGTTAATTATTTTTAAGCACGTATGTAATTACTTATGCCCATTTAATATGCGGACATGATTAATGATTGGATATACATATCGAATGATGTCTGATATTATTGGAATTATGTCATTTGTATCATATCAAATAAAACTTGAGGGGGTGTGATGTATATAATGAGTATATATTATTCATTGGTTTCTTGTTTGAATTTTCTCTATATGATTATCATTTCGACTGTGGAAAGACAAAAAGACGCAAGTTTTTTTTTTATAATCACAATGTATACGTATACCTTCATACACATTTTATCAAAAATATGTAGGCTGAAAATGACGAATTAGTACCTAAATTTAGTTGTTATGTTTCAAAAAAGAAGAGCATGTAAAAATTGTGACCAGGAAAAAGAATTAAAAAAACGGTTTTTCTAAAACAATGCAAAAAAATAATAATATAATGGGTTAATTAAAACCAGTTTATTAATCTCTGTGCACTTTAAAGTTGTGTACATATATTTCATGATTTGCATTTGGCCCTATTTGTTATTGTTAATTTATTTTAGATCCACACTGTAAAATATTTAAAATCAATTTATCATGAAATGCACAACATTTTTACTTAACAATAGCTTTAATATAAATATGATAAACTTACCTAAGATTACAAAGCAATTATAAAATAAATAATGCTCTAACTGTCAATTCAATAAAGAGCCAATATAAAAATATACTGGATCAATGCACAATATCAGCATAATTACTTATCGATGGAAACCGGAATATAAATTTACATGCCTGACAGCTAGATACCCTTAAGTAGTTTGGCATTGCATTTTTTAAGAATTTATGAGAAAACGATTCATCCATGAGTTGGTTACATCGAATGAACTATCATAAAAGGTCTCCATTTTCTTTTCGGTTTTCTGAAATCTTCCGGGTGCCACCGTCAGTTAAAAAAATAAACCGAACAAAAGAAATAAAATGGAGATTTATAATTGGCGAGAAATTATTTCGAGTTGTAACGATTTTGGTAATATACATAAATTTATGACAACGAATTCATTTTACAAGAAACAACACGGTTTACCATTTTCGATTGTGTTATAAATTTACATTTTCTTTAATCGTATTATCGGATTAAATAACCATTCAGTTTGTTGGTACTTTTATCTGAAATAAAATATGGCTCGTGGGAATTTTTATAATTACGTGGGACATAATAGAAATGATGAAGAACTATCCTGGATAAGCGATCAATATTAATTAAGATTAACGGTTAATATTTGATATACCAGCAGCATGTAGCCAACAATATTACGTTACCAATCAGTGAGAAGATATAAATATTTAATTAAGTCGTAGTAACACGACCGTTCACCATAATGTCTATTATATCTTATATTATATATTAAACTCGTAAAGAGTATTTCGGGATCCATATTTTTATGTAGCTTGTTAATGATTATTTTTTATTATTAAAATTTACATCATTATCAAATTTTAAATTTCTGCTTCAAATTAATAAACGTCATAACATGTTGAGGTACGACACTCGTCAATTGAATATAATTATGAAATGAAGAAATCCTTATGAAAAAATATTGGGTTATTTGTCATATTGGTATTGTTTTACGTTGCGTTGAGTAAAACCGAAAGTTGACAGAAATAATTTTCAATGATGTAATGAAGCAATACTCGTTAATTAAAAGTAGTTAAATATCTCATACATGTCACTTTAAATTACTATTATATTAAAATATATTTAAAACGGAGAAAAAAATACATGTCAAACCAATTATTCTTTATTATATGTAAGTCTTATGTGTCCACATTGATTGTTTTCGATGATATTTGTCATGTAATTATGATGCCAGAATTGTTCTATAACATAAACAAAATGTCAGTATGATAAAAATAGTAGAACGGAAATTGTCGGATTGTATGAATGGATAAGTCATATCATCTAAATAACGTTTAACAAGTAGCTATAAACTTTTAGAGATTTAATCGAACGCAGAATCTTATGAATACTAAGCTGAGCTTTTACAACTTGACTACATATGATAGAATATTTAAAAATACAATTTCGATAACTCAGTCCCTAAGTGTAAAAATTCAACAATTTGCTGTTTTGAGTTAATTAAGTATGAAGAAATTCTTATAATAACGGTATCTACCACTACAAGTTCTAAAATGTAACATGGTAAGTGGTAATCTATTGTTATCTTTATATACAAATTATAACCACTACTTTCTATTAACCTTTAAAAACTCTTCTTATTAATGTTAAAAAAAATGTTTTGGATAATTTTAGAGTATCATTAAAATCTGTAAAAAATAGATGTAGGAGTAGTATTGATTAAAACTGCTCAAAATCTTGTTTCCTAATTATCTTAAAATTATGCTTTTTCGAGTTGTTACACTTTGTAAAATTGTAACCGAAGTATCGATATAATAGGGAAAATATTAAGACTTAATAAGGACTAGGAAAAAATACAGCTGTTCAAAATTTCTCTCAGAATCCAATACATTCCATTAATTATGTTGAATATTAATTTTGAATTGAACAGTTGAATTTCAAAAGCCATTTTATTTAATCGGATCGCATTAAAAAATTTAAAAACGGATTAAAACAGACTAACGGAATTATAAAGCGTGAAATTCAACCTGAAATATTGCTTTTCAGTAAACTATCTGTTATTTTAAAAGCGATGGAGGTTATTTATTATTACGCAAAAGTATTTTGGTTTATTGCCCAAACATTGATTTACGAATTTGCGTAATTTGAAATCTGTAATATTTTCAACAAGTTTTGTTGGAAAATATAAACCACCCAACCAAAATGTTTCGGCATGCAATTGAAAATTGTAGAGATAGAAATAATTGTTTCTGGTTCATCAAAAAAATCCCAAATATGAATACATATTGTCGCTGAATTATTAACGAAGAAGGCTGAACACCTCAAACGGCATATTAAATAAAAGAAATATATCTTTTGTAAACAATTTACTCTTTGAATTGGCTTAGAATAATAATTTTCAAACGATGTGATTTTGTCAATGTTAAAATAAAAATAGGATGGAATGATTACTTCTTCTATAATTTTCATGATAAAAAATGCAACTATATTATAATTTAAGATTTCGACTGAAGGTGCTTGGTGGAATTTCAATATTAAATTTGAATCATTCAAATTATGTACACTCCCACAGATTTTGTCACTAACGACCCGGGTTTCGCCTTTCGGCATCTTCAGGCGTTCAAGCGCACGGATGAACTTGAACTGACGCTTAGTAAATGGATGTTTCGTGTTTATATATTAAATAAATGTATCACTGAGTCTAAAGCCATCGCTGGCGAAAAGGGTAAGCTCATGGGAATTCCCAAAGATTTGAGTAGTGAGTGGTTTTTAGAATTATATTTATTTGTTTGTCGGCAAAGGTTTTATGATATTATTTATGATATTATTTATATAGGGTATAGAAGTGGAGAGCCAGGAAGGTTTAATATCTCGTTCAAAATCGGAAGACTATGTAACTGTGCCCTATTAATTTCTAAAATTTCCTGGAAAAAGAGCTTATGACTGTCCGTATTTGGGTGTAACATTTTTATCCCCTGTTCCTGATTGAACACGTGTCCTTCCGAAATTAAGTGATTAGCAAAAGTAGACGTGTCCTTTTTCAGTCTAAAGGCTGCCATATGTTCTAATACCCTGATGTTTAAAGTCCTCTCTGTTTTGCCGATATAAAATTTATTACAACAAGAGCATTGTAATCTATAAATTCCAGATTTATTTAGGTAATGTATTTTATCTTTATTGTTAACTAATAATTTGCCTAAAGAGCTTTTACAGTAAAAGGCTGGTCTAACACTATCAGCTAGTTGTTTTTTAATTTTAAGACTAGTATTTCCTAAATAAATGATTCTACGCCAATACCTAGTATGATCTATGTCCTTTGACAATGTACCTTGAAATAACATTTTTTCTGCAAGTTTAGTTTGTTTTTTTGATAAAAGATTGTCTATAAGAGACATATCGTATCCATTGTTGATGGCGATTTGTTTGATGATTTTTAATTCGATATTAAAGTTCTTTTCATTCAAAGGAACACTCACAAGTCTATGAATTTCTGAATGAAAAGCGGCTAGTTTATAAGAAAATGGGTGCATTGAATCCTTATGTATCACGGTATCCGAAAACGTAGGCTTCCGAAATATTTTAAATTCGTGAGAACCGTTTTCAATATTAATATTTAGGTCAAGAAAGTTAATATTCTTGCCTCCGACTTCTAACGTGGATTTAATATTTTTATCTAATGAATTTATAAAGTTATGAAAGTTAGTTATTTGTCTATCCGTTCCATTAAACAGGCAAATAATATCGTCTACATATTGGAACCAATAGACTATAGATTTGGCTTCTGTTTTGTTTCTAAAAAAAATATCTTCTAAATAGTTCATATAAAATTCAGCTAACAACGGTGATAGACAGTTTGCCATAGCAAGGCCTTCTGTTTGTTTATAAATTGTATTGTTAAATTGGAAATAATTCTGGCCAACGCAAACATCTAATATATTTAGTAACTCTTTTGTTACTATTGGGTTGATTCTACGTGCATTTAAGGTATCTTCGATAATCCTTTTGCTATATTAGCTTGCTAATTGTTTATGTACATAGAGTAATCAGTATAACTTATACTTAACTTATTATATGGAGCTATATGTATATATTTGTGTGTATTTAAAATTTAAGTTTTTGAAAACAAAATTAATCATTTTCCGAGGAAAGTACCATAATTTATTTTATTCAGATTTTGTAGGCTGTAGTATAAAAAAATAAGGTGAACTGGTCTAGCATATCATAACAAAAACCGACATAATAAAATATAGCGAAAACCAGTATGCTTGAAATTATCGGTTCCAACTTATGTTGTCTACAATATATCGAAAGTGAATACATCCTTGTACTGTGCCTGGTGTCAAAAACAAGTGTAACCCAAAGACTATATAGAAGTATGTATGTTTTTAAGATAACCATTATCGATTGCTTAATTTTAAAAAATAATTGAAGGAAAGGTGATTAATTCTTGTTTAATTTAAGATTTCGACTGAAGGTGCTTGGTGGAATTTCAATATTAAATTTGAATCGTTCAAACTATGTACATTCTCACAAATGTTGTCACTAACGACCCGGGTTTCGCCTTTCGGCATCTTCAGGGATTCAAGTGCACGGATGAACTTGAACTGACGCTTAGTAAATGAATAGTAGCTTATGACCGTCCGTATTTGGGTGTAACATTTTTATCCCATGTTCCTGATTGAACACGTGTCCTTCCGAAATTTAGTGATTTTTGCTAATCACTTATATAAACACGAAACATTCATTTACTAAGCGTCAGTTCAAGTTCATCCGTGCACTTGAACGCCTGAAGATGCCGAAAGGCGAAACCCTGGTTGTTAGTGACAAAATCTGTGAGAATGTATAGATTGAACGATTCAAATTTAATAAACTCTGATATTCATGCTTCAAAGACGATGAAAAACCTGGTTGGACAACACTTGTACTATTTATACCGAAAACTTATACTAAACATTTTGATACGTAGTTAATGCTCTGATGATAGGTTACTGTCACGAAGAATGTTATCGTTCCTAAAACACAACCGTAAAAAAATTACATCACGAACTCATTTTACCCTACTTATGGCAGTAATACTTTGGGTTAGTAACACATTTGACCAAAGCACGGTCGACGTTATATAATATGATAATAATCGCAGAGTTACATAAATGTGTGATTTTATTTTTATGTATGTGTCACCCACTTTATGTGTTCTGTGAAAATATTCATATAACCCTTTAGGCTTGGACGCCATAACTCACTTTAGTGCCTCGCCAAAGCGTAACCTTACATAATGATAATGTTTGCATATTCCGAGCAGACAATGTAGAAATATATTATTGGTGTTACATGTACAAATTCAACAAGATATTATAGAGCACAGTGCAAAAGCATTTTTTCTGAAACAAATAATAGCGTCGGAGAAATCCTATATAAATGTAAATGAGCGAACGCCATATGGGACAACCTGTTTGAAATGTCACATACATATTTTGCCCGCTGACTTTATGCGGAATATGAATTATTTACTGAACTTTGGATCCTTTTGTAGTCCACCGACAAAACTGAATATCTCCACATCTTAGCACTTGATTATCTCAGCTATCTAAAAGAGATTTCCATACGTTATGTCCCAAGTTACGAGTTACGTCTCGGAGCTTTGCGGAGAATTTAAGTTATACGTACTAAACAACGAGCTTTGAGCTGTATTTACGCTGCGCAAATAAACAAAAGAAGCTTGCATCTAAAGAAGTTTATTAAGAAGGTCCTTAAATTATTTTTTATGTGTTTGTGTGAATCTTTACGACGATTTGAAATTTGGTTACGAAACTCATGTAACATGTTATCATATTATATATAAACCTATATTGGAAGTATGCTTCTACTAATTACATTTATTCGATTTACATGGAATTTGTTTTATGCAATTTCACTCGTATGTAGCGGAAAAAATCTCAAAATAAATATTACATGTTTTGCTTTTGCCCCCAATAACTAAACCGTGGATGAGGACCCTATTACCTTTTCGTATTCTAGTTCATAGGTTTTGGCTAAATACAAATTGTTCAGGATATTATTTTCATTAATTTATAAAAAAACAATTATTTTTTGGACGTGGCGTTCCATTAAGTATTGCACCTCAGAATGGATTAAGCAAACACCGACATTTGAATACGTCGGTTTTCAAATTAAAATGTTTTTCAAAAATAGGTTTAAAACGATTTTCGAAATTTCACGAAAAAAAGATTATTCATTGATGTATACTGAAAATGAAACTATATATTTCATTTTCATTTTTTTTTGCTAATAGACGGTCCCAAGACAAAATATTACAGGTTTTAGTTAAATAATCTTTTTTTATCCATGTCCGCTCCCAATGTGGACCATATGGCGTCCTAATGAAAGTATCTTAACAATAGTTTTTCTACGAGAACTGCTTGTTACTCAGTCGTTCAAACTCTCTTTTCCAAATAGGGATAGAACGACAAGACTTAGACAGGATTATTGATTAACTAATCGCTCTCGTTACGCCCAGTTATTACAAGATTCCCTCCTACATCACAAGCACCCAAGCCTACGAACAGAAATCGATAAATCGATCGAAAAAATGTTGTTTGTACTAGGACTCGAACCCGTGAGGTTAGGCGCGGAAGCCAACAACGTTAATCGCTACGCCGTAAGAAAAAAAATAAAGATTAATTGTTTAATTGAAACTGGGTTACTTACTGCTTAGAATGTCGTAAATTTAGTTAAAAAAAAACGAATTTTCAAACCCAGTTTTTAAAGACCGATAAGTCCTACACCCCAGCGTTAGAGTTCGTTTTGGTATCCATAAATGTGTTTATAAAACCCACTCAAATTTTTGCTATCAATCAATGACAACCAAGCAGCGGTTTAATGCACGATGTGAAGGTCTGATTGATACGACTCACGTAAAGTTGACATATTACGTTAACGTTTATACACAAGAGCTTTATGTTTATAGCAGGTGCAAATATTCCAGCTCCGAAATAATGACAAATACAATTAACTGCAATTTATCTTGCGTGTGTACGCCATAATTTTTACGTAAGTAAATAAAAAAGTAATACAATTCAGAGCTTTTTTTAATCTATATATTCATAAGTAGTCCGAAAAACCAACGAAGCATTTGTTTTATTTGATTTTTATTTTGTCCAAACGGGTTTGTCTTGGCGGGTCTTTTGTGGTATCATTTGTATTCAAAAACTTTTTAAGTCTCGTTTCAATTATATTTTACGCTCTTTGAAAAGGATAAGCGATTTGATAACAACCAATACTGCTTGCTATTGCAGCGGCTTATCTTCAGATGATATTCCAAAAATATATATGCAGTGAAACTCCGATTCTAAGTTTTTTAAAGGACCGTAATAAAAAAACGAGAAATCGATAATGCGGAAAATCTTTTATATTTAAAAAAAAAACTATATGTACAATATATTTTAAGTACTTAATACTATGTTGTCGATTTAAAGTTTTGCAATTAAATATTTACGGAAAACTCTCAAACTCGTTTACTTTTTAAGTTAATTCATTTTTCTCGTAAATTTTCATATAACGTCATAGATTATTTTTATTTATCTTAATGGGAGGCGTTGTGAGTTAGAAAAATTTGCAAAACTAGGTTCAAGGCAAGATAATTTATGAGTGAATGAGAAATATTCGACAAAAACGGCCAATCGAGATATTATTTGTGAATGAACCATAATATTTAGACGATGTATCAAGGAAATCGGTAAATCGGGAACGATTAATGCGGGATTATTTTACATTGGTCTTATGGGTGTTAGGCCAGGACTATCAAAAATAAACAATCCATGCGAAAACGGTAGATCGGGGATCCATTGTACTACACATTCGAACCTTAATTTTAATCAAATTACATAATGTAATTTGATTTTAAAAGAATTGAACAATTCACTTCCGTCGTTGACTCCAACGGTTCTCTCTACAGATTTGCATAACAGCCACTGACCACTGTGATATCCTTTTTCAGCTATATTTTCGTCTTTGTTTTAGCAGCCAAGCTATGAATATTGTTAAGCATAGAAGTAATTATCCCTGGATTCAAAGATTAACTTTATATAGCCCCTAGCCTTATTATCTTCATGCTTCAGCAATTAAGTGACTTGTATCCATATATGCAATTTTGGTTTGTATACAACAAACAATTTATTAACTAGAAGGCTCTGGGCAAAGCCAAAGGCAGAGCTATTTTAATGTAAACTATTTTAAACGGTCTTGGTTGTTCATACACATATGTATTTAAGGCACGGAAATAAACGAATAGTCTGTATCTAAAATTTCGATTGCCTACATAATAGTGTTTTAATTTTCATTTAAAACATTAACCGTGACGGGTCTTATTCGTCTATCATAGAGTTAAAATTGTACACAAAACGGCCGCAAGTTTTATCTATATCGGATCAAGCATTGTGATCGTGTAAAAATTCGATCACCGAATTGCGATAATTTAAAAAAGCCGTATTTTAAGAACCAGCTCGGCGAACCAAAATTAATTTAGCAACCGACTCGACAGAGCTGGTGCGAAACCCATAGCAGCACATTACTGGATTTATCCTAAGAGCAAAAAAAATCATCTGCTGTTTGCTTTACCCAAACAGTGACGATATAATATACATACGCTCTTAAGAATTTTCGTATCATTTCATAACTAGTAATGAAATTTAAAAGCGTGTTTTGCTGAATTCTTTAATTTCGAAATAGAAAAAAAGCGATTTGATAGTAAAGTTGTCATTAATAATAAAGTTGGTATTGACACTTTTAAGTAATAAAAAATGGTTTTATAAACTTAACCTTAAGGTAGATTTTTTTTATAAAAAATAAGAGGAAAAATGACCCGTTCGTAACTCAATTTCTCGTTTTATGAATGATTAAATATCGTTCGTCATAAAACTCTTAATATTCCGTATAACCAGTAAAAGCCGATAGCAAGTTTTTATACATTCAAGTCGCACGATTTGATAGAGCCACCGATAGTATTATAAACGATAAAAAACGTTTTTCAACGACTGCTATGTAAGACATAAAAACGGAAACGAGATTTATTATATTGCGTACATACATAAATCCCTAAATCTATAACAAATAATATGAAATTAAAAAATCAACTGACTGACATTGTATTAATTTTATAACAGATCGCTAAATCTTCTTTCTAGTAACGGTTGATTTTGAGATTGGGGTGAAAGCGATGTTTGTATATTTGCTGTGGAAAAGGGTGCGACAACCGTGTGATGAGCAGAGAAAATGTATTTACAATAGAAATCTAATTATTGTGAGAACTCCAATGTATTTAATCTTATTTAATTCTATGTATCTATATATTTTC
>CM062825.1:13683629-13914303 GCA_031772345.1 Himalopsyche anomala | reverse complement strand
CATTTTGCATTTCAATGACAGATGACTTTTGTGCGATCGATCACATTTTTTTTTTAATGTATTGATACAATAACTGTACATGTGAAATAAAGTGGTTTGATTATTTTACTAAAGATTTATTATTTTTGAAACATGTACTGTAACTGTATTTTGACAATTTTATTGAATTTGTGTGTTTTGCCAGTATACAGGAGCTTGAAAAAAAGCGTCAATTTGGTATAAATAACTCATAACACGACATTTTCAGCATAACTTTTTGTCAGAATGGGTACGATATTATGATATTTTATTATTGTTCTCAGTGATAAATAACTAATAAAAACGTTTTACGTGAGAATATGTATAAAATATTAAACGTAAGATTTATTTGAATGTGTTATTGTCAAATAAATTCAAATAAATCAATATATTATCTATATTAAAATTCTCTAAAAACTGGTAAATCTCTATTTTAATTTGGTATTTTCATTAATTAAAGCAGACAGACTAAACGAATCACATTATACTGTGAAATATTTTATTGTTTTTACTGCTCGGTATTTTTTAAGAGAAACCAAAATAAGCTTTGTGTTCTTAATTGGGTTGACATTGATAAAATTTGTATAAAGCCTTTAAGTCAATTAAATACTTTATTTGAAAGACAAATCTCCTTGCCGCTTCTATTTTATAGGTTATTGTAAAAAATACGACTGGCTTAGTAACTGTTTTCAGCTTTATAATTGAATTCATGAACGTTGAAAATATTAAACTGTGGTAAAAAAATAAAGAAATTAAACGTAGATTTTAGTATGGTAAATATTTCATAGACTATTGACCAATAAGCATCATCAATTTGATGAATTATGAAATGCTAACATATCACTTTTCATCAAGAAAGAGTTGAGTATAGCAAAGGCGGGTTGAAGTCGTTTCTTGACTACTTGTAAAGGTTTCAATGCACCAGCTAGTTGTCATTGAAAAACTGCTTGTTAAACCACCTTCAATATGGTGATGCTATTTTATTAATGAAATGAAGCACTCTTTTTTGTGATTGGTATTAAAAATTTTAGAAGGAATCTCTGAAGAAAAATTAACAAGAATCTTCAATCAACGCATTGTCAAGAGCGACAAACCATAAATAATAATGCGTTTTTCGGAAGAACAATTCATAGAGACGCTTAAAGGTTTCTGGAAGGAATTTGATCATATATAGAATTTTTGGGTAACAACATCATCTAATATTTAATCATTCAATGACGGGTTTTAGACAATGTGATAGCTTTAGGTGTTCACTATTAATACTTGGTGTAAAGGCATCTTTTCAAAATGTTGCGACTGACAGTGACTCCAGCGCAAAAATTTTTTTTTACCAGATTTAACGGATTTTTCACTTGTTATGTTGAATCCCAGAATTAGTACTCACTTGTAGAGTAACGGGATCATAAAATTTGATGGGATCCCGAGGTTGGAGTCCCTAAAATACTAGTCTTAAATACAAAACGACGTGTTTTTAATTTCGTATATTTTTTTGTAAATGTAATGTTTACACCGTTTGCTATTACAACTGTTTACAAAATGGAAGGTTGTAAGACGGAAATGTGGATGTTGGGTGATTCAGAAATCTCATTTGCTTATTTAATTGATACAAGAGGTGTAAGCAAAGAGTAGGCATCTGTTATCTACGTAACTACTACACTCTCGCACCTTGTTTCTCGTTATCTTTCCCTCCTGCCAAATTCTACACAAACTTAGGTATGAATAAGCTCCGTAAGTTATCTCTCAGGATTCAATATACCAAAGTTTAATGCTTTACAACGAATTAGTTGTACGAAATTGGATGACATCATTTACAGTAAGGCAGGTTAAGTATTATTAGAAGTTAAATATATGGAAAAATAAATGAAATATATTAATGGTACATACATATGTATTTAATCGTATTATAGTATGTATTAAATATTAATTGGCATATTTATTTTGATATCTCACGCTTCTTTTATTTTCGTTTCAATGAGTTTGATCTCTTTTTCGTTTTTCTAAATACTTATGTGTAGAAAGCTGCTTATTTTTCGTACAGCGTAGCATAATAATTCGTCGCAATTATAGCACAAAGAAAAACGTACTAAATTTTATATTTGGTATTTGATTATTCGCTATGCGTATACAATATTAAAGATTGCGTTGTCATGGTGACTTCAACTGAAATTACTGCAATAGTAACAAACCAGTAATTTTTCTGATGGTATATTTGAATAGTAAAAACCATAATTTGTTATTTTTTAGTAGATCGTTTGTTAATGTGACCTCGGTCAAATTTATGAAGAAATTTACAACAAGCGTGTTTGTGGAATCTATCCATGTAAATATCCATAAAAACTAGTAAACAAGATTTATTAAATAAAACGATGAAAACAGATAAATACATTGTGAATCTTTTATAAAATCAATTATAGATAAGATTAAAAGTTTGTGGTCATTTTCGGAATGTAAAATCCTTCATAATATATAGAACTCACATTTTTTAATTTAAATTTTAAGAACATGGACGGGTTTGCTAATTATTCTTTAGTAAGTAAGTTTGTAGGTTTGTAATATTTTAACAAGCTTTTCACAGCTTTTGTTTCAAATTAAGCTTTATAGAGTCCACGTTTACGTTTTATTGGTCATAGTGACGTTTTGAAACAGTTTCAAACTTCATTCTGAAGGGTGGGTAAAATACATTGGTAAATAATTAAGCAACGTAAATACTGTGCCTATAAGTGACTGTATGTATATTTTCTATTGTTGATATACATAAAATAAATTCCAAAATTAAAAGTACATGTATTATGAAAATACACGTATTTACCACATACATACCAAATAAACTTTGAGCCTAGGTTGTTGTATTTAGTAATAGTTTTTGATTTTTAATTTTAAAAATCTGTGTAAAATTAGTAAATTAACTATAAATCATGGATTTAAAGTTATCTTAAAAAATATACAACAATACTATGAATTTGAATATGTGCATTTATGATTGTTTTTTTTATATTTTCTCGTGATAGAATATCAGTAAAATACCACTGGTTGAAAATATGAGTGTAAATATTTCTATTGCACTATTGGGAATGTAGTTTGAAATAAAATATTTACCTTTACATCGACTTTTCCGCCAATCCACCGCAACACTAACAGTCGAAATATATCAAACTAACTTAAGAATGAAACGTTCTGTTATTGTTGATTTTGCAAATGTTCACAATGGTTATAGTTTGTTCACAAAATGACACGGTTTGGAAATAAATAAGTCCATAGACAACGTGGTGAGACTAATTCAAATCGGGAAACGATCAAAACATCGGATTGCGAACCGCGAACGACAGAAAACACGTGTTACTGGAGGCAGTGGCAAAACCACACTGCTGTCGGAATGACGGCTAAGCCACCCTGACGTTTCGCCAGTTTCAGGAGCTTTCAACTTGCGTGAAAGCTCACAATGAGCGTTTTCGTTACGTGAGTTGTGTCCGTGTCGATGCTAACGTTTATACCTACGTATAGTTTCCGTTTTTGTTGTCGATATTACGTTGTGCTCATCTGCATTGAAAACTTCGTGATTCTTTTTTAAACTTTTTAAATCCGTGGTTCGGAACTCGAGTTACGTTTATATTAACACATTTTTTAAACAGCGTGTTTTAAATAATGAAGAAACAAAGAACTTTTATAAATAAGAACAATAATGAAAGTATAATCTACGTTCAATTATTCTAAGAAAACGTAACAGTTAAAATTTAAGTAATAAGTAAGTAGATAAACATGAAATAAGTGATTTCTCATAGTTAAAAATCAGAGCTGTGGAGTCGGAGTCGTGAAAAATGAGCGGCTCATTTTTTTTTTGAAAAATATATTTAATAATGTGTATTCAAACAAAATAGTCCAAAATGTTGAAATTTCATGCTTGGCTGACTAAAGATAATCTGATGGTATACTTATATTATATATATAAGTTAAAATGAAATAATTGAAAAATTTCCTCGAAGTCGGAGTCGTTAATTATTTTAAAGCTGGAGTCGGAGTCGTCTTTTTTTTACACGACTCCACAGCCCTGCTTAAAATACTGCTTCTTAAGTTTTATCATCTATTCGAGCGTGACAATTAGGAAGACCATTTTCATTTCAGTGGGTTCAATAATCCTCAACTTTTCCAGAATTCAAAGTCTTGGCCTACGTCGCCTACCCCAACTTCTGCTCTGGCTTGTCAGTGGTAATTTTTTTGAGGTTATACGATATCTATCTCTAACATATCCATATTTAAATTTTATTTCGTTATCGTATATTTATAAATCAACCGTCCTATTTTTTATTACCAATATTTTACACAAACACTTTAAAATAAAACGTTATATGATTCACTTAAAACACTATATATTTTATACTGATTTAATTTATATATGTAATAAAATATATCAAATCTTAACATTTTTTACGTAAAGTTAAATTAACACTCGACCTGGCGTTTATTTTCTTCAAGCAAACACAATTGCAGCATACAGGATGGCAATTGACGTTGAAATACGTATTTGGTAGAATCTATTAAATAATTCGGAATGCAAAACCGTAAGGCAAACATATATACTCTTCGTAACAGTTAATAAAAAGCGAATGAAGATGGCCAAAACCATCAGATCGAATCCGCCAATTCATAACTCGTACGCTAATCACACCGTCTCTAGATGTCGAGATTTGTACAACGAACGGGAATAATTGTTAAAGGGAAAACTACCATCAGTTGGATATATAACCCGCTGCGGACAAACCGAATAATTATCTATCATCAATTATGCTACTAAGGTGTGCGCGTACACGCGCGCACACATTTTTCCATACCCGCACAAAGAAGGCCACACAAAGAAACATTGTAAAAATAAGTTTGTTTTAAAAATAATTTACTTCTCACAGAAGTTCATGGTCCGCACACACAATAGAAAAATTAAAGGGAACGTTGTCTATCATATATGAAGAAAATTTCCTAGCAATCTAAAAATTACTGCATCCTTTGTTAAGCGAAAAGATGTTAACGTGCTCATGTAAAAAAAAATACTATTGGGTTAGCTTAACCTTTATCCGCTCGCGCGCTGTGCGCAAAAGGCGTAGCACACTGCCCGAGCATTTTTTCGCGAAATATTCGCGACAAACGCATCCGTTAAAAAAATTATATCTCTAAAACTAGTCATCCTGGTTGAGTAAAAAAAAGCATTATCAAAATAAAAGATTGTTTATTATTTACAAAAGCTTTATTTGTGTCCGAACTGGTTTATTACGATCTGCCTAAAATTACAAAACGGACATATTATTTTTTAAGAGTCGGACCTTGTAACGCAGATGTTGATATTACTCGTATGACAAAAATATTTATCGAAACCGAAAATAAAATTATGGATCAGTATCTCAAAGACATTATTTATGTAAACTAATATTCCTATCTTGAATAATATTATCATAAATCAGTGTAATCCGATAGCAAAATTAACTATAATCAACGGTCATAATATACGCTGGGCGTATAAAGGTTAAATGGTCCTCACTTTAAAGGGATTCCAAGCATATATTGAACATATTTTTAGTTTATAAATATTATAAATGGTGGCGGGAGTCGAAAATCGAATGCTTTACATTTTTTTCTTTGAAGCCCTGGGTACAACGTTGAGAACGAGTTAATGTAATACGGTTTACAAATCTTGTAGTGAAAATAATCCAACTAAAGTAAAGTATTTGATGAAAGATTATTTCAAGCAATAGTGCCGTTTTGCGCAATTTCTACAAGTGTTTGCAGGTCACGCAAACTCTGTAGGTAAAACATAAACGTAACCCTCCACTGCAGCGCCATCCATTCATTCTCGCCGCGAGTTAACCCCGCGCCTCCCAAGCGAGCAGTTCAATTCGCGAGATGAGCTGCGACCTGCAAAGGGTTTGGGATGCTTGTCAGCACCATCCTTGAAAGTATAATCTATACCACGAATCCCCACGGATTTATATACATTTATAAACCACGTTATGCTGCCGTTATAAGAGCTTGCAAAAGCCAAATACCTAATTTTAATTACATTAGAACTATTGTGGGAATCAATCATGCAGTGGAATTGTAACGGGAATTACGATTCTTTAATTACGACGTATTGTATTACAATTATTAAAATTCAGTTGAATGGTGGTCAAGTCGTCAATGTCTTTCAATGTCAAAGTTTTCACGGATTGGAATCATTGTATGGACAGTTTCATAATATTTATATTGATTTGTCAAATGATTATTAGATTTGTGTTCGATAGCATATATGTCTGTGATTTTGTAAATCATATTCCATTTAAGTTGCGTATCAAAAATAATTATTTGAATACTTGTCAGGACCTATCGGCTAGCCTGATTCTTTCATTCTTAATCTCTTCGAAAAACAGTGGTTGAGAAACTGAGTAACCAGCAGTTTCGGTAGAAAACCTTTTGTTGAAATAAACCCGATTATAAGTCCATTTGCTTCACATTGGGAACTAATGTAAACAATGTACGTAGAAAAATAATAACTTCGTGGCTCTTTGATACAAGCTGTGATGACACGTAAAAATAATTGAAATAAATTGTTTTGACACATATTGAATAACAATAGTCATACTATAAAATTACCTCAACAGTTCAATGAAATTGAAGGTTGGAATTAGGGCCTCCAATCCGGTTTCCTGGCCAATTTTGTTATCCCATAATCCTGGTATCTGTGAGTATTAATCCCAGGCTAAGTACTAACATAGTACAACAAGTGAAAATCCGTTAAATCTGATATCAGAAAAAAATGTATTTTGCGTTGGAGTTTTGGTAGCCGTCACACTTTTTATTGAATTGAATGTGCATTTATATCTTTAAAAAAATCAATTGTTTTATTTTTTTATCATTGGGGGTCTTAATTTTTTTAATATATAATATTTAAATTCATGTCTCCATTCATTATAAAGCTTTTATATATGCGTAATAGAGCATTATTCCGAAAAGTTTCTCACTAAAATTGGCTTTAGAATGTTTAGTTATGTCAGATATTTAGTTGATAAGAATCCTTAAATAAATCTGGTATATTTATTGTTCTGTTAATATCCACATAATAATACTGTGAAACGGCGTAGATTTAAAACGAAAACAATTGATTCAACGTTCAATAAAATACAAATTTATTTGATAAACGACAGCGAAAGAGTTCAACGAATAAATTATTCATACAGATGAAATGTCATTCTTCTTTCATCGTTCATCACGTGAATTATTAATTTCGATAGGCTTAATTATTTCATCCGAATAAATCATTTTATGGTGGTGCCAGCAATTCAATACCGCCTTTCCACTTCCGGAGAAAAATGTATTTTCCACGATGAACCGTGACACGCGACGGGTTTTACGGCCGACAGGTGAAACAGAAACGTCACAACGCCAAACGCGGGAAACTCTGATTAATCAGCGGACATTTTGGATCAGACCACCAAAGACAAACTAAAATTGAGGTGAAATAATACAATTTATGTGTAGCGTTAAATTAATGGTAATTTTCCGTAGATGCTTGATGAATAAATATTGTCTACAATTGGTTGGTTACTAATCACAATCGCCGGTTGTGTTGCTTAGTTGTTAATACTATTTGGAGTTCGTCCTATTTGATTCTTGTATCCGAGGGTTGTTACTCCGTACTGCGGAACTGAACAGAGTTGCTTGCTATGGTTCGTATCCAATTGGGCCTAATTGACCATGCTGAGTTGATCTCAATCAAGGCCAAAATCATGGCATTCCATAAATTTATATTATTTGGGGAACGGGATAATTTTGATTATATTTTGGATTCAACGCGTAGTAGACTAAACTCTACCTCCACGATGGATTCTCAGTATACGGATGCACATGATATTATAATATTGCTTTGATTAAATGCCTGAGCATTTGAAATTTTCTTTTTTCTTTCTTTCTATATCTTTTTTTTGCAGAATAGTGCATGGTTAAAGGATAGGAAGTATATAATTAGTATAGTATAAGGTGAGAGATAACAAATGTCAAGTTTTTTTTTTTTTCTTAATATGCATTAAAGGCTCTTTCCCGATTCCTCGTTGAAAAATAAATAAAACTGGGGAATCCAATCCCGGAATCCCGATCAATTTGGCGATCCCGTATTCCTGGGATCGTCTCAATACCGATTCCGGGATTTTGGGATTTACTATAATATGAAAAAATCAAACTTTAAATCTAAGTTATTCCCGATTTACTACCATATATTTTAAAAATAAAACAATTTAACAGTGTACCTCTGTTTGTTTATATATGTATATTTTGTTGTATATAATTATATGAATACAATATGAATTGGTCTTATTCCTTCTCATATTTTCACAAATATCATACATATACAAAATTCAGTTAAAATATATTTTTTATTTCAATTGATTTCAAGGAACTGAAATTTTAGAATAAAAAATCTGTCACCTTGGCTGATAGCTGTAATGTCAGTTATTTTTTGTATTCAAATTTAGGGATGTGTAAAAAAATAACACATGACATCATGGTAAATGATCAATCCCTTGATTAAAAGATTGTGAATCCTAAAATCCTGAGATCATAAAAAAGATCAGGTATTGGATGCCTTATTAACAACCAAGATACAAAAAAAATATCCTCTCCATAAAAGATGGAATTTTGGGCATTTACTGTTTTTATGCCAAGGTTTTTAATTTATACAACCTATTTAGCTATTATCAATTATTTTTTCAAAGGATTAATTTAAAAATTCACCCAAGCTCCAATTCATTTTGTGGTATCTAAAGAAATGACGATAATTATATTTTTTAAAGAATAAATTTCTTCTGTCCAGAGCAATTTATTTTATTCTTAGATTAGCGAACGAGAGACGCTCATTTTTTTCCTTTGTATTAAAAAAACTTTATAACCAACGTTGTAAAAAATAATAATTATGATAATAAACTTTGTTTGATTTACTGCAGCACATTAAACCATTTTATATGGACACTATCTTTAATGGCTCTCCGCAACATTTTTCTTTTGTCCAACAATAGAGTGTTCAAATAAATCTTTTTCTTTTGGTTGAACGACAAACGGAAAGGGGAAAAACTAAGCGGAAGTGAAATAGTGTACCCATTACACACTGTATTCATTAAGGGTGTAGCAATAAAGACACTATTAAACAATGCTTCGGCACTACAAATCTTTGTTTTTTTTCTTTGAAAGACAAATAATATACCACTACTGACCAATACATATTTTATTGTTCGCGTTTCATATATTATACTATCCCAATTCGAGCAAACAATAATAAGACGAAGACGATTTTCAAATTTAATCATCTGATTGGGACATCAAAGTATCTGCAACAAAGCTGATTAAAAAACAGTAGAGAGCGTTCAGCTATTTACAAGTCATGTTCTTATGAAACTATTTTTAGAGTTTGCTACACGGGCTCCATTTTCTTGGTTCCTAGAGTTCGTAAAAACGATCATTATCGTTCTTTATCTCTCCTGCAAGTAAGTAGGCTAAATATTAACAATCTAAGAGATGCTGAAGGCTTAGTGTGAAAAAGGTACTCAATAAAACCCCTTACGTGAACGATCGTCTCCCCCCTTCGAATAGAAGATTTAAGTAACTGAATTTGAGACGCTTCTTATGAAGTCCACATGCTAAAAATATCTGTTAATATATATATACCATTTCAAGTAAAATTAAAATCTTCATAAATTATGAATCTAAAACTCTCAAATACTCTTATTCAGATATAGTTGCAATTATCTTTATACCAATAAATTCTAATCATTATTAAATTTAGTACACAAAAATTGTATGCCTTAAGTTTTTTCATACAATTAAAAGGACTGAAAGGATGTTGATTATCAATACCTAAGTTACTATCATTCACCACGATAATCTCTTGATTTAGAAAAAACAAAAATCCATTCGATTCTAACGAAGTATATACATTCAGAATGTTTTGTTATAGAATCGAAAAACTCTTTTCCAAAAAGAGAGATTGAACGACTTAGTAACAAGCAGTTCACGTAGAACATTTTCTGGGAAGGTGTGTTTTATTGTGATCTACATCGAAACGCTCATGGTTACAAAATTCAGCTGTGATTTTTAATAATATATCCACCAAGAAGCACCATCTTATCATTTAAGTGATAAAGTCTTATTTAATTGATGTCATGTGGAAGGTGTCTTAAATGAAGCTTTCCTTAAGTTGCATTTAAGTAAGCAAATGATTTCCGTATGCTTTTGTTTCTCCAAGAGATTATGTTGCCGTTGTTTTACGCTTGTAGGTTTAAAGGGAATTGGGTTGAAGTTTTAGGGCCAGTAGTAATCCTCTCCTTCGATTTTCCCCTGCGAAAAAAAAGCTATCGTAAAGTTTAATGACCGACGAACACTATAATATATTTTCCTACGTTTTTATTTTTTTTTCCACGCGGAAATTGCAGGCATACACTAGGGATTTTCAAAGATACACAGTAAGCCAAATTAAAAACAAAACAAAAAAAAAACGTTACATGAAATTTGCACTTATAAAATTAACTGAGATTTTACCGGCGGTTATATACTGTTTAAATATGGTTTAAACGCGTGCAAATATTTTTCTTAATACCTCGATCACAATGTTGCTTTTTTCTAGCCAATATATATTTTCATGATCGGTTTGTGTATCTATAATTATTCATCATTAAGCCAAACAAGACATATTATTGTATCTTCGAGTTCTTCAAGCCACCCCTAAGAGACAAGTATTATATAATAAAAATATTTTTGAGTTTGTATGTATGTTAATACAATATAAACTTACTATAACCTACATAAGATTTACTAGACAAAAATTACAGTATATTTAAAAAATGCATAAAATATACTAGAAATGTTATTTATGACCTGTTTATGAATCGCATGTTATTACATAGTAGCTGGTAGAAACCAGCCCTACAATTTTAAAAATCAAATTTATACCTATTCGATTTTTTGAGATTGGTGACCTTTTTTATAGTAATGATGATAAATATGATTTTGAAACATGTTTATGACGGTTCAATGTTTTTAATTTGAAAAACAAATATGAAATAACAAACGCTTGTCAGTTTTATTTGGAACGTAGAGGTGCAAAAAAAAAATCAATTACGCAAAGAAACTACATATTTTTAGCACATTTTCATGTATCATATAAATGTCTATATACTAAAAATGAATTTTATCAAAATCACTTTGAAAAATCGCCCAGTTTATGCGTTTACGTCGATGATACTGTTGGACAATACGTGACTAGAGTGCTTATATGAGAAACCGTTAAATATCGAGTTCTACTACATTTTTACTATAGGCCATTTCGATAAACTATTTAATTATTTTGGAGCTGCTGATGGCCGAAATAGCTTGTAACTGAATCGTGAAAATATAGTTATAAACGAAAACTCATTATGTAGACTAAATTTGATTAATTCTTTTGTTATCATGTTAGTTCCATCGAATGCATCTGAGGTCTAATTATATCGCTGTCATTCCATTTCGGTAGACTACACATGTCGGCAGGGTGAGAGGAGGATGCGCAATACGTACTAAAACACTCAATTACTATCGACTAAGTCAATTATTGGTAACCTGTAGTGATAGTAAAAGCTTTCCCCTTGTTATTAAAATAGTGAAATGTCAGATAATACGTGGCAAATAGAGTAATTTATGGCAAAGAGCTCCTAAGGAACTGTTGATTGAGTTGGCAGTGATTTGGTGGAACACTTTTATGAACGCATAATTTTAGCAATTTCACAGAGCCAAAATCGCCATGCACTGTACATATGACTCAATTCTTGTGAAACTAAATATTTTGCTGTTTGTTTATTTTTCCGGAAAAATAAAACACAAAACGAAAGTGGTCCGAATTATTCAATGTAATTGTGTTTATAAACATATAAAAATCTTTTCAGTGAGAATTGGAAGTTAACTCTACAAAAGTGACTTTTTTACCTTATTTTAAACAAGTTGTTTCCATTGTCAACGATATCACAGCATGAGCATAAATTACCGATATACTCAGAAAATTAAAATGCATTTTTAAAATAAATTTTAATCAAAGTATTTTTCAGGTCCGAAGAAACTTGAGAAGGTTATGAATAAAACATAATACAAATTCATTCAAATTTGCCGTCGAAACGAAATCTCTTGAATTACGACCCTTCGCATTGTTATAAAAATAAAAACGGCAATATGATACTATACAAAACTTTTCACGGAAAGTAGCTTTATTGCCGTGTATAAAAAAGTTTAAAATTAATTATTTGTAGGTAGAGAGGTTGTCGGGAGAGCAGAGAGCTCGCGACTTGCAACACTGGCGCTGGAAAATTTAATACAAATTAACACAGAGTAAGTACCCAGCTCAAACGAACTCTAAAAGAAAACTTGTTCTTAGTGAATGTTCAAAGAAAATAATACATCACGAAGGAGGGCACGTTGAAGTTAGCATCACAATTTACACATTTTCCCTTTTGCTTTCGCCATAAAGACAGTTGTGAACCGAGGACATTATAACGTTATAGAGTGTACACGAACTCGCTCTAGTCAGTGCTTAACTAATTCGAAATACAGGATGTCTATCAGAAGATTTATACACATATAATTGTGCTTTATTTGTGCAGGGTAAAGGAAAAAAGCTTGCCTTGTGTACTTGGATATGAATACTCTTGGCTTAGTTTCTCAACACAATTTGTTAAGTAAGAAGTAGTTATCATGGGTATACAGTTGGTTGAAATCTCTTTGCAATCTGAATTATTATATAAGAGAAGACTTAAAAAAGGCTTATAATGAAGTAACTGTTTTTTTCAGTCTTCAACACCTTTGAGAAATGAATACGGGATGGTTGGAAAGAATTAAAAATATCTCATATAAATCGACTAAAAATTAGCTTAATCTACCTAATTCACCCTTGTTCATATGGAAATAAAATTACCATCATAAAATAATAATACATTTCCGGCAATGAACCTAACCTAATCTTCAACTCAGTAGGCATTCCCATATTATGACATTTCAAAAAGCATTTTAAGTGTAATTTCAAGGGCCGTTAAGTGATAAAACGTTCAATATTGATATTACATCAAGCACTTTCAGTTGAAATCTTAAATAATAGAAACATACAAAATTAATAATAAAAAAAACCTACTGAAATATCAAATTTGTTGTAGAGTGCGATGTATGACAAATTTACAAAATCCACAGGGTCATTTCAGCAGTATCTTCAACTGGATGCGCTTAAGAAGGAAATAAATCAACGGAGGAACGAATTTATTGACTCGTTTGAATGCAAACTAACAAGAAGTTTGATATTCATTAATATACTTTGAATGTATTTTTTATTTATGTTTAATGTGTTCACACTCTCGGCAGAAAAGCAGTGTATTAAAAAATTACACTCTTTTATTCTAATTCCAAATTATTTATTAATTAAAGGTCAGGACCGGTTTCGCTCTTAGCGATCAATTTATTTACGAGGAATTTATCCTGAGAGCTGTGTAGTATCATTAATTTTGATATTACACCAATCATTATAGATATTATAAAATATATTGTAAAAAAAATACTATTTACTCTTTTCAACAATGATTGAAGACTCACTTTTTAACATATTATCGATACTCTTACTTAATTGATTTAAATCTGGTTTTATTTTATCTTTAATAATTACTGTGGAATTAGTACAAAAACTAGTGTAGATTTTTAAGTATATTTTTAATATTTTAATGCTGATAGTCAGTCTACTATAATAATAGTTTGTTTAGTATTATGAAAACAATCAGTATATTTTTTATATGTTATACAATATTATATGGCGATGGAAATACGGATGAATGACAAAAAAAATTCACATAATATATGCAATTTTAATACATGAATCAAAATAGTGCAGGGGGGTAAGTGGATTCTTGAAACAGTGGTATAGATAAAGAAGCTGAAGATTTTAGAACTATATGATAAAGTATCAAATGGGAATACAAAAGGATAAGAAAAGAAAAGCAATCTAATGAATACGGCATCCTGTATAAAATATACACTACATTACGCAGCATCTAAAATAATCTTTCTCGGAGCAGCGTTTGATAATTTCATTTACGGTCTAGCTTCAGGCATGTTAATTATGTGCACTAGAAAATGATATTCTTTGCCCTACATATATTCTGTACAGCGTTTTCCTCGACAGGATTGCTACGAACTTTGATTGCAGGGACGTCAAACACAAAATTACGGAATATTATTTCGAATCTGTGGCAGAGACTATTCTTAAATCAGGAATATTTAAAATAAAATTAGCAAACCTACAACGACCGGAAAATTTATGGAATGATAATTTATTTGTTGGATTACGTATTGTATAATATTTCTATTTTTGCTTTCATTTATTTGTGGTTAGAAATACCACACCGTCTTAGCTGGTTTGACATCTTGTACCAACTTCTCAACCAATGGTTCTAGAAACTGATAATTGAATACATTTTATATAACCACATTTAAGTGGTTTACTGTCAATTTTTTACGTGTATAACTTTGCTTCCGCCATTTTCCTATAGATGGCTTTAGTGGTAAGTAGTGGTCGAAATAAATATATCATATAGTCATGCAATAAACTTGGGTATCTGTCAACATAGCCCCATATAAACATTAACAACCATAAAGTTATTCTCGATTGAAAATGACAGTTTACGAACCACATTCTCGTCATTTGCGGGAGGTTTTGATTTTCTGCTTCAATATTAATAAATAAGGAAATGTGAAATTATATTAATAAAAAATGTGCTTTCTTTTTTATTAACACGTATTTTACCGTGGTGGTTACTGGCCCAGTTGGTAACTACGAAAAAATAAACGAGATAACAATAAAAATCAACAAATATAATTGGATGGAAATTGTAGTAACATTTTGAATGCGTTAAATACATTTCTTATCAAAATTATATGCGGTTAGTAAAATTTGCCAATTATTCAAGGCATGTAGTTTTTAGTGTTGCTTTTCAGTTTTAAGTCATGGCACTTCACGAAAGATCAGGGTAACCGTAGAGTGAGCTTCTAAAACATGGTTTGATTTAGTAAGGGTTTGAAAAAATTACGGCCTAACCAACTTCTTATATGGCTGACAACTCCAAAAGGAAGGATGAGTTTACTTTGGATGCAGCAGGAGAACTTAAATCGTGCTAGTGTCTTTTTTTAACTGGATGAATTCTATCGTTTCAGAATGCCGCCGACAAACAACCATATCGACTATGGAAAGGAAAAAGCACGTAACCCACACATTTTTACAGGAGGCGCAAAAAACAATCGTTTTGATGATTTTGGGCCATATGCAAATTATAAATTATACACAACCTCGAAGTGCACGTAGACTTCAAAAGAGTTGTTTAATTGACATAGTCTAATATTAATTAAAGAAATTTTCTTGGAAAAACCTTTATTTTAGTCTTTTTTCTTGGTTTTAAATTTTTACAATGTCATCTCTTTCAAACTCAAAACCTAAATTTAGATACTAATTCGGCATTTGCAGCTTGCATCCTTTTGATAGAACGTGTCTCAAGTTTGATACATGGTGATTATCGAACAACCCTGTTTTGCAAATACTGTGAGTTACGTCCTTTTTCCTTTCCAAAGTCGATATGACAATAATGGTGTATCTAAAGAAGATAAATTCAGAGGAAGTGAAGATACTAGTGGAGGAAAAAAAATCTCGAAGCCAAACCTTGCGGTTGAAATGGTATAGAAATATAAATAATCAAACAAAACGCATTAATAAAATAAAATTTTATCAATATTAATTAAACGTAGATACGTATTTGCGAGGTAAGCTATCCATATATAAAATATTCTCAAAGGTTTGTACAGACGTTGGTTCACATAATATATATCGAAAGCTTCATAAAGGTAGGCCAATTTTATTTAATTATTTTGGTAGCGAACAATAAAATTAGCCTGACTGTTTACGGCAAAGGTTAAACGTTTTTCTCGGCTTTCGATGTATTATTAAATAAGGTAATTGGAATTCACGAAAGAATTTACGAAATTCGATTTACCTAATTTATTGTGAAACCTTTTCTTATTCCACCACAATAAAATTTCGGCACAAGGTGCTTTTGCCTTCAACGAAACATTATTTTGGTTTTTTTATTTGTAAATGTTAACATATATATTTGGTTTGTATTCACATAAATTGTGTCTAGAGTAAATTATTTAAGTGTAAGAGTTATTTTTATTCTATAAAAAATACAAACTTTTCCATAATTTATAAAGATTTAGTAAAAAATGTGAGTGTCGAATGAGAGATATTTATTCACTGGATGACCCTAGACCTGATACTCGTGATCATATCAGACAATTGAAAGTACAATCACTTACCTAATATCGTCTACCTTTTTTCAATTCAAGTAAATTTCTCTAATTAGAAGAAAGAAACTTATCTCAATTGATTCAAACTATTGTATTTTAATTAATCTTTAATTGTGCCGCTTTAAAGTAAAATTGACAAATTTCGTCGACTTTTTCCTTCTTAATATTTACGATTAACTGAGATATAATTATTTTATTTGTTCTCTCGGTATATTATTTTTTGTTTGATTTATTATTTTCGCAAGTAAATTTAAACATATGTTCCATCAACAACACTAAGCTTACAATATATAAAAAAATATTGGTGAATACTGCATTTTTTAAAAAAAATCTATGCCTGTTTTGAATGTGGAGCATATGGCCTCTTAATTGAGGTACCTCAATATATTTTTTTCTTTGAAAACGGCTTGCTCAAACTTTTTTTAAAGAGTAGGGATAGTAGACTAGGGGCTAGGACAGGATTATTAATTACCTAATCGCTCTTATTTTTAGAATTGCAAAGGTGAAATTTTCAGACATCACAAACACCCATGCCTTCGAGCAGAAATCAATAAATCTATTCGTACCGGAACACTTTCATATATGATATAATATATTATGAAATAATAACCTTAATGCTCTGAGGAGGAAAAGTTGATTTCAATAATTATTGATGGTGGTCAACTGATTTTGTTTGTTCATGTATTATTCCTATGTTTATTGCAATCAAGTATGAAAAGAACAAAAAATAATCGTTTGGATGCATTCTAGTTGACAAACAAATCACATTGATGCCCACACAGAGAATATTTTACTTATGCATTACAGTTAACTTTTAAGGTGTTCACTGTCAATACTTGGTAGAATGGTATTATAATAAAAATAATAAAAGATGTTTAGTACTTTTTCCACATAAAAAATATTTGATCAGGACCGGTTTCGCTCATCGCGAGCATTATCAACTGATAAGAAAAATATATAAACAGTGCTATTTATACAAGTTAAATTGAAATAAAAGGTGTAAGCAACTGCTTACAATGAAAAGGATATACAAATTACATTATAATTACACAAAATTAAAATGCTTAACACCTATAACATACAATTAAAAATTATCAATAAATATAAGTGGCAAATGATATCAATTATAAACCCAATTAAAATTTGGGAAATTTTTAAAACAAAATGAAACTCTACATTACTAAAGTAAATAACTTAATGATGATTTTGTGTTTTTCCCGCTATCAAGTAATGATGTACTTCAACAAAATCAGCAACAATGAAGATTCTGAAAAGTACATTTTTAAAAACCATATCAATTCTTACAAAAGAAAGATGAAAGATGAGCGAAACCGGTCCTGATCAAATAAATGTTATGTGGAAAAGTACTAAAAATCTTTTATTATTTTTATTTATGCAGAACAGTGTTATTTTGTATATTTTACATTCACATAAACATCCAAAACTCGCCTTTGACAGGGATATTTCTAAAACTAGACTGACCAGCGAGCACTGCCGCTAGAATGCCCACCTCCTTTAACTGACGAAATTAAGGATATATCACGTTAAGTGAAACTCTCAGTTGAATGGGTTTTCCCCGAAATTATCGACGCTATCCTGAATAACGGGGGTCGAAAAGACTGCAGTGCTTCGTGTGTTCACAGTGTTGTCCTATAGAGGCAATAAATCTTCCCCAAATATATTGCTCCGTGGGCTTTGTAGATAATGTCAACGTTATTTATACAATAAATAAGAGATGATAATATTAATTTAAACATGATGTGATAAGTCTTTCAATTTTGTCTTAAATATTAGCTTTTTGTCAAGTTTTTTCAATTGGCGTTTGATACTTTTATTGTATTAATTAAAAATTCACATTTTTCAATCTCAGTTAATAAATAAAACATGGTTGTTTTCAATCATGCACTTCTATAATAATGTTTTGTTTTTCACACGGCTTAAACGACATTTAAGACGTTTAAAATTGGCAGCGGCCGTGTTCGGGTCCTTGGTGCAGTGGTCAACGTCATCGGCTTCCGTAACGAATCTCTTGGTTTCAAATCTTTACACGAACAGCATTTGTCCATTCAGAAAATGGTGTTAAAATCCATGTTTTTAAGCCATAATGTTCGGTTTTTTTTAACCCGTGCAGTCCGTCACGGAAGTAAACGACGTTGACCACTGCGCCACGTCCCTGACGGTTTGATATAAATACTTCTCTTACAGTGCTAAAAATTTCTTCCGAAACGTTGCTGGCCTTTTAGGAACAAAGTGAAAAACATGTTTTAAAAAAATATATACGTCCTAGGTTTTTACCGTCCATCAAAGGGTGGTAAGTGTTAAAACATGTTTTTCAATTGGTTCTTTAAGGGCTAGCAACATATCGGAAGTATTTTTTAGCACTGTAGGGTAAGTGTTAATGAAAAAAAATCAATTGGGAAAATAATCACAAACACAATTAAAATCACTGTAGGTGTTTTATTTAGTAATTCAAAAAGTCATAAAATAGAATTAGAAAGGTCATAAAAAAGTCGATATTATAATTCCTTCAGTCGAATTCTTAAATTACATCGTAGTAAATTGAAAATTTGAAGATGTTAATTTCTAAACAATATATTATATTTTAATTAAAAATACTAGGAAATTTAATATTAAAAACTAGATATTTCATTTTACTGTGTATTCATAAATATGTCTCCCCTATGGGTATTAATAAGAAATCATGAATTTCCCCGTCACATACACACAGCTTTGCCGCGCCATATGCATGTCATACAATTCCCGACAAATCGATTCGTTATTAATATAAGCGTGAATTAATTATTTCGCATTCTATTATAATTCGAAACTTCGAAACGTCTCTCGTTATTTGCTTTATTTAATATTTATGGATCTGAAAACGTTGAAAGGGTTAATTAAGTTTGATAATTGATGTGGTGAATATTAGCTGTTGAATTGTTTGTTTTCAAATTATTGATACAGTAGCTGAGCACAATCGTAAATATATATTTCGAGCCGCCCCCTTTTTACGACTTCAACTCTACAGACGTGGCTTAAACTATAAAGAAAAAAATGATTTGACTTCATTTCTCTTCGTTTATTTTGAAACCGACAGTTTACAGTATATCTTTTAAGTTTTTCATTTAGTGCTTGCGAAAGTCTTTCTCGAAAGCTCCGCGAAAATTGCCAGACAATCTAAAATGATTTCGACGCTTCGCCACGTCACGCCATCGCGACAAAGGCTCTCTTTTTTTTTCATTTTAACCAGTCTACTAATTTACGAGACAACTTCCCGAGAACTTTTCCCGGGACAGTCGTTACGGCTAATTTTAAGCACACGGTCTAGTTAGGGCAACGTCGTGCAATGTGCATGTATGCCTCTGACAGCTCCTACTGTAAGCTTATATGCACCAGTGGTGTTTCTATCAATAGATATGTCTTCGTCACATCATTCAATTATTGTGTTGGCCTAGTTATCTATCAACAATTCGATTTAGTTCCACAATGAAAGATTTAAATAAAAGCACAGAATCTAATAATTGACGAGATGGGATGAATCTACCGGTATGAGTGTGATTATTTTATGTCTGTATTAGTCAACTTATTTGGTTATTACTTGGGATATATCGTATAAGCTATTTTTGAGGTTCTAAGGTTTGGAGGCCATAAGCTCACGACTTATTCGCTTATAGGGTAATCCGCCACTGCAGAAGACTTTATGTCAAAAACTGACTGTTTTGAATTATTGAAAGATAGATTTTAACACGCTGTATCTTCTGAACAAAAAGTTTCAATCACATTCCGTGTCTTTTTAAAGTATTTTTTTTCATAATCTCGTTCAAAAAAAATATCGATTAGAATATGAGAGAATGTATTTTTTATAAAAATAAGACAATTTAATAACCAGTTGTCTAAATATTTAGATGGAATGTTTATCGTTTTATATAACAATCCAGAAAGTGTACACCTCTGTATTACATGTCAGTGGTATCTTTTATTGCCTTGGAAAGGGTATGATTAAATTAAATACTTATTCTATTAACAACGAGTGCTTTTAATTTTACTTTTATATATGAAACTGTGGCAATTCTCACATTGAATAACAGTCAAGCGTGTTGTAAATGACAAAGAAAAAAGTAATCATTGCACATGTTTCATTGAAACGAAGAACAATGGTGAAGCTTTTGTGGTGGTGGCAGCTACTTAGAGAGTAAATAGTTTTTTTTATATTTATTTGAATATGTCTGGCAATGATCTATTAGATTGGTACTACTGATAGCAATACCGTAATCAACTGAGATATAAAATTGAGTTATTTTGTACCAATAACACTAATATTTTTGTAGCTTAAAATTTTACTGTTACACGAAAACACGAATAGTTTGCGCATAACAGTAAAAAAATACAAATTTTGCCAAAATAAATTGTGAAAATGCGATTATAAAGTTATATCGTATACCTTCAGCTATTTTTATTTATTGCTTATTGGTTAGTAAAACTGTATGTACTATAAGCAGAGCTGTAGAGTTGAATTCGGAGGTTTTGTCCGGCGTCGGAGCCGGAAAAATCTTACTATTATATAACGACCTATATAAAAAAATATATTTAATTATGTCAATCTTTAATTATGTGTTGCCACTGTATGCTAGGCTGGCTAAAGACGATCTGGTGGTATACATATACCTTTTGAGTCGGAGTCAGAGTCGTCCTTTTTTACCCGACTCCACAGCCCTGGCTTACAGGACAGCTTATGGAAAAACATCACAAACAGTAAAATTTAATACAAAACAGAAAAATAATATGCATTTCGTTTATTAAGATCTAATAAAGTCAAACTTTCAAGTGTTCCGATTTTTAAATCAATCTCAAAACAACCAAGACAGAATAAATTAAACCTTTACTTATAGATACTATAAAAACAAAATACTACTATTTATAGCAATTATACAATAGATTATCTAAAATAACATTAATTTTATTTAAAAAAATTGTTGTTGTATACTTTTAATGTTTTTCATTTAACAATATCAGAAGGTATACGAAAAGGGTACAATCCATTTTATTTTCCCACCAAACGTAATTATAACATACTAATTGAAAGGAATTACTTTGCCGCTAACAAATATATTATTATATCCATTAGTCAGCAGATTCTGAGTGCATAAAGAGATTAATAATTTGAACGGAGGGCTTCTTTCGAAAATGAAAATGGAAAAATTGTAAAATGGCTGGCCATTGCGGTCAGCAGGTTCCTGCCGCAATATGTTCGTAGTTTTCACACAATACGCAGCAAGTAAAAAATGGTAACATCTACAGGGGTGTTCGTAAGGGTAACTTTTTTTTCACAATACTTAATAAGAGAAATCGAATTCATCTATAAAGCATTCCAACGTTTTTTTTTAAATAGTCTCTTAGCAACAGATCACTGTCATTTTTTTAAGAAAAGACATTTGTTTTACTTGGACTATATGGACTACGTATGGAAAAAAAATAATTAAAATGTTATGAAGATAATTTTTCGAAAAATGGTTGTTATTCAGATGATCACTCTGAGAGAAGAATTTTAAGATTTTGTTAAGAAAGCATGTGCTTACCTAAATGCGAAAAAAGTATGGAATAGGTGCTGTAGTTAAACTACATATATCATATTATATCGGTTAAAACCATCAGCGTTTTTTTTAGTTTAATAAATATATATTTTTTCGATTTAATATTTTTTCCATTTGAACATTTGTAGATATTACGATGAAGTAATGTGAAACATGCCTTATTGAGACTCAAGACGGCACTCAATATTTTTTGCAAGTTCTTGCATTCTGTTCTACAGGTTTATTACATCCTGTGGGAAGACAACAATGTCATCAGTATGGCGCGGGTGACTTAAGTATTTTCGTTAATGTAAATTCCTCTGTCTTTCAAGTAAGTTTACCTACTTAAAACATTTTAGGGGTAGACGTAGCTGACAATTCTACTACTATTTTTTACCGTAGTGATGCCTTAAAGATATTTGCGTGTACGTAAGAACTTAAATTATTCATGAATAATGAAACTCTGTAAAGTTTCTGCTGGGTGCACTAACTAATCCTATTATACTAATTATTCCATGACGTTGTGAGAGAAAGAGAATAATACTAGTCTAGTGATATTACTAAATCAAAATATTTATTTATTATATAGCTCATATATAAGACCAATTTAAACTATTTTTAATATCAGTCTCGAGCACTGTTTTTTTAGCACATATTTCAAACTTAAATCATATACCGGAATTTTTTAAAGATTTAAACAACACTAAGGGACTAAAAAATAGAAGTTTGTTCTATGAGATTATCAAAAAAGTGTTGATTGTTATTTGACAGTGTTGGCATAAGTAAAAAAATGGTGTT
The DNA here is from genome assembly GCA_031772345.1 of Himalopsyche anomala. Lineage (NCBI taxonomy): Eukaryota > Metazoa > Arthropoda > Insecta > Trichoptera > Rhyacophilidae > Himalopsyche > Himalopsyche anomala. The sequence continues at coordinate 13,891,558 of CM062825.1, read as the reverse complement.
TTGTTGTCAACTGTTTTTATATCGATCTAGAAACATGTAACCGTTATTTGACAATTTATATGAATTAAATGTCTTATTATAATACTACAATATCCCAATGATTGAATTGACGTTTACTCGGTAGAACTTAGATGTAATATGTAATTAAATATAATAAGATAATATCAGTCGTACGCTTTGGTCTTGTTGGTTGGAACTCTATCTATTACGATACGTCTTATCATTTTATAGTTTAATATGAATAATGAAATAATAGCGGTTTCAGCCATTCTTGTAGATCTAAATCGTTTGAAATTGTTACGTTTATTTCAACAATGTTCGGAGTATTTCTGTAAAAAACATACTGTCATAAGTCATACGTCTCATAAATACAGCAAATAATTAATAAAAGATGTTTGGATTAACATTTCAGATGAAGCATTAATGTAAAAAAGTATAATTGATTTGTATAAATAATCACAAATTTATTTGTACAGTTTGTGGGTGATAAACAAATTGTAGGGAAGTCCCTGTGTATAGTGACTAGCGAGTCCATTATCGACATCGCGGGATGTTCTATTTGCTTGATACGTGAGTAGAAAGCCAGCCGACAAAACATATTTCCCCTATTACCCACTAACTGAAAACCCTACCAGTGCAATATTGCAGAAGAGTTTGTATAACCCTCAGATCCAGTGGAGTGGTGTGCTGAGAATGTCTAATGACGCAGAACTAATTTATCGCTCCATCAATCGTATATTAAGGCTGAAATAATGATATTATCAGAAAAGATATTGGTAAATAAAATAGAAAAAAATGGTTTCACCTATTCTGTAAAGTAGGCAGTGAGCGATTGCTAATGAGTAAAAGTGTAAAGTAAATAAGCGGTTTTTTTTCATTATTCAATGATTTAAATACGACAATTAAATCAATTGGAATCCCTGGTTGTAAAGTATGCTTCATTCATGGTAGTGCTGTTTTACTGCGGACATCAAATAGAAATAACGTTTGAAAACGATTTTTAATTTTACATTAATAATTTTCGCCTGAATAAAAGAAATCAAACGAATAAATCTTTGCAATTTAGTTTCACTGATTCAAAACCACATATTATATTTTTATTGACTTGAATACAGTAAATTGCGTGAAATACAGTATAGTTGAAGGACATTATTATAAGAATTAGTTATATGTATGTTCGTAATTTCTGTAAATATTTTGGTGAAGTTCATTTCATAATAAAAAAATAAGTTGCCAACACTGTTGATCATATCGACTTTGGAAATAAAAAAGGATGTAACCCACACATAGAAAAAGAGGTACAAAAAACTTGTTTTGATGATTTTGGGCCATATGCAAATTATGAAATATACACAGCCTTGAAATGCACAAAGATTTCTAAACTGGTGTTTAATTAACATAATCTAATATTAATTAAATAAATTGTATAGGAAAAACATTTTTTTCGGTCTTTTAATCGGTTTCAATTTTGAAAAATTCATTGTTTTTCAAACTTCCAAGCTAAATTTAGATACTAATTCGGCATTTTCAGCTTACATCCTTTTGATAGAACGTGTCTCAAGTTTGATACATTGTGATTATCGAAAAAAAGCTGTTTTGAAAAAACTGAGGGTTACGCCCTTTTTCCTTTCCACAGTCGATATAAATACGTATGTTGTTAAATTTCAGAATGGTAAATGAAATTTACAATCTAAGAAATCATCTGTTGGTTTCGTATAGTTAGGTCGTAAATAATTACTATTGAGGTATCGCTGTGAATTCTAAGTAGAAAGACAGTTATTTCTAAAAATAAACAAACATTTTTTTGTTCTTATTCTACATTCGAATTTAGTATGATCTTTCAACTTTAAAATATTTGGTGCATTGGCATCAGCTGTAACGCCAAATATTTTTTTAATTAAAAAAATAAGATTGGTTCGTCCATCGAAGCTTTTATAAAATATAATGAACAACTAATGAGAATATATAAAAAAACGGTAAAAAATTGAATTAGGATGTTAGAGTGATACATTAAGTATCTCTTCGGAGTCAGTATATATCGCTGAGAAAATGACGATGGCGAAAGCCGAAATAACTATCAACTAATAAATATAAAAACTGTAGAACTAAATACGTTGCTAGTTCTACCAAGTAAGTTCCAAATAAATAAATAATAAAAAAAACAATTGATGCGTATGATTATAGAAGTAGTTTACAGATAATTATATAAAATCTAGGGCCTCACTACGTCTTAATCCTGCCCTGGTAATAACATATAACCTTCTTGTTGGTACAGCATAAAACGTTATAAGAATATATTATCCCTATTAAACTGTATAGTTAATTGTTATTTAACGTACTTACAAACTTTACATTGACGTAATATGCAAATTATCACTGGCAGTAAAGATCAATCTTGGTCACTTTAATGACGTGACCCTTCCTCGTGCCTATCTTATCTTGTACTACATACACGGGTCAATTAGTATATACGTTAACCTGTTTGCCAACAAGAGTACGATTAAGGTTCGCCGGGTGAAAGGTGACTTAGAATAACGCGATCAAGCTTGTAAAATTTCCTACGTTCAATATATGTATAATCATACAATAACCAAAGAAAGTTAGTGTTATCAAAAATATAGCACGATGAATCTTTAGCTATTTCCCATTTCGAAAAATACCTAGAATATAAGGATTATCAAAATATAATGCAATATATAAAAAAATAATTATTTTAGAAGCAAATTCGTTTTTAAATTATATTAACTTCTAATTTATTCACAATTAAATATTCAAAAATATTTGACACTTTTTCCAAATCTTTTAACTCAATCAAAACAAAATTTATAATACATTATATAATTTAAGATTTCGTCTGAAGGTGCTTGGCGGAATTTCATTATTCAATTTGAATCGTTCAAATTATGGACATTCACACAAATTTTGTCACTAACGACCCGGGTTTCGCCTTTCGGCATCTTCAGGCGTTCAAGTGCACGGATGAACTTGAACTGACGCTTAGTAAATGAATGTTTCGTGTTTATATAAGAAATAAATGTTATCACTGAGTTTAAAGCCATTGCTGGCGAAAAGGATTAGCCCATGGAAATGCCCACAGTTTGAATGGTAATTAGTTTTAAGAATTGTATTTATTTTGCTTGTTGGAAAAACGGGCTATAAATAACCCATATATTATTATATAAATCCTTGTTTTAATTATAACTTTAAATTCTAAAAAATACATATGATGTAGCTGGTAGCTATTTTAGAAACATGTTACCGTTATTTTGAAATCACGCTATTATAGCCAAGACTATGCTCAAAAGGATTTAAGTAATTTATATTTAAAAAATAGAACACTCTTTTGTACTAATTCCATATTTATTAATACGTATTTTTTATTTATGTGGAGTACGGGAATCATTGTTTTAGAATATAATGCCTTTCTGCCAAGCATTAAGAGTGAACACCATGAGATTTAAGTAAATCTAAAACGTATCTACATGTACTTACTGAGAAGATATTTTAAATCCAGATTTGTACGTTATTTCTTCAGTGGTTGTTTGAAAAAACATTTTTCATATTTTTTTAAAAATTATCTTACTATTCTATTACCTTTATTTCTAGTGTAATGTTAATATTTTTTCGCATCGCCACTGGATACGGAGCGCCGACGAGATGAATTTCTTGAAATTCGCTGGAAATTTAATTTCAAGAATGAATGCAGTCCATTGAAATATTTCATTGGACGTAGAGCATACAATAGAATGGTGATTCATACATCTTTTTGGTATACTACGGTTCATGGAAACTTTTTATCCAAATGAACTAGTTTTCATACATACTACATTAAATATTATTCACTACTCACTCGCGAATTTTTGTTTTTAATTGAAAAAATTGAAACTAAGTATTTTAACAATAAGTGGGTGTGGGTTGGTTACAGCTGATGCTACTATCCCGAAGAAGTATCTAAATTTAGCTTTTAAGTTTGAAAAAAGAAAGGCTTGTGAAAATTGCAACCATGAAAAAGGACCTAAAAAAATGTTTTTATTAAAAAAATATATTAAATTAATAGGCTAAGTCAATAAAAAAACACTTTATCGTGCACTTCGGGGTTTTGGATATTTAATAATTTGCTTTTAGCATAAAACCATAAAAAGACGTTTTTAATGTCTCTTGTAAAATTTGATATGTGTGAGTTACGTCCTTTTTTCACAGTCGATTTCATTCTGATTATATTTATACTTCTAAATAATTTACTTGTAATCTAAAATATCCTTTCTACAAAAAGTTACATCCTATGAAATCTTAAAATGCTTCTTCTGCATAGTTTTAGTTATTTTTAGATGGAATCTTATTTACCCGAGGCGACGAAGCCTCTGTTTTTTTTTATTATCGAGAACCCTGTAAAGCGTCATCCAATATGCATATCATTATTTTATTTTTTTATAGAGGAGAATAATATATTTTTTCAATTGAAAACTATTAGGGATATGTATTTATATGTTTGTATGCTCACTGTTAATTTAAGTACTTGGCAGATACAACCGGCAGTTTAAAACAAACATTAAATAGGCGTGTACCTGGATATAAATTACTTCATTAAACGAGACACTGTATTTTTCATCGCTTTAAACTCTAAACCATTATCAAACTTTTTAATTAAGTAATTTACTTCGGTATCTACCCCTAGGCATTAATCAGCTGCGAAATCTAGCACGAGATGTGGAGACAAGAACCCACGTGGAGACTCGGCAGACAGAAGCGCGCGCGGGGGTAGCCTCCGCCCGAGGAAAGGTTTATGTGCCAAGGGCTGTATTTAGACGTTCGCTAATCCGAAAGATAATTAATTATTAGCTGCTATTTAGTGACAGACAAAATGGATGTGTTGAGATGGATCATTAATAATTGTATTGTACAGTTTCACTCGCAGCGATACGAACTATGAATGAACACAGCAAAAAAGATCGTATTATGTTTTCGCAAAAATTAAAAACAAAATTATTTCTCATATGCTAAAAATTCGATCGAAAAAAATAGTTTCTGATTTGGTTGACTAATGTAGATTCGACTTTTGAATGGTGACAGTTTCATGGTCCTTTGTTTTCAAATAGCACAATTTATTGATTGATACAGTAATTGCACGGTACAGAATAAGTTTAGAATTAAAATAAAAATACCTTTAAATAATTTACGGCCGTACATAAAAAATATTTTGGAATAGCGATTTTATGAGTAATGTGGTTTATATTTCCGATGACGACAATAGCATTGAGGATGAAACTGATGCTTCTTATGGTGTTGCTATATATGCTCATCTGACACTTTTTTTTTAAATTTCTTCTATCAATGGTTTGCCGTTACTTAGCTACTTTGAAGATGGCATGAAATGTATAATAAATGAAACAAGAATTCTTCATTTAAAATGCCTGCCGTCAGCGAGATCTGTTCTGATCATTGCATACAATTCTGGAATAAGCACAAAAATGTGTCTTGTGTTTGCTTAACTTTTTTGTTTAAATACATTTTCATTATAATGAGACCACCCTGTTTCCATGCAGTTTTTTTTAATCGCCCACAATGATAGTTAGCTGTCAGTACGTCTTGAGAATGTCATTGATGATATTCAAACCATCATCCATTGTTGCAACATCAACAATCTACATGCTGTAGACGTCTTGTTGGATGAGACGTGGGCCTCGCAACGGGCTGAGGGTAGTGGCAAAGGCGCATGCTTTATTTATTCTCGGTATCCGAGATAACAGGGTAAAAAATAATAAAATAATTAGAAAATATTCTCACGTTAATTTGTAATGATTTATATTACTATATAATCCGGCCCTTAAATCCCAAAAGTTTTATTAACATAAATTGTCTGTTTGGTAGAGTGAAAAAGTTTTTGAATCGGCTAAGAGATTACTGATACAGTACTATTGCTTTATAATTGATTCGTTTATCGAGGATAATAGAATTAAAAGGTACTACACCATAATTGCAACAAATTACATTATTAAAAAATGAAATACGTATTGTATTTATTCCGCATCTCTTGTTATGATCGAGACCGGTTTGGATCGTCGCGAGAGAAAATCAGAAAATGTAAATGAAATATAACTATTATATTTATTCCGATAAAAATTAAAAAATAATGAAACTTAAATATATATATAATTGAAATGATTTGCACCTCTTATTAAAAAAAAATACTGCTTATTTGCAATCAAATATAAAAACAGATTAAAAAAACAATTTAGTAAGAGAGATTATATATGATTTCAAAAATAATTCTTAAATAATCATTATCACAATTTACTAGAAAATAAGATTTTTTTAGAATATAAATAATAATTACCGAAATAGCAAAATAAATGATTCATAGCAGCTCTTAGGTTAAATAGAGATGGAGTTTTTTTTTTAATTGGAAACAAAATTTTACATTACTCATATTATTGAACATTATACGTTAAAAATTGGACTTGTTGCTAACTTATCTTTTTTTAGACGTCAGATTTTTCGGCATCGAAGAAAGGATGAAAATAATAAAAATATATTTATGGAAATTTTCCAACGGATTCGAGACATTGATCGCTCAGCGAAATTTGAAGAGACCATCCTATGGTGACAACCTGTCAATGATGATGAATAGTTTTATTTCCATCCTCGTTTTCTCTTTCCTTGGTATCATCGTTGTGCTTATTCAGCTAAGTTAAAGTATACGACAATGAGGCTAGTAAATGATTGATTGTCAGTTGTGAGCCAATTGCTTTAAGCTTTAAAGGACGCTCCGCAATATGACCGTCTTAGAATATAACAGACAAACATACCAACTAAGGTGTTTATTGAAAACCTCTTTTCGCCTTTAGTACAATGGATTTTTATAAAAATTTTCATGTCGGTTCCTTGAGCAGTGGTCAACGTCGTTGACTTTCGTGATAAATTAACAAACAGCATTTTTTTCATTGGAAGGCATGCGTTTTTGTAACTTAAATATTCCCTTCTTCCATTTCAATACTAAAATCACGGAGCTTAGAGAAAGCGATGTGTTAACATTAAGTTCTTTCCTAGCACTATTCTTATATCCGTACTCTCATTGAAAAAAGACAGGTTGAGCAACTGAGCAACAAGCAGCTCTCAAATAAAACCTTTTTTGGATAAACTTCATATGAAGTCTATATGCTTCACATTAAAAGCGGACTCTATCACAAAATAACTAATAATGTACAACAAAAAAAATATGCCTGCCCCCTTCATACATATTTAAAAATATGACAATTATGCTTTACAACATGCTACTCGTTTTCAACCCGAAAATGTACTTAATGCCGCAAACAACAACGCAATTCTCTAGAAAATTTAATTGCACGTAGGAAAATACTTAAATACCGAACGTTGGAGTCAAGGAAGCCGGTAATTTACGCGTATTACAAAAACTCGTTGCCATATTTCAAATTTCATAAACGGTCTATTCCATGATGTTCCATTTGACGTTTAATGCTGACTTTTACGCGTAAATTATCGATTTTCCTGACTACAACATACGGTATTTAGATATTTCCTTACGTGCAATTAAATTTTCTAGAGAATCGCGTTGTTGTTTGCGACATTAAGTACATTTTCGGATAGAAAACGAGTAGCATGTTGTAAAGCATAATTGTCATATTTTTAAATATGTATAAAGAGGGCAGACATATTTTTTTGTATATCATTAGTTATTGTGTGATAGCTTTATAATTTATTTTTACAATCTGATACTGTAATATTTGATGATTATCTATTATATATAATGATTTTTATTAATAATTAAATATTTTACTAATCTGAATAGTTTTTAGCGGCATTAAAGTAATTTTCGGGCATAAAACGAGTGGCGTGTTGTAAAGCACATTCACCAAAAATAAGTTAAATTAATCTATCTAAATCAAAAACACTGAAATTGTGTTGATTTAATGCACGATTCAATCATAATAATCACCCTAAGAGGTTTGAGAGAAATCTTAATGTGACTATAGAAAGCTGAAACGTGTGGCTTTTAGCTAGTTTCGTTGGCACGGAGTCTACTAGTTACCAGTTAGTGGCAAAATTATCAGCTAAACTATGCATTTACATTTGCCCACGTATGCAAATTGCACAAGATATATCAGAGATGACTAAATTACGCAAAATGTATTCAGTCGAATAATCTATGTTGATCACACGAATAAATATTACTATAATTCGATGTGTATTTATAACTATTATGTAATGATACAAACATGTTCTGAATTGTAGTGTATAGTGTATAATTACTATCGTTAAACTAAAATCACTGACGATGGTGTAAAACTAAAATAGCCATCAACTTCATCATTTTTAGAGAACCTAATGAATGCTATTGGTTTTAAAGTGTATATACAAAATAAAACTCCTTTTTCACTAATTAGGCATTTTTTAATAAATATCAAATGCGGTTTTGCTCATCACCAGCATTATCAAAGATGATCAAAGATATCAGATGATTTTGGGTCATATACAAATTATGAATTATACACAACCTTAAAGTGCACGGAGACTTCTAAACTGGTGTTTAATTGACATAATCTAATATCAATTAACGAAATTGTCTATGAAAACCTTTATTTCAGTCTTTTTTCTTGGTTTTAATTTTTTACAAGGTCATCTTTTTCAAACTTAAAAGCTAAATTTAGATACTAATTCGTCATTTGCAGCTTGCATCCTTTTGATAGGACGTGTCTCAAGTTTTATACATTGTGATTATCGAAAAAAAAACTGTTTTGAAAAAACTGTGGGATACGTCCTTTTTCCTTTCCACAGTCGATATGTAAGAACTAATAACACTAGGGATGAGCGAGACCGCCCTGATCTTTATTAAAAATGTAAATTGGCAGAAAAAAGTGTTTAATTTTTTAATATAGTGTCATTCCACCAATAATTGACAGTGAACATCTTAAAGGTGATTGAATCAAATAGCTACCACGTTTGACTGTCTTTGCCCACTTTGTTTTTTCAAAAAAAATATTCGATTTAAAAGTAATCGCGGGTTAAGCCGAGTATGGTGCTTATTTTATTATAATGCCTAATCGTATAAATACTAACATAATAAATGACACGAAAAAAGGAAATACTCTGGCAGTTTTGGACAAAACATATTTCTAAGTGTCTTCCAGCTGTTGTTGTATGTTTTTCACGTTCAGTGTTCAGGAGAAAATGTATTTTTTATGTCACCTGATGATTAATGTACTGCCACGATCAAAAAACTTTCATTTCGCCTCGGAAGGAAAACATAGCTCAAAATAGTATTTGTTACGACCTCTCCGTGTATTTTTTAAATTACTTTGAATATAAAAGATTGTATTTGTAGTATTATATAAAATATGCTGTAATTATTCCGAGATATTTTAAAGATGGATCGAGACCAGTTTTGCAAAGCGAGTGAGCATTCTAAACAACAAAATACTTACACTGATACTGATACAAAACCAAGAAAGACTAATAAATGTGTAACAAACAATATGTTCTAGAAATAAATAAATGTTTCATTTTTACAAAAAAGTATTTTATGTTTTAGCATAATTCCTTTCCACAAAGCATTGACAGTGAACACCTTAAAAGTGAACAAAAACAGTATTTTATAGTAACCGTGTCAAGGCTTGAAACCATAGACCACCAGAAAGTAAAAACTGTTTGACGAGAAGAATAAATTAAAAACGTAAAGAATATAATATCTTTCTATACATTTATTCATTATTAGATTTACAACTAGTATACAACTAAAAATATATGACAAAATTTGCTTACGTTTCGTTTCACTTGGTTAAGGCACAACATATCTGAGTATACCCACTGCTCGCTAATTTATATAGCAACATCTTAGACTTCGATCATACCATCGTGACGTAATACAATATTTTACTGGTAAAACCATACTGCATAAAAAACGATGACGAGATAAATTAAGCCCCTGAGAAGTGAAGTGAGGCAAGTATGAAAACGGTAAAACTTTTCTATTAAACTTTTTATTACAATCACGCCTTTACTTGGTGTTTTGTGTATTGCATACTTTTATTTTAAAGAGGTAGCACTATTGCAGTGTGCACGATACTTTAAGACATGTAGAATAATATAACGCATGTAACTTATTTATTCTTAAAATGCCATTACGCTTACTTCACTCCTCAGGGGCTTAATTTGCATTGAATAGGGTTTTTTTTAACGGAAATATATATGCAACAATTTAACAGTACAGACGTAGAATATATGTATGTATATAATGATAATATTTGATCATATCTCAAAGTCTAACTTTTTAATTTTATTATAACAACTCAATATAAGCGCATTGTTTATTGAAATAAAGAAAATATGATTTCCAGGTGGTATGTGTGTTAGGTGTTCATTAGAATAGCATGATAAATTTTACATTCTGTGACATTTGCACGACTGCAGTGAATGCTAACAGTTGCATTTCGTGTAGAATTTTTCTTTAATTCTGAAGGGTGATAGATGTTTTACAGAAAATTGTAAGACGATCGTTGTTCGCGGGTAATTCGTCGCTCGAACGTGTGGCAACTTAGAAGTAGACAAATGTATTACAATATTGGTTGTGTTCTTTCATTTTCAAACAATTATCTGCGTAAACAGTTATATCAAGGAAAATAAATCTACATTCAATGGATGTAATGAAAATTTTGACGCAAAGTTATATTTTGTCGTGACATATAAATAAAATCATATCTCAGTTGCATGATCTTTTAATATTCCCGTAACATTAACACGTTCAACATCGTGGTCTTTAAGGCGAAATGAAACGTGTGAACCAAGAACATTCCACCAATTCAATCTCAATACAAAACACATTCAAAGCGTCATAAATGATGTCTATAAACTTTTATATATTATATGTTATGGCTTTCATACATTTTTAGATCGTGTATGTTTCTAGAAGTAAAAATTTATATTAGGATTTTTTATTCTTGGGGTACATTTAATATTAAGTTGTTGTGTCGGGTCACGTAGGGGTGATAAAAGTTTGGGCAACCGAAATGAAGGCTTCCAACTTAACGACGCCTGTACAACCTTTTTTATTTCAATCCGCGACGCGAGGCATGGGAAATTTATGTTCACATCATGTGCCGTATTCTGTTTGTATACACGAAAAATCCAAAATGTCCAAAGGACGTGAGGTATTGCAAAGAATGCAATTTTCCTTTTTTCCTTTGTTGTTTCTACGCCCGTATCGTGTATATGCTTAGAAAGCAGTACGGCAATTTTTGTTGTAATCGTATTTTTTAACCCTACCATTTTTATCATCCTTATTTTATATATATGATGATGATGTTACATGCTAAGCGAATCTAGCTGATATAAACATAAATTATATAATATTGAAAAAGATATACAATTTATATTATCAACATGGGGTGCTAGGTTAGAATTGCTTGATATAACACATTTTTTTACTGTCTCAAGATTTGTTACAAACGACTCGGATTTATACCAGTCGAGTAAAATTGTATTACAGTTGCCAATGCTAGATAACTTCAAATAACTTGATGAATATATCATAAACACCAGTGTCCAAGAATTTAGTATTGCTTTTTGATATCATTATAATAGTTTAGTTATTTCGCTTGTTATTTTTGTAGAAAAAATTGAACCGAAACTGTGAAATAAAATACATAGTTTTTAAATAAAACCTCTGATATTACAGTAAGACATATTTTTATCATAAATTATAAGGTTCATCTCTTATTGTGTAGTATATTTAATTACTTGTTAAATTCTACTTAGGCCGGCGAGTCACTTGTTAATGTAAGAGAAAATAATATTCTCAGATCAAATAAGAATAAAACTGGCTTATTTATTTATTTATTGTTAAAAATTAAAAATAATAGTACATGACACAACAGCTTACGCCAATTCGCCATGTAATATTTAAAGAGACAAAATATAAAATAAAACTACATAATACATCAAAATCAAGAAATAAAATAGTAAAATTTAACAAACAGTTTACAAATACTATCACTAAAAATGTCCACTTCTCTAGGCAATGAGTTGATCAATCGAACGGCCTTAGGAACTGGTGACTCGTACCTCATAAGCGAGGTATAAGTTTTTAGAAATAAAAAAATTTGCTCATAGTTTCGCCCATGTAAGAATAAATTGGGAGCATGTAAATTTATAGTCATGAGAATTTCAGGATTATTAACTCGAAAGAGAAAAATGCTTTAAGCTTGAAAACGATCTTCGAGCTTCGAGAGTGAAATGATAACATTCCTAAAATAAATTTGGTTTACGACAACTTCAGGATAAACGTAGTTAAGTTTACGGTAAATTGCATATTCTTATATAATATAAGTGTATTAAATAACAATTGATTGAATATAATTGCATAAGAGTGTTGCAAAAATTCACTCCTTCCCCAGAACACCGAGAATTGCTTTGAGATTAAGCGAGTCACTTGTTAACGTATTGGCAGCCCCACCACTGATTTACTAGTAAGTGTTTCTGTTATTTTTTTTCAAATTAAAAACATATTTCTTTACTTAAGGCACAGCATTGCCATTTGTTAATTTAATACATACTGTTATCCACGTTTCATCTACACCGAGTCGTATTATGCAAATGTAAATTAAAATTCTCTGTTCTCAAATTATGAATGCGGCTTAGCTTAAAACAGTGTCAAGGGTAATTTTAGTTGCTGGCTCTTTCTTAAGCACCCTTTACCTGTCTGCGTACAAAATGTGTGAATTTTCTTTTATTTTGAAATATATGCCCATTTAAAAATAATTTTATTAATGTATATTTTATAATATAAACAAACAAAGTATGATCCCATTAAAGTTTTGCATTGTTCCCTTGTGTACAGTGGAAAACGAACATATCTAGTTTATTAATTTACTGTTATAGTGTTGTAAATATGCAAATAAGTTTAAACTCAACAATGAAAGAAGGAATCATAATATTTCAATATTAACCATGGTCGTTGATCTTCGTCATCATCTTCAGATGCGGTGTTCACGAGTTGGAATCCCAGTTCTAGCAGTTTTACAAATTGATTTGTGGATTTGTGTTTGAAGAGAATAGGGCGTTACAAAATTGATTAGTTAATCAGTGGTGCTTTATTATCACCATATATAAGAGAAGTTGAGTGACTAAGCTAGAAGCAGTTTTCATTTTTAAAAAATTGAAATAAACTCTATTAGGAGTGAATATATATGTTCCACATTCCGAGTGAAAACAGTTTCAAATAAAAGTAAGAAAAAAACAATAAAAGCCCAATTTTTACTGCAAATAAATTAAAATTAGTATTAAAAAAAGCGATTGGTCATCAATTATTTTTTTAAGAGTTCTTCTACAAAATTGGGCAGACACGTGTTTCGCCCAGTATATATTTTTTTAATATTCATTATTTATTTTTAAAAAGTAACCATGAATATAAATGTAGAATAAGAAAAATTACCCTGAAACTATTTTCCTATCAACCATTAAGCTTACCTTTTTTTATTTGCTGTTTTTTCCTCGTGTCAACAATAACAATATCCAAAAAATCATACTAACCCACAGTTTTGATACATTGTAATACAACGTTTCTCAATCAAATTAAGTTGTCGAATACTATTATGCTGTGTTCACCGAATCTACCAAAATATAAAATTGTATCACATAAACACGTTACTGGCAAAAAATCCTCAAACTATCATTTTTTCAAGGAAAGGTTACTGATGGCTCTGTGCAATAATTGAAATAATGTAATCCAGATACCATTTCGTGCCTGGGGAGAACAAAGTGACTTTTGGTGTAGTTTTTTTTTACTCCGTTTCCGTTCGTATCATAGTGCTTTCCTTACCATCGCTTTGGACTTTTAGAGACATCACTGCGCCGCACACGTTTATATAGTTGACGTACCCATACACCCAATTGTATGTATATAATGTATGTTTTTAAGTAGAACCTCATTTGTGAAAAGCTGTGATGACATGTTCTGATTATTGAATTGTTATTATAATCAACCTTAGCTGATAAGGAGTTAATACCACTTTTAGGGTGTTCACTGTCAATACTTGGTGGAAAGGCATTATATTAGAAAAAACACAATATCCATTTGTACTTCATTCCACTTTATTTAATATGTCAGGACCGGTTTCGCTCATTACGAGCATCGTCAACTGATAAGAAATATAATTTAACAATGCTATTTATACAAAAATGAACAGTTATAAACAACAATTGGCATTTGTATAAATAGCATTGTTAAATTATATTTCTTATCAGTTGACGATGCTCGTAATGAGCGAAACCGGTCCTGACATATTAAATAAAATGGAATGAAGTACAAAGGAATATTGTGTTTTTTCTTATCAGTTTAATTCACGTAAATGTGGCTGACTATACCGACATATATAATTTACGCAATATACTCGTTCTGTACAATGCCGGAGTTAAGATCTCCGAGTAAATGGCGTATCCAGGAGATGCATTATAATATTAAACACAACATACAGTGTACTTTGAAATATGTGAATGGGCTGCCCCTGGCCGGGGGCCGGTAGATTTAATTAAATACGCCATTTTGAAGTGTCCCACAGCTCTTGAAAGCGGAATGGGTCCATTGTCGGGGCTCGGGTCTTCATAATTGCCGTCTTTTATTCTTGCGAGGACCTTCGACACACACTCGTATATTATTAATGACATAATGCTAGTGCTATTTAAAGGGAAAATTTACCACAAACATTTGTTTTTGGTCCAAGTGTAACTTATCGTCCAACGACGAGCTGTAAAATAATCATTGGGAATGGGTTGGCGGCTTTTTTTTTTACTACAAGTTTATTTGCTTACCTTTATTCACCAAAATTTCTCGACCGTTATTTTTTACGTATTCCATGGCGTAGCAACCGTAGCATATTTATTTATTTATTAACACGTATGTACATTACAAAGGAATTGCCAATTATGAATTTATCACTTTTGCAATTTAAAAGCAAAACATATTTAGATTCAGTGGCTGAAATTGTCTCAGAAGTAACTATCTAAGACAAGACTTACACGGGCCAAAGAAATAAGTTGGGTTTCCGTAGAAAACAGAAACATAAATAATCATTAAATCTTATGTACAGTATAGAAATTAACAGCTTGCGCTTAATATACGATAGCAGATAATCATTTTCTTTAGCAATGCTTTTAATCAGTGGCTCTCAACAGTCAGTCTTCAGTATACTGCTTGCTCGTAGAATAAAGTCGGTTTTTTTAAAGGTCAGACAATAATTGCGGACAAAATACACCCTCCTGTGATTCTCAGAAGATCGCCAACTGCGAAATAAAAAAATGAAAACATTCTATATATTTAATTGTTATTGATAAACAGAATATTGTAATGAAGTAAAATTTATAACTAAATCTACCTACAATATTTCAAAGCAGATAAATGTTTAAATATCGATTATTTAAATCACACTTTAATCAGATATTGTCAAACCATAAAACTGCAACAAAGTCTTTGTAAATAAAATACTATTTTATTAGTATTTTTGTCACATTTTATCCGTTCAATATTTAACGACATTCTATATAAACGAAACAGTTGCTCAAAATGCGTTAAAATGTTACAAAGTTGTAAAATACGTTTTGGATATTAAAACTTTCGAAAAATATATTTATTTTTTAATACATGTATTGTTATCGATAATATAAACAGAAATACAAAACATAAAAATAATTCAATAATAAAAAGAAAACAAACGTAAAAAAAAACATGTTTTTCACTTGATTGCTTGTGCATTTCGTGAAGATCTTCGCATGCTATCGAGATGATTACAATGATATATCCTTAATAGATGAACTAATTATTTTTCAGCATGGAAACAGTGAATGGCTGATAAAAAGATTCAAAATAGAATAGCTATGCTGTTCAATTATGCATGTCAACTGCAGTGCGCGTATATAGTCATTACAATTTTGAACAGGCTAGTTGTTGTGTTAACATTTATTACACACATGTAATATATGTGTTTTTATATTTGAATGTGTAAATATCCCAGTGCAAAAATGATCTTCGTAATATTCAATTTAATATTACTTTGATCAACTGGTTTGAAATGACAAAATCGTTTTGAATATACATATATATAACATATTATTTTATTTTCTAGATTTTAAAGCTTTTTAAAGAGTTGTGTGTCTCTTTTATTACCTCTGTTTAAGCTATTGCATTACCCGTGCACCTGAGATACGTTTGTGTGTTACAAACTTTATAGTTTTTTCTTGTGCTTTGTTTAAACTATAAGATTTAGTCAAGCTCAGATGCAGATTCTGAATATATATAACGAAGTATTGATATAACACGTTTTTACAATGCTACATGTCGTGATGATTTTAGTTTTTTAAATTTACTAAAATAAGCTACATTTGATTGGTTAACCAAGATTACAAGATTATTATACGTTATTCGTACGTTTTACTCTATTTACTATTCAAATTAACGAATAAAAATCTTAACTTTTAATATTTCCCATATAGTGGGAAACTTTTTTGTACCAAAAACCTGTATTGGTGTATCTTTATTCTAGAATCTTTAATTGATTAAACATTTCAAAATATATACATTTTTTGTAAAAAAAAGGAATAAAATTAAATGTTTTTTTTTTTAATTTTACAATGCCGTAGGTTCCCTAACTCTTTGAAATATACTAAAGAATGCTTTATATTTTGAACTCGCGTAGTTTTTTTAAATCAAATACACAACAAATCATTGGTTAATTAAATATTTAAAAAATGACGAAGGTTTTGGAAAAGAATGATTATTTTCCTATGCGAAAAGCATACCAACGAACGACTTCATCGAATGGCAAAACATTTTTATTGAAGTCAAGTAAACAGTAAAATTTACAGTAACAGTTTTCAATACTCTGCATACACATAACGTTTTGAACGATTCGGCCAAAAATTGGTGCTTTCCTTTCACAGCGTACGTATTTCTAAAATGTGTACGTGCAAAATTCATTTAAATTTATTCAATCACAATGCTCGAAAATCCGTTCACAAAATACCGCTGTCGTTACCTGTTTCAATGAGTCAGCTGGTTTCGCTTTTCGCGAAAAGAAAAAAAACAAAACCACGTAAAAGAAAAACAAGCACGCTGCACGCGAAAAAAATACCAACGTAATCTCAAATAGATTGATATGCGGATAGGAATTTATGTGACTGCTTGTATTTGGGGTTTATCCATTTACACAGAGCAGAATCTGGTTAAAATATTCAAAACGTATTAAAGATTATCTATGGTGGTCTCATGTGACTGACGATCGTGACTCCACTGCTAATATATAATCTTAAGCATATCCAGCGTTGTTTTAAGTTCTCAATGGGACTTTATCTCGGCGGTGATTGTCCCTTAGCCTTCTTTCTAAAATTTTTTTACAGATCTGTGGTGTAGTAAGTAAACTGCTGACTGCAATATTACTTTACAAAGTCCGATGCATCCAGTCACCACTTTTACGGCCAACAAGCATTTTTTCTAATATCCTTACGATTATATTATACATATAGATTGATATTATAATATATGTTTTATACAATTTAAATAGCTATATTAAATCAAGAACGAGTCAAAAATGGATTTTTCTCAAGGCGCGTATTTAGAGTCCACAGTCCTAATGTTCTCGTTCATCGTCGTTCTTAACAAAATCGTCACTAGTTAAATTACTTAACCGCAGGCTAACTCCAGTGCCTTGTTATCGGAGATACGCTGGGTATTTTTCCACACAGTCTAACCATCTTAGCTTAAGCCCTGCACCCGTTTTCTCTTCTGCCTCGATATTTTCAATGATCAATGAATGGCCTTTCCAACTGAGTCGCGTCACATTTACATATCGGACGATAGAGAAATTACTGCACAATCCTAACAACTCCATATCGTATTATAAAGATGATTTTGTTTTGATAGATCGCGAGAAAGTTTTGCTTTATCTGGTTTATTAAAATTCAGAGCCATATCTTATGCTTAAATCATAAATATAAGATTAAAATACCGTTGGAATCTTAACTGTTAAAACTGACAATATATTAATTATTTTTTACATTTATTTATGGATGCTTTAAACACTAAAAGTTTTGTGTTGCTATTACATTCGACAAAAAGTCGGATATGGTGTAATAAAATAAGTCTTTGGTAGTTATAATTGTACAATTATATTATATGCACACACGCATTTATTGATTTTATACTAATGGTAACACCGCAATAAAATAAAAAAAGTTATTGTTATTCTACCAAGGATAGAAAAAAAGCTTAATGTATTTATTCTACTTAAGTTTATTAAAACAAGTTGCTCAGGTAAAATATTTTACATACTGATATCGATTGACTGGATAAATCCGTAAGACCACAACCCAACGAGCAGATAATAAATGATATGAAAACTATGCGATTAATCTGACTCGGAGCACACACATACTATCAGTGTCTTCAAACAATGAATCAAAGTTAAAAGTTTTCCTCGCTACTGGATAATTTCAAGCGATCGTTTCCATCAATTCCTTCACCTGAGACAGCAAAACTTTCTTCATAAAGCTTTCTTGAAAGCGCGAATGGATTGGATAAATTTTTCTTGTCAAATACTCAACCAAACTTACACAACGTAGAAAGCTTATTAGGCCTTCTATGCCTTTGTATACATTTATATGTTGCGTGTCGGTAATAATTTACGAAATCCCTTCTGAGGAACAGTCAAAAACATGAAAATTTAATTCGCAGGTTTTGCAAATATTGTCTATAGTAGATAATTAATAGTTTCACTTGGAGCATGATAAATTCGATTCATTATAAATTTGCTGAACTAATCTAGAGTGAAGTTTTTTTTGGTTTTTCCTTTATCGTATCACATCACATGTACTTAGAATCATTGTTAAATTTTGACCGACTGAATAATCTAATTGAGTTGCGATTTTTCAAAGACAATAATATTTTTTATCGGTTTTGTTTTTGAAATGCATGTTACCGTAACATAAATTTTAGGTTAGATTTTGACATTTTTTCACTTGAATCAAAAAGATAATAATAACAAAATATTGAAATTCATGTATTATATTATTAAATGATTAACAAATTATCTTGAAGAAAATTTTCCGCGCTACTGTAAAAAAAATGATCATATTATTTTAATTATTTAAATATGTACATATTAACAACAATAGTTAAAAAAACATCCATACGGATAACATAAAACAGGATAATCTTAAAATACCAACACGATTGTCATTGCAACATTTAATAATTAATTTAAAAAGTTTGATGACGCCATTACCGCTCCCAGCATGAAATATATGGAATTCCAAAATTAAGTTTTCAAAATAATAAATTTTAAACATAATTGGTTCGGAAACAAATCGTTTAATTTATAATTTCCGAGTATAAAGATAGTAGAAGGCAGCAAACTTTCTTTCAGTTTTTTTCATAATTATACATAATTCGTTTAAGAATTTTGTATGTTTTTGACATCTGTGACATTAAATAATAATAAAACGATTAATAAAATTGAAACTGCGACAAGGATTAACGATTTTTTTAAAATCTTTATAGTCGAAAAAAAGAAATTTATTAAGATATTTTTTGAACGAGCTGGTAAAAAAAATTAACATTTAAATATTACTCGAGACACGCATTATTATGAGCACTAATGCAAAGGGGTTTACCTAGCGGCCCTGGTGTACTGAATCGCTACAAAAGTATGTTTGCTTTTTGGTCGGTGTATACATTTTCACGTGTTTCATAAGCTTTCTACGGTTACGTTGTTTTTTTCGTTATAAAACGTATTAAACTTTACGCAGGGAAGAGCAGATTTCCTTTATTTTCCTGCCTTTCTGTATTGTGTTTTAAAAGTTTTTTGAAAATTTAATCTGCCTGTCTAGTAAGTTTAGTGTGATTATCATATTTATTTTTTGTTGCTTGTCCAGGTTTTTTTAAAAGCTTAGAGGTAAGAATCTGCCCACCGATATAGTACCTCAGTAATGTACGTTCACTTCCGTGATAAAAGTTTTGTATTTATTTGATAATAGCCATTCTGCGAAAAAATCGCTAACTTCTTATATAATTCAACAAACTTTTCTTTAAAAAACTATAGTCGAATAGTGTAAATAATTCATAAAAACATACTGCTACCAAATCAAACTTTAATTGACGGAATAAAAAATCCGATACCAATATAAATCACGAATATATATTCTAAAACAGAATTTAAAAAGACAGTGTTGAACGATAACAGGGTGTGTATGAAATAGAAAGATGGGTCTAGGAAAGGAATATTAGTTATTTAATTAATCGACCTCAACGATAACTTTATTTTTTATGACTTAAAACTGCGTATCTCATTTCTTTAAATGCGTACATAAATATTACACAAAAAAACGAAAACAAAGATTTTTATATTCTAAAAAACGACTAAAACAAAAACTCTTCTGTCTGTAAGGCTACACACTCACAGAATAAATATTACTATCAATTTTAATTCAGCTGACAGCTACCAAAAAAACTGTTCAAATTCTCGATAGAATATAGAGGCCATCCTCTTATCAAGTGCGCAAAGAGCAATACGTGTTTGACTTCCTTTAGAAAAGGTTACTCCGCCATATAAAAGTTACTTACGTGCGTTGAAAGTTATGCGATCATCAAAAAGGTCCCAATCTAAGTTTTCCAACACAAACAGGCCAGTATACTAAATAACCGCTCAGCCTACTGCGGAGTAAGGTCTTCATAAACGCACCCCCAGCGTCGAAGTGTCGCATGACTGAAATCAGACATTTTGAATTAATTGCACTAAAATATTGTAAGCAGTGTCTACTCACAACCAAAGTAATTAATACCTTCTATAATATTACAGTTGATATATTCAAATTTAAGTCCAAATGCTGGGTGACAGCATTATACGTTTAATATGATATAACGTAAAAGATTAAAAACATATATGTTTGATGAAATATCAATACACGTGTAACACGTATTCATTTACTCATCGCCATTTTTAAAATGATATCTTTGTTATTCCACGTTTTTGTTCTGAAAAAGTGTTGCAACAAATATATTGGTTTAATTGACTTTTATTTGATTGAAAACGTTAAGAAATGGCAGTTTATTTCGTTTGACGAGAATTATCAAAAATTGTTGTACTAAATCAAAGCTGACGATGGTGTTATGATATTAACGTTTAACACCTTACTTATAATAGCTATTATTTTAAATACAAACTTGAAATGGTTTCGTCAAAAGTTATTTACTCATTTCATCAAAACAATGTGTTTGTTTAAATAGTAGCAGTTTTTTTCAAATCACAATTAGAGTATCATTTGTCGGCGAGAAGATTGTAGTCTGAAGGCTGTGCGAATCGAAGTGTATATAACTGCGAAAGTGTATATACATTTACAGCATCGAATTCCATTCGCCGAATTGCTCTTAGGGGTTTAAAAACAAATAAAGCAATAATCTACATTCCGTTTTAGTAAAGATACATAAATTTGTTTTACTACGATGCCAGTGCCCAAGAGGGTTTGTGTTGCTGCGAGAAAATGCTGTAAACCCTTCGGAATATTGTTTTCTTTATCTCGCTGGGCCTTCTAGCCCGTGACGAAACTGCTACACTAAAGGGGAAATACGTTTCAAGAAGGATGACTTTATTCTCTGCGCCAGCACGTAGACTTTTTGTTTATTTGCACTATTATCTATGGAGTACGTGTCACACACTGCGACCGTTATAACTCATTGGTATCATATATATTTTACCATGCTAAGGGCAGCCATTGGACTGGAATCCCGGATATGTCAGCTGAATATAAAGATTCAATTCCGATTCATTTTTAATCTGCATCCTTTCGTGAATTTTTAGCAGGAATCAAACTGATAGGATATTTGCTTTGATGCCAATAATTATTTTCTTCGATTTGATTTAATTTAAGTCTCAAAAGAAATCTTGAATGACTGGATATGTACAGAATCTTCTTCAATATTTATTTGGATTTGAAAATCTCCAATTAAGTATATTCTATATGTCGGCCGATTATGCTATCGTCTTTTGCGATTGCGGGATGAATATTTCGAGTGTCCGAATTAACACTTTCTTAATTTGGTTTGTATCCATGACCTTGATATCCACCTTTAAACCACCTTCCGTCTGATATAAAGTCAGGGCTGCAGAGAACGATTAGCGGAATACTGCTTACTTCCAAAACGTCATTGTACTTTTTACCTTCTCTTATTCTGAAAACATTTAGTAAGTCTACAACCAGTTATCTTGAAACATCTTGTGCTATATGCAACGATTCATTATTGGTACATATTGTTAACGCATATCAATTTAAGAAATACTCCATTTAATTATTTAAATAATAAAGATATAAAAACGAAAAGTTTTATATTAATAATAAAAA
This sequence comes from Himalopsyche anomala, assembly GCA_031772345.1. NCBI lineage: Eukaryota > Metazoa > Arthropoda > Insecta > Trichoptera > Rhyacophilidae > Himalopsyche > Himalopsyche anomala. The sequence goes on along the minus strand of CM062825.1, from coordinate 13,869,163 downwards.
TGTTATCGCCAAATCCATCAAATACATTGATTAGTTGAAAATCCACCATAGCTGCAGGTCATTAGTCGAGTAATTCATTGGCAAATTTTGAACTAAAATTTATAAATAAGGTAAGTTTGTATAAATCAATCAGCTTTAAGTTTTTTTTCGTTATTAATTAACTGTGATGACATCAATTAAAAAGTTTATCAAAAATATAATAATATAAAAAGGGAAAATTTTCTGGCGATGGCATGATAACAAACATGCGTTTTTTATCCATGATAAATAGTAAAAGTTCTTTACTCAAAGTTCATGCTTCCAGCAGTTCAAAATTCATACATAAAAATCCTTTTTTTTATATGAAACATAAGGCGAATAAATATTCTTAAATCAGTATTAGCAAGAAAATTATTTACTACACTTATAATATATATGTATACCATTTATTTTGGGTAGATTTAATAAATTTTCGCTTAAAAACCCCGCAATACTTTATGAAATGTGTTTTCGTATGAATTCGCGATAAGATTTATACGACAGGATTAGAATTTTACGAATATATTATGATTATTTTTAACTCGAACACACGAGGGCTGTGATAAAATTTAACGTGCCACAGTAAACTTTAATCGGGTGCCATTTTTTTTTTTACCTTTTTTGAGTTATGATATTATTTCAAATCGGCCACACGTCTCAGTGGTATTATTATTATAATATACGATTCAAATTTTATATTTCACATCAAAACGCATTTTAAAAATGTCACTTTCGCACATTGGTAACACTAATAATTCCACGGTCAAGGGCTTGAATCTTTACATGTATTGAAAATTCATATAGTCTCTTAAGAAGTTTATTAAAAAATATAATAATATAATACTTATTCCACATTTGAAAGTTTATTTTCATCCCGTATCCAGGAATTGGTATTCAGGTGCAGCTTATTTTAACAAAACACTGAAACGAGACACAGAGCGATTATGTATAAAGTCATTGATGAAATAGCAATCTGTAATTCTTAAATTTTCTATAATAATGTGTTTAAATATCATATTAATATGATAACTTAAAAAGGTTAAAATATGTAAGCATGTACTAACAGTATTAAAAAACAGTTGATAGCTATTCAGGCTTTATGCCATCTTCTAAACTTTCTAAGAATTATCAACCATATCCGAAATAGCTATAAATTATTATACAACACAGTAAAATCGCACGAGTTGTTTCGTGGTTTACATATGTTGTAGCAATATTTTCGAGGAAAACGCTTTACTGAATATTAGGCAAATGAATATCATTTTCTAGTGCACATAAATAAAATGCCTGAAGTTAGTCCACTGCTTTAAATTATCAAGCTCTGCTCCAAGAAGATTATTTTAGACGTTGCGTAATGTAGTTTATATTTTACACAGGATGCAGTATAAATTAGATTACTTCTCTCCGTATTCCCGTTTTACTAACATTCACATTTTGATATTTTTACGATAAGTATACTTAAATTATTTAATTGCCTTATTTTCCTACATGAGAAATGTTAGTCTGAACGTCTGAAAAAATAGTATTTGAGACACTTAAATGAAGTTACAAGAAGTTCGTTCTGGGATAAGCTTACATTTAATTATTAATAATTTAAATCCCATCGTGGCCTTTATAATATAATATTAAATATACTTAATAATCTGACAGTGATCGCCAAATCCATTTTCAAATATAACAATTCAAACTTTAACTGTGACAAGAAACAGCATTCTGAACCTGCAATTCTTACAAAACTAAAGGCTTAGTTATTTTTACCTTATTACAACGGATTTATACCAAGTAAATACCATTTAATGTTTCCACCAAATTGGGAGCTTAAATGCTTTGAAGGAAAAAAATGAATAATCAATATTTTTTTGATTTAAGTAAATTTGAAGCAGTAAAGCTTTTTTTAATCTGTACTTTCCAGTAATATGGATACATCATTTAAATATATTACAAAACATTTTTTATTTTTATTTATGAGACACACACGTAATATAAACAATTTTAATCTAGTTTTAGCTTTTGATTGCAACCAAAATTATCTCAAATACATCCCTATAACCCGCCCTAACCTAATTGATTTTACAGATAGAAATAAAAAAAACTGTTTCCATTGTATAATATATGATAATACTGCAATGAAATAAAATTTCTTACCTGATTTTCTGTGGTTATAAAGCGATAAAAATTTGACGATCATTGTCGTGGTTTAAACATACCCAGTGCACATTTCAAATTTCATTTCAGAGATAATTTCATTTGCTTTTATTTATTCACGAAAATTCCTTTCGCCTCACTCGTTCGCTCATAAGAGAAAATGTATTTTAGGCGCCCGCTGCCTCCAACAACCCCAAATTCCCCCTTGCGATGTTTTTTTTTCATAACATTACATATTTCAATCGAATCGTGCATAAACGTCAAATTGAACAAAAGAACACAAATCGTCATTAATTATAAATGGCAATTAAGAATCAAATGTTCTTATTTTAAAAATAGTGGCTATTCGAATTGTTCGTGAAAAGTATAATATTGTTAATGACAATTTAAAAAATTAAGATTGTTATAAAATCGTTTACTCAAATGTATAATGTTTTTTTTTCTCACAGGTTTCTATGCAAAATGTGACAATTAACACGTTTTTCACGTGGCTTAATTTTTGAAGAAATATACAAATAGGCGTTCCTTTTAGCCAAAATGATAAATAAAAATCAGCCTAAAACTCATTATGTAATGATAAGCTCTCCGTTGGATATATATATATTATACATATGCTAAATTTTGTGTGCAGGTGGTTAAAAAAAAGTTCTTAAACAAAATCTAAAAATCATGATTTTGTTCTAGGTTTCATTAAATTGTCAATCTTTAAATATTTAAAAAAAAAACACTAAATAATAATACCACCAATTTATGTTTCTTTTTGTTCTGGGATAGAAGAACTCGATATGATGATGTAGTGCATGAAAAAAAAATCGATAAGTCAATATTTATTTCAAAATGTATCAAAAAATATCTATATATATATTTGGACTATGATTCATTTACATCCAAGTTTATATAAATAAGGTGTTTTAATTTATCTGCGTGATACGGAAATCACACGCAGAAACCGATTAGTTCGATGCCGATATGTTAAATTACATTTCGATAATAAATATATATTGCTTATACGTATTGGAAATACAGTACAATGGAAAAATCAACTATAAATAGAACTAAAAATTTAAGCCTGAAACACGAGAACAACATTTACTACTATATATGTACCATTTTAACTTGACTGTGGCAGAACTCGGAACTAAAATTGTCGCCCTAGGACGTGTTGACTATGGCAACGTTAATGATGCGATGTTGGCGCCCTCGCGGGCAGTCAAGTTACGCTGGTACATCTATAACACTGGACAGCGAACGTATCGGTTTTTGCTTTTAGACGCCTCGTATTAAAGATCAGAGGTTAGACTAGCGTACCAAAATAAGCCTTTTTATCGTCATATAATCTCATAATCTTAATTTTATTTTTTATTGAATAAATAAAAAAACTTGACAAAAATTTGTATGTACATATGTATGTAGGATCATTGTTAACTATATTTTGTATTGAATATATCAGGCTGATACAATATTGTCGATTGCAAATTGATATGAGCTACTGAATCTTCCTTTGTCAACCTGTTTTTAACTTTTGAATGTACATGATTTAGTACAGTGGTCTCCAAACTCAATAAGGATTTGAGCTGCTTTCAGAAATTGAAATTGTCTGGTGAGCTACCTACACATATTCCTTCTTTATATTTGTTTATCATCGGCTATTTTCGTACCATACATAATATTATTATATTACTTAAAATAATTTAGAACGTTAGATTTACTAATAAAACATAAATTATTTATTTATAAACAAAATAGTAATTGGAAAATAAGTGTGAGTAAAAATAAATATAAATATTAAATAAAATAATTTTTAAAAAATAGTGAAAAGAATGGCATTCATTTTTCTCCACAATGTTTTCAATTCTCGATGAGTAGGTACATAGGTACCTTGTCACTTCCATCCGAATGTAATTATCAAGATATACATCTGTGAGTCTGTTTCTTTATTTATTCTTAACCACCTTCATAGTAGAAAACGTTGATTCACATAGGTAGGTAGAACAAAACTATGCCTTCATTCGATTTTTTTCTTATTTTCGGAGTTCAATAATAAAATTGTATAAGCAAATTTATAAATATGATCAAATATCTTACGCGAGTTACCTAAAAAGCCTCGGCGAGCTACCGGTAGCTAGCGAGCGACCATTTGGCGATCACTGATTTAGTATATAAAAAATACTTTCACACTGTCAAGGCAACACAATTGAATACACACGGCGGACACGCGCTATTGATCGCTTGTGTGTGGCACACTGGTGCCCTACTATAAAGTCCCGTGATGTTAAATTACATACATCAATATGATTTCGCATTAATTTAGTATTTTTTTCAGCTATAAACATTAAAAGATTTCTATGGTGTGATTAAAACTTTTTGCGTGTCAAGTTGAGCACGCGCGCCACGTATTTGCCATCGTTGTCATGTGCAGTGCTCTAATGGTTCAGTAGAAAACATATTTTTGCGCATCTAGTATCCTACCGTATTACGAAAAAATATGGGGAGAACATGTTACTAATGCAATCGCACATGTTGTAGTCAACGTGACTGGTGGAATAATTCTCTATGGTATAATAACATAAAAGCAAATGCACGTACGAAGATTCATATAAATAATGATAATAATTACAAATTGTCTATTCTCGCATATATAATATATACGGATATGTATAAATTTTCCGGCTGTTTGGTTGAGTTTTAAACGTCATTGGCTTCGGAAACGGAGGTTGCATCACAGTACGAAAAGTTTTAAAAAATCGATTTATGGATTTATGGATGTATGAGATGTCTTGAATTCGCTCCTATCTATCCTATCGTAAAAACAGGCTTAGCAATAGTCACTAGTCCTATTCTAGTTCTACCCAGAAGGAAAATTCCTACACTCTCTGAAAAAGAAAGATAGAAAAACTGAGTAACAAACAGTTTTCCTGAGATACCTTCTTTCGGAGTCCATATGCTTTAAATTGGGAGCGGACATAGATTATATGTACATATATCTATGAAGAATATTTAATGAAATTACCTGTTTTAAATCTCGTGTGTTATTGACATAAAACGTTATTTTTAGCTATATTTCAATAATCAGATGGTTTGTACTGGTATATTTATAATATATAGTACCTCATTCTAAGTAAAGATGTCGTCCTACTCGTTTACGTGGCCAATGGCACGATTCATCGAATGGAATCTTTCGTGCATTCATTTTATACTCAATTACTTATTGTTTCTTAATCCAATAATTTGATCGGGGGTTGAACGATTGACATACAACTGGTTCTCGTTGATCTCGCTAAAAGTACGGATATCTCACTTTACATTTATCTTAACATACTAAGATGTATTCTGCCGTCGGTAATCCATACATTATCAATAACATAAAAAAAACGTTACCAAGAGGCACATTATTGTATATTAATAATACATACTTTTTATTGATGCCGAAAAACTTAATTTTTAAAATAATATTGCATTTTGCGGAAGTAATATACTACATATATGCTCCACTCACTTGATAGATGACTAATCTAGATATCTCGACATCTTTACGAATTTGAGATGTCAAAATATTCCTTGACAAATTTTAGAAATACTAAATTAACTTTAATTTTACGAAGAGCGTCTCTTTTATTTTAGAAGATCTTATTTGTCAGTAAGAATAAAAACCACTCTAAATTTAAATTCAAATATCCTGTAATAAAGATTTTTTAATCCGTATATAATACATAATATGATAATATAATATTAATACGACCAACGTCGTTTCTGCAGTATCTTTTCGCGATGTTTTGATGGTTGAAATTCGTTGGTATCATTTATACTTGCACATATACATATTATCAAAATAATGTAAAAATACATGACACTGGAAACGTGTACCAAACATTTTCGAATAAGACGTAGAGAGCGGGAGAGAGTGAGAGAGATGGAGAGTCGTTGATTAAAATGTGTATCGCGATATGTATGAGTGACACGCGAGACGATATGACGTCATCCACGGTAAGGGTTGGATTTATGAAATGTGGTTTTTCCTCGACAAACCTCACGGTGTGCTTGTAAATGGGGAGCGGGAATTAATGCGTTTAAATATTCAATGATATTTTTTTAAATATATAAAGCTTTAACAGTTGAACTGCTGAAACATATATTTTTAAGTATATTATATGAAAACTCAAAGGCCAAAAAAACGTTGGAAAATCAATACAAAAACATTTTGTTTGGTTGCTTTTGTAGATAAAGCATTTGTAAAAAGTAATTTTTAATATTTTTATTGGTACTATCTTTTTATTTTATTTTAATTTACATTGTTTTGTGGAATCTGTTTAATAACAGTTGTGTTTGCTATACTGGACTATGTAAAATGAAGCTCTTGTTACAAACTCGATTTTAATTCTTCTAATGTTAGTGCACTGTTTAAAAAATCTACTACATACGGAATTGCTATCTCTATTGCTAAATTTGATTTACTCGACCGGTATTGATATCTCAATCGATCATATTTTTTTGGCTTACTTGTAATATCATTATTTTGACTTTTTTAATACTAGTATTGATATATTCTTCCGGTATTAAAACTAAAATAGTGTCTAGAGCAGGGGTTACCAACACCGTGCCCGCCAACTAATTTATCAAATCTATAAATTCCTAGGGTTTTGAAATTTTCAAATTCCTCGAAGATTTAAAAAAAAAACCAGTCACCGTGATATTTTGGGCAAATCGGTAAATTCCTGGGTTTTGAGATTTTAAAAAAATGTGGTGCTCGCGGCCCTACCAATATTTTGGATTGCGCTCTAGGGTCCAAAAAGGTTGGTTACCCCTGGTCTAGAGGTAGGTTAAATAATACCTACATATAAAAAATATACAGTTATAGAGATGAAGAAGATAAGTCATCAAGAGTATTTACATTAATCATTACTCTTAGAGTTCCGACGATGTCTGACGTAGTTGTGACGATGACGAAAGCCGAAATAGCTATCATCTAATAAATATAAAAACTGTAGAACTATATACGTTGCTATTTTTGCCCTATTACTCTTAGACGTTAGAAAAGGGAAGGCGAAAAAGAATCATTTGGTTTTTAAATGAATTTCCAAAAAACAATCGAAAACAAATTTGAATAAATACGGCTCTGGCTATAAAATACATCCGTATCCGCGCGGCATATATTAAAAGCCCCCCGGATATAGGATGGTAAAACTCGCTTACGTTATTATGCTAAACACAGGAAGATGTAATTGTTTTTGGAAATTGTAACTGGGGACATTAGCATGTTGTGTACTTAAATTAAAATATCCGCCGTCCGATTTTTGATATTTAAATGAAGCTCTAAGTGCTTGTAAAATTTACAAGTACACCCTTCGTGGAAGAAGCCTAAATATGAAAAGAAAATTCAATTACTTATTCGTTACCTTGATATTTCACGGTGTACTTGTACTATGTATACATATAGGTACGATGAAGCTCTTTCTGTTCCCGCATCGTACGCTTCAAGTGTAAGTGGACGAATATTGACAGGTGGCACTGTCACATTTACCACGCACACACACACATAATTTTGAGTTAAGCAACTACATATGTAATTTCAAATACGTATTTTTTTTTTATATACCATGCTCGCTCCTATTATGCGGCTAATGGATTCTGAATTTGTTTATACGAGAACTGGTTCTAAAGCATTCGTTCAGTTTGTCTTTTGGAGAGTGTAAAGAAATAAGAATAGAGTTTGAAATAGTGTATTGTGTTCTTTTTACGTCCAGTTTCAGGATAAACTAAAAAGTGAGTGTGTAAGAATTTAAGCATCACTAGTAACGTGAATTTGGACACAAGTCATCTTCAAGACCAGCTTATGTATTAAAAACAATCATAAAATACGGGTTATATATTTGAAGTTGATGTGTATAGTTTCTATAGTATATTAATATAGTAGTATTAATATACATTTTTTCCTAAGCCATTGAAAAAAGTATATAAAATTGAGCGAGTTATAAAATTCTTCTGAATATGACACTCAGTTAAGATATATGATTTCAAAAATACGCGCAATAATGAATAGCCTATAATTACCCCGTTTGCGAAAAAGAAGCCATTATTCACCACATTATTCGAGGGAGAAGAAAACGAAGTTGCTTTATATTTAGAAAGATTCATAAAAGCCAGAAATAAAGTTTTTTTTTTCTTATTTAAACATTGTAAGAAATAAAATATAAAAGCTTTATTTAGATACATATTAAATAAAATGAAACAGAAAACAATCTATATAAATAATGAGATTATCATGTTTATATATTAAAGCATTATTTCTAATACTAAGACAAAGTACCTATTCGTTTTCGACACCCCCCACCCTGCATGTACCCTGCATATATTTTAATAATGGTCTATCATAACTTTCGACTGCTAAAGAGGAGTAAATTATTGAGTTATATCTCACAGCTGTTATAACTATCGTAAGCTGTATTGGTAGTTAATATTTATATTTAAAGCTATTTTTAAATTCTTGAAAACCAATGTTTTTGTCAAAGTATGGACCGGTGGGAAAACTGCGATATTCTAGATTTAATTAAGAGCAACCTTCTAATAGAATTAGAACAAAAAGTCATTTTTCTATTCATTCATTTACAAAAAAAAAAAATATACATTGTATATACATTTTAAGTACTTAAATATATAAGTGAAATATAATGAACGCGATATATATACGTGGTAAGGTTTTTTTACTCCTGTTTTATTAGTTGTAAAAACAGTTTTTTTTTATCTATCTTAGCTCCCAATGTGTAGCATATGGCATACTAATGGATGGGAGGTATTTCAACAAAAGTATTTTTTACGAGAACTGCTTGTTACTCAGTTACTAAACCATTTTTTTCGAAGAGAGTAAGAGATCGAAGAATAGAGTAAGTCTGACCAGTGGTTAACTAATCTCATTCACTGCGCTTCGTTATTTTATGATTGGAAAGATGCACATACATTGAACAGAAATCGATTAATCGATTGGAAAAAGAATGTTCGTACTGGGACTCGAACCCATGAAATCACTCACGGAAACTATTGACGTAGACTGCTACGCCACGGGCTCGGCTAAATTGAGTTTTACGTATTATTTATTGATTCTTAAATCAATTGAGACGTTAGTCACGTTCCATTGAGTTAGATTATAGAAATTTAAGATAATTTAAAAATACTTTCATCTATAGAAAACACTACTCTTCCGCTTAACTAAATAATCAATAATATAATATATTGTAAAATACTCTTCCCTTTACGTAAAGATTTAAAAAAAAAAAACAGTATTTCTCTTGAGTGAACTTTTTTTAATTCCCCATCTCCCAAAGAAAAAAAAGCTGCCTACGTTGCAGGATAAATTTATTTTACGCTTATTAAGTCACGAATCTCAAATCCAAAATGACTTTTGGCAAGCTTTCGGAGAATCCGGAGTAACCGTATTCATTATAACTTAACCAATTTCACAAGTCGTTGTTAGATAAGATTGTTGAAGATGCTTTTATCTTGTTTCTTTCCTGACTCTCCGATTCTCAGGTAGGCCTATCTTGTTATGATACGGCCGAACGTTCATTATGAAACATGGTGTCTTCAATAATTCGGTTTAATTTTTCAGTTGGCATCAGTGGTAATATTATATATTGAGAACATTAGACAATGAAATCGGAAGCGAGTTTTTTTTATTTTCATTGGCTATATATCTGTGTGCGAAATGAAAAAAGTGTTAAGTCTTAAACAATTAAAAATGAATTGATATGTCATCATTACTACTGTACATATACATGCGTATAATAGTTATAAAACCACGTTTAGGGTGTTCACTGTCAATACTTGGTGGAAAGGCATTATATTAATAAAAATACAATATTCCTTTGTGCTTCATTCCACTTTATTTAATAGTTCAGGACCGGTTTCGCTCATTGCGAGCATTGTCAACTGAGTTATAAAACCATTCAAATCAGATTTTCCGAATTAGTATATTTCACGTTGAAACATTACAATTAGCATATAAATGCAAATAATGTTTTACCTCTCATGAAAATTTTTATTACTTTAAAACGATTTAAAAATTAACCCATTTTTCCTTTCACACAAAAGTCGACTTGTTCCCGAGTGGTAAACATCTTATTAGGTTGCTGTTAGGAATTATCTCCTGGAATCCCGACAAGATGTGATTTTCTGGAGATTCAATAAATTTATGTTGGTTAATAAATAAAAATAAAAAAACTTCTAATTCTTCCCCCACGATGCTTCTTAGAGGTTATTACAACAATAAAGAAAAGTCGAGTAAATAAATTCGTCTTTAAAGATATCACTATGTACATATTTTTGACGATGTAGTTATACTGAAATATCTCTTAGCCGAATTTTATGATTCTTGTGAAACTTAATATTGAGTTATTTTTACTTCATTAGAACATACATATGTACATACTTGATTGTGGAAAATGAGTGTTGATTTACACGAAGTATGTTATAATTACTTCTAAATTATCGCTTGTGACACCCTGTATTTGAGTTTGTCCATATCTCTCTGATGGCACGTCTTCATCTTGAGTAAAAGGGGAAGCCCAACTACTTTGTTATTTGATTCTCATTAACACTGTTTTTATTACGGAAGGATTGGCCGCAATAAATATCAAAAATCAAGATTTATTGCTCAGATTCGTTTTTTTTACTTTTCTTAAGTGATTGTTTGTCTTAAAAAGTCATCGTTTTGTGGGAAAATCAAAAATTTATCATAATAGTATAAAAATATCTTTCATCAATTTCTGAAGACCGTTCACTTTATCTGGACAAAATATCCATACAATTTTCCCCCTTCTCAAAAAATTATGGGCGCATCGAGTTGGAAATATTTTAAAAGCTATTTCTCTCTTCCGTTCATATATTTCAATAAGTTTTTATAAAGTGTAGCTAATTTATGATTTTTAGCAAATGTAAGAATAATCATTTTTATTATTAAAAAAAAAAAAAAAATACCCTTTCGCTGATTTTTTTGTAAATGTGGAGCATATGTCCTTCTAATGGAGGTCTCTTAACAGAAGTTTTTCTACGATAAATGTTTGTTAATCAGTCGCTCAACCTCTATTTTTCCAAAGAGAGTAGGTAGTAAGGATATAAGGTTACGGCTAGGACAAGACTAGTGGTTAACTAATCGCTCTCGCTACGCTCAATTATTGAAGTATCGGAAGGGAGTGAGAGAACTTTTTTTATACATCACAAACACGCATGCCTTCGAACAGAAATCGATAAATCGGTCAGATCCTGCACAGAAGCCAACAACGCTTACCACTGCACCATAGTACCCAACACACGTGTAAATTAATAACTAGTTCAGGTCACGTAATTTGCTGCTGCTAAATTCACTTTCAAGTATAAATAATTAAGTACCAAAACATGAGTGTAAATAATAAAAAATAATACCGGGAATACGATAGTCGAAACTTTAAGTTCAATAAAAAAATCGGTAACAACGAATGCTAGCCCGAAGTCTTCCTTTTTCTAGATCTTACGACTTCGTGCTATAAACATTCAGAGTGATTCGATTCTCGTTGCTTAATTGAATTTTTTCTTGGCACTGTTAGCAAAATAATATCAGAAGAAAAATGCGCTGAGGTTTTTAACACAATGATAATAATCACACAATTTTCTTTGAAATTTATTGATCGTCACATTTACGGTTAAATATTTGAAAGGTTTACTACAATATAACAGTAAAGAAACCTGCCTTATTTACTACATAATTAATGATCCTAGAAGCTTTTGGTGACCTTTTTATGAGCCGTGATCTAAATTTGGAAATAACTGCTCAGTTTTATCGCTCGCGCAGACCCGACCCTAAATAATTTTATTTCCGGCAAAGAAGGTTTTGATAATCTATTTTAGACCCATCACAATTTGAAACGGGATAAAGAATTTAATATAAAAATGCTTTGTTCAAATAGGAGATTTTTTTTAAATATGTTTTTGTAAAGCGATGATCTTTTGCTTCTATAAAGTGTGCACATATTAATGCGTGACTTCGCATTTCTTACAAAAAATATAGAAAATAGGGCAAAGTTTTCGATATCAACTATAAAATCGAACGATCTTTAATAGTCAATAGGAAGAATTACATTTCAAAAACAATTGTTTTCGAGATTCCTTTCTTTTTCAGTGCTGATATAACTTTGATTGATACTTTTTCCTATTATAACAACATTTTACAGCTGCCAAACAGTTATCCATTTGTTAATCTTAAACAAACTCTCAATTGATGGCGCCACTGTCGAATAGAACATTATTTAAATCATAATAACATATTACTAGCTGTAAGCCCGTTGACCTCAATGGGGGGGGGTTTGTTGCATTTTTAAGTATGTAGTCAGAAAATTTACTGGCGTGAAAAGTAAATTACAAACCTATTTATTGAATAAGCCAGAAATTCTAAGAGGGGAAATCGGGGACAATTTACAGACGGACGGACGGACGGACGGACGGACATTATCGAGTATTAATATATAGATTGTATTTGACGTTCATTTATTATAGTTTTATGATTTTTTCTTTGCAATTATTATATAATAAATAATGCTCATAAAACGACAACGACTATTTTTATATAGATAATCAAGTTTTATTAAAACGGAGAAGGAGCTCTGCCTCACTAATAAAACTAAAAAAGGAAATGGTACAAAAAATATATCGCATAAAGACCATAACGTATTACTATATCGACTGTGTAAAGAAAAAAGGACGTAACCCACACATCAAATTTTACAGGAGGCGCAGAAAACGTGTTTTCATGATTTTTGGCGATATGTAAATTATGAATTATACACAACCTTGAAGTGCCCGGAGACTTCTAAGCTGGTGTTTAATTGACATAATCTAATATTAAATAAAGAAATTGTCTAGAAAAAACCTTTATTTTAGTATTTTTTCTTGATTTTAACTTTTTACAATGTCATTTTTTTTAATCTTAAAAGCTAAATTTAGATACTAATTCGGTATTTTCATCTGACATCCTTTTGATAAAACGTGTATCAAGTTGTATACATAGTGATTATCGAAAAAAAGCTATTTTGAAAAAAGTGTGGGTTACGTCCTTTTTCCTTTCCACAGTCGATATGATAACACAATTGAAAATCATAACCGGGATAATATGAATTAGTAGGCCTTCCTTTTACGGGAGATGTGACCCCGGATTTTAAAATATGTAAAGTAGTTGAATACATAACAATTCACCTGATAAAGCTGACAACAGTAGAAATTCATGCATTTGCTTTGAGAAGAGTCTCGGGTAGACAAATAATAAAACATTAATTTTAGAGAATATGGTTTCAAATACTATAATGTTTGAGTCGTATTTAAATCTTTCAACATTCATCTCCAAGAGAAACAAATCATTGTTCAGTAGATGATTTCTGGCGCGCAAACGCCTTGACTCTTAAGCGATAGGCAATTAGCAAATTGAAATAATATCTCTTCAACTGTTAACTGTCAATTCTTGGTGAAAAGACATTGTATTCTTTACAAATAAAATACAAAAAAATATTTATTTTCGGTGGATTTGGTTGTAACTATGTAAAAAGATATCATTTATTCGGTAAGTATTTCGAAATTATTTTTGGTAAGGATTTTCCTATTTTTGTCCGATGTTTTTAATTTCTTGAGTATAGTCTTATATTCATTAACTATTTCTGTAGGCACCCATCATTAGTTTCAGCAGCAAGTAGTCTCACGAACCCTAAAAGTGAGGCCATCCCTGATTACAAAATTATGTAAACGGCAGTGAATACGCAGATTCTCGTTCCTAATTCGAATCCATAGCACCTTACCAATGGCGTCGGTAATGTGAATGGGTTCCGACCGCGGTATGGCACTTACGCTGCCTGCTGTCATAAATGGTGTGAGATAAGGGAAACGGCCTCCGTTATCGGCCGACGAGTGGCGCTGCCTACAAGCCCCTGGGAAAGCGGATGCGGAAGTCACTCCGAAGCAGCCGTTTGCTTTGGTTACCTTCGCGCGGAGACATTTAAAAAAATCGATTTGATAATAACTATGCTGCACATGTGTACACCTGAACACTTGTAACATTGTAGATAATTTTAACTTTACATTATAGTTCATGATACGTTTTTAATTTTAAATATTTTCGAAATGCCGTTTAAAATTTTGACTGATTTTTATAAAAAAATAAAAAAGAATTTGATTAAATTATGCATTTATTTATTGATTTGGCATTTACGTCATAACTAATAGTACTGACGATGGCGAAAGCCGAAATAGCTATCAACGTATAACATATATAAAAAACTGTAGAACTGAAATACTTAGATATTTTTAACCATTTTTTTAAATTAAATTATGCAAGCCATCAAGTATCTATTTAAATGGGAGTATTATATGAAACAAAACGTTATATAATGAACAAAAAAATATACTTAGCTGTAAAACCACTATATATTTGTTATTCTCAAATAAAAATTATAGCTGAATTCGTATTAATAAATAAGTCAAAAGAAGACATTTCATTTCATCATTTCCATTTGTGTGTGGCTTAATTTTGTTTTATTAACCTTTATCCGCTCGCGCAATTTGGGCGTGACTGACCAAGTAGTTTTTTGCAAAATTAATTTTTGAAATTGGTCAGTCACAAAAAAACCTATATCTCAATTGAAGCGATTACATATTTAATGTAATATCTTTAGTTTGTTTATTGTTATTTTAAATCTATGTAATTCTGTTTCAAAACTCGCCTTACTGGTTGGTTTCTCTGGGGCAGTGGTTCTCACGTATTTTTTTTACTGTGGCCACATTATAGACATCAGAGGCCCTATGAAAATGTCTTGTGACCGTACCAATTTTTTGTTTTGAGACATGATAAAAATAGCTGTTGCATCTACTAAAAAATAGATAAATCTTTACGTTTATCATTGGCGGATCCAAGGGGGGGGCATGGGGGCCATGGCCCCCTCCTTGGGAGAATTTATTTTCCATTTTTATAATTTATTAAAACTTTATTTTGAAATGGGCTCTTTAATTGTTTAGTTTACTATGTTTTATAGAATGCATACTTACTTAATTATGTATTGACTATTTTTATATACACCCAATCTTTTTTTACGCGATACATTGGAGGAAGGTGGCGCGTAAAAAAACCTCACTTTCGTATGATTTGATAAATCGGTTCCAAAAATCAAAATATCGCATAAAAAAGTATCAAAAATGTATGAAAAAAAAAATTGTTCCTCAAATTAGCGCAAAAAATATTTTTTTACGGTGCCGTCCAAAAAAATCGCGTAATTTCAAAATCGCGCAAAAAAAAATCGCATAAAAAAAGGCTTTCATCTATTTTTTAATGTATTATTTATGTATCATGCTTATTTTCAAATTGAATGGCCCCCTCCTGGGACAATTTCTGGATCCACCACTGACGTTTATATTCAATAACAGACGTTATTTTAAATATCAATATTTACTATAAAGCTATTGGTGGCCGCACATGAGAACCACTACTCTAGAGACTGGGCAGCGAACAATTAAAATCTGCGGTCCCTATGTGGATCACTGGGCGTTTAAAGGTTAATTAAGTAAGTACTATGTACGATCCTCATCTATAATAAATAATATGGAATTAGTACAAAAATTGTTTTATTTTAACTAGCTTTTCTGAATTGATATGATTTAATGCACATTTTCCAACCTGTTCGTAACGTTTTTCGTACAATAAAATACTTCGGAGATTAGATATTTTAAGCCAGGTTATGAAAATCGCATCAGTGTTGCCATCCGTACCGCGACTGTGCAATAATTATTAATACAGGAAGTGGGCACTTTGCTATGTACATAATAATATGAATCCGAGAGACGGCGCTCCGTTTGCGGTTTACACTTGGGAATCGAGATACCTGCTACTATCGCATTCCGCATTAATTCTCAGATTCCATCAGGACAGCTTTAGTAATGCCTCGTTGAATTTGGGCAAATAATCTACACTGTCGATCGGAATACTACACATCAGCGGGCGCAATATTTCTAATTATCTCAATAAGCTATCAGTTTATTTTAATTGGCTAATGCGATAATGCAAAAAGTAACGGTCAATTTTATTTCACCATCCGTCCATGCTTTCACGAGTAAAAAAAGTAAAAGGATTTTTTTTTTGCTTTTCGTGAATGATGTTTATCGAATTCATATTTGTAGTAGGCTGTACTGTCGGAGTCGGAAGTTGTGGTGTTTTTGGAAGAGCCGAATTTTTAAGACTCTGACTCCTCTCTTTATATCCATTTTTTTCATATTTTAAGAAAAGAAATAGTAAGGGTCCTGTGTCGACTTCAAGAATACATGAATGCAGACATGAGAGTCATAGTATTTGTATCTTTATACAACATTTTTCTCGTTTATTTTGGGCATAAAATGTTCATAATAATCACAATGCACTTGTTTTCAATTCCAACTTTTTCAACCGTTAATTTCAAATATATATCAGTACTTCGTGAACATTAAAACCAGGAATTGTAGAAAACTGTACGGAAGAGATTGTCGAATCTTTCGATAATGTAAAAGTCGGAGTCGGATTTTAAACAACTTACTCTAAAGTCCTGATTGTTAGTTTTGCCGATCGCTGCCATCGTGCGCTACGTAGGTACCCATGTCTGTAATGATTCTTTGTTTTCCACATTGACATCTACAGAAAACATATAACTTAAAAAATACTTAACTTAGGTAGTTGACGATCGTTTTCACCAATAAGCATTTTATTTCAAATTTAACTTTGTTTCTGGTATGAAAATTCTTTACAAAATAGTAATTTTTACTTATATTAATTTTACTACGTAACTTATTTATAACAGCTACTTTTAAGCGTTATAGTAAATAAAATTCAACCCAAAGCTAAGAAAAAAAAATACATAGCTCTCAGAAAGTAGATAAACCAAAAGTATTTTTTTTAGATGAATATTATATTACGTGTTTATAATCGAAACATAATTTCAAATCAGTTTTTAACATCATGTTTTTAAAAAATGTAAATATTTGAAAAATGCTACTGTAATGATGGTACACGCGTAGAAATATTAGTTTATTATTATTTATTTTTTACTACCACGGTCTACCGGGAAATGAAAATTGTATGTTTCGGGTCCCGGGTACCACCACCACCTGAATTATTTAATATTTCGAATTCATATTTGTAATAAAGAGATTCAATAGAACAATATGTAAACTGTAAATTGAAAAGTTGACAGGTAAGTTACAGCGCAAAATTCGTATTTAAACAATATAGTCATTTCAAATTTTGTATAAAAATGGAAACCTTTTGGCATTACGGAACATTGTATAAAAAAAATGTGTATTTTTCGACATCCATTCTCTCGGCCTCGTTTAATTTAAAACATATAAAGGCTGTACATTTTTATAACTGCGTTTTTTAAAATGCTCTCAGTCTATAATGGCCTGCACACAAACCGCACAGAACAATTTATTTTTGCGTTGTTCGCGGCCATAAAAATCCACGTCTAGTTCAGCGTTTTCCAAAGCTATACAGCTTTCAAAATGTCTGAAAATAATGGGACTGATATTTCAAGCCTTTAATTTAGTTTCATTGTAGGAATAGTAACCATAGTTTTTGGAGAAAATCAGAAACAAATATTAGCGAATGATTCATAATTTGGGTACAGTACGTTTTCAACAAACTTCCAATGTAGTGAATCAATCACCAAAGTACACCAATGAAAATGTAACGTCCACACTTCAAGATCTCCATCCACTCAATTTTACCGATTCAATCAACAATAACTGTACAAATACAATATATTATATAGCCTGTCGACAAGAAAAAAGACGTTACCCAAAAATAACAAATTCGACAAAGGAGACACATAAATAACATTTTTTAATGATTTTGAGCCAAATGTAATTTTTCCTGATCGAAATTTCTACAGACAACTCTTTTTTCAAAATTAAATGCTAAATTTAGATACTAATTCGACATTTTTAACTTACATCATTTTGATAGAACGTGTATTAAGTTGTATACATTGTGATTATCCAAAAAAAGCTGTTTCTAAAAAACTGTTGGCTACGTCTTTTTTCCTTTCCACGGTAGAATACCAATATCAGTGAAATGATAGTCTTATATTCATGTGGATTGTGGGCAATGTGCTGTGTGTCAAGTATTATTTTGGTTTTTCAAATCAAAAAAAATATTATATGAGCGAATATTATACGACTGGCTTCCTAAATAAAATTCGAGTTTTCACTATTTTCTTAAAAACAAAGTTAATCACAATTAATCTGGTTTAAAATAGATTATAAACTCGGAGATAAAAAACCGGCAAATAGTTTTCTCAGGCAGGAAATAAAATAAAAACATATTTTTTATACGCGCTAATTGATCACCTAAGGAAGTTTTTCGTAGAACTTCTGAGTAAAAGCCACTAAATATTTTATCCATAACGATAATATTAAAGAAAAAATATCTAAAAATTCTGTTTATGTATTTGTCTATTTTTATAATATGAAATCGAAACGATAATTTATAATATTTCGAGTATATTATAAACTTGAGAAGAGATATTCAAAAAGGGCATAATATGGTTGTTTAACAAAAACGATTAACATATGAGAGCGTTAAATTAATTATCTACATAATAATATTTTTGATACGATCTATAATAGTATTGCCCCTGCAATGTATGTGCCTACAATCTTGATCTAAACTCGTGGCAATTAACTAAAAGAGCATCGTATATTTAACCACATTTATTAGGGTGAATTGTTTCTCGTATTTTACGCAATACAATAAATAAACTTTACGAGGCACTGATTTCAACCATTTTACTCAAAAGCACGCTACACGCATACATTTCGTTACAATTTAAATCCGTACAGTATGGTTAGAAAATATTTTCATAAGCTTTGGAGCTAAATACGCAGTTGTTTTCCAGCGCGGAAATAATAAGCCGCTGCTGAAAATGCTAAACGAAACCGAATTTCCAGTATGTAAATAAAACTTCAAATGTTTTTATTTAACGTGTGTTTTCAAAAAAATACCATTAAGCGGCATCTGCAGGATTTCTTGTGTTATCGGTATTTCTCAATATACCGAAAACATTATTTGGACACCCGGCGGTCTTCCAGTGTTCAGGAATCCCACCAGTCGAGAGAACAGGCAAGTAGGACTGACACTCTCATTATGAGGCATCCACATCCACAGTCCGTGATAAAGCCAGTTTCTACTTCTATCCATGACCACTGACGTAAAAGTATATAAATATCTTTTCGACAGTGAATTTAGAAGATGCAATGTTGAATGTATTTATAGAAATGAACATTCCTAGAATTATTGAGAAATATGCATACAACTTGTTTTATTAACGAGAATTGGTTGTTAGTCAGCTTCTCAATTCCTCTCTTCAATGCGATAAAATGACTAAAGTATATAGCAAGATTATATTTTGAATAAAAAAAAATTCAAATCTAGTGACTTCTTATATAATTTTATTTTGCGTAAAATCTTCGTTTTGACTATTGAAAAGTGTGTTTGTAATATACATGTTTTCTTTTTTTCAGTATCCATCTTCTAAGCAACGTTTCTCAATCTATGTTCTGCGGAACACCGGTTTTAATGTAAAGTGAATAAATGTTCCGCGAAAAAACATCGAAGACATAAACTTAAAGGTCCATGTCGTGAATAAGTTTTTTTCCCTGTTATAATTAGCATTTAGAATTTTTTTTCTTAGTTATAGTTATATTTATGTGCTATACACAAAATAACAAAGAAACCACCGTATAAAGACTTTACAAACCCCAAGTTTAGCAAAACATACATGCTCATTGATATTTAAATTCTCCTAAATACTCTCAAAAAATTACATATTTTGAGATTATTATGTAATTTTTTTTTCTAATTTGATTGTTAAATTAACATGAATTCATTCTTCAAACTTACTGATTTTACAGTACTATTTCAACTAGGCATCATATAAAATTAAGCAAAACATTGCCCAATAATAAGCATACTCATCGTTGATAAAAAAAAATGCCAGAACTACATTAATAATAACCACATATTTTGTCTTAATAAATATAATATTTAGATTCGGAGGGTGTTTTAATAAAAGCACTGACACCAACGCTGCGTGCGTAATAGTATGGTATATTACATCGCTTTAGACGTTCCACGTATAGTGCCTACCCCCTCAGTCCCTTGAGGGTTGTCAAGCAGTTCTTGTTGGGCCCTGGAGGTAAATAATTCACTGTAGCAGCGGAAGTGGGTTGTCTGTAGGGCTCACAGTGTAGGTCAACACTTCTGGAGCCATACTTTGACCCGGTGGAGTTTTATGGACCCCAATTGACCCTGTCTTCAGTTTATTTTGATATAAGGCCAATTGCAAAAACGCAAAGACGTTTTAATAGTCACTCCATTCAACTTTGTGACATTATTATAATAATAAGAGCATAATTACGCTATTGAAAACATGATTACCGTCACTCTTCACTTCGCTAAAATATTTGCCCTCTTTTACAATTGATTTTTTTTTACTACGGTTACAATATGCTATGTTTTTTTGACATATTGACATGACTCGTAATTTATTTTTGAGCGAGTTTCATTTATTGTGAGAATTTTTTAAATTTTGTTCACGATGTTATACCCCCAAGAATAAATCCCCACTAATAAAAGTAATTAAGACCAACAGCAGTTTGAATGAAACTGGAAGTACAACAAGTAGGTAGAAATAAATAAAACACCGCTCACTGTTACGGAAATGTTTTATTAGGAATTTACAATCATTAAATTTTTAATCACACACAAAATATCTAACAAATAGAATTTAAATTATTACAATACAATTAATACCCAGCTTGAACAAACGATTTTATAGAAGATACGAATTCTTATGCTAAGTCCGCGCGCGACAGAAAACAAAATTAACTTTAATTATCGTCGAGATGGAAAAATATCAGTTCTTTCATCTCCGACATCTAGCTTTTGATACGTCATTCTGTGAATAACGTATTTTTTCTTAAGTCTAATGTATCTAAAGTCATTACTCCTCGAGTTGAGTGACCCATAAAAATTCTCATCGAGTTAACATCGTATTTTTCTCCAAAAATATAAGGCGCATTGCCATGAACTGTAATGCTGAATGATTTAATTTTAAATTAAAAGAATTTATAGAAATTTGTCGAGCAATATTGTTTGGCTTCCGACTGAATACACCTGCAATTTTTTTGTTGCACATCATGCTTTACCAATAGGGGCGAAACTATTAAGCTTCTGCTAGTCAGTTTATTTAGAGTGCAAATTGCGTTACCTCCAAATTTCTAAAATTTTCAATATTTAAAAAGCTATGCCATCCAACATCCAACAAATATTACAATAAAGTTGATTTTAGAAAGTCAAAAAAGTTTTCTAGTTTCTTCTTAATCGTCAGTAAAGTTTAGCGTAAGACTTAATAAAAAATTGCCTTTGCTTAACTATTTAGTTACCAACAGTTTTTGAAGAATTTGTGCGAAAAATACCAAGGGTTTTTTTGCGAATTTGTCAGTTCAAATTCATCCGTGCACTTGAACGCCTGAAGATGCCGAAAGGCGAAGCCCGGGTCGTTAGTGACAAAATCTGTGGGAGTGTACATAATTTGAATGATTCAAATTCTAATGTGTTCTAAGAAAGATCTTAACTTATCTTTTTTTTTAAAACGAATTCAGCAAAATAAATTGTCAGATTCAAAAAAAAATTTAATACTCAAAAATCTGATCATTTTTAAAAAAAAAATACATCAATTTTAACTTGAGGATAAAATGTTATATTATACCATTTATAAAAGTGGTTAATATTTTTGGTGGTTAATATTTTAAAAGTGGTGTCATAATATTTTTTAAGAATAAATTTCAGCATCACAATAAGCAAAATAAATGTTCATTACATAAAAAAAAAACTACGAACATAAGGTTTTCAATAAACATCTCCTTTGGTCCCCTGTAAAGTTACACATTTGTAGATAGTGTTGTTTGACATCAAACCCTCGAAATATACCAATATTTTTATGCAAAAAATATCCCCTTTTTATTCCACACAAATAGAATATAGTAGACAATAAAGCCCACTAGGCATATGTATCTTCAAAAATTATTTATGTTTGACATAATATATTAAAATAAACTTCATCGGCATATTAAAATTGTTGTTCTTGCATGCATTACAATCAAGAAATATTTTTTGTGTATGCCAATGATTCGTGGAGTTGTGGCAGTATCGTCCATTGGTGCTAATTAACTTATTTCAAACATGCAGCAACAAACTTCATACTAATTTCAATCGACAATTTAATAAGCGTTATTACCATTGCATAAAAAAAAATATAATCGTTATTTTATACATGTTTGTGATGTTTTTGTAAAATAAATATGTTGGTGATCTGTAGGATTTTAAATTGCGAGTTTAGTGGTCCGTGAAGGCCAGAATGTTAATTTGGTGACTACCAATGTTGATTGCTGTATTTTATAAAATTAAAAAAATATATATAGTTCTAGAATGTACTTTAATTTAGAACCACACCAAGCTGCTGAATATATGTGTATCAAATTATTCTCTATGCTACATGTCCCATCTCGGCTATGATCAACACTATGTGAAAAAACCAGCGTCCAGACATTAAATTTACCGATTTCTACCACTTTTACCGCCATTGTAGTCAAATAGTAACACTCAATGACATTAGGTCAATTGGTTACTGGAAACTACAAATGGGTACTTACATATATTAATATTTCCAACAATTTCTGGAATCGTATCCAAGATCATGGATGCTGTGATGTTTTTAAATCATCCCTCTTATCCTGAGGTGTAAAGAGAACTATTAGCCTACTAGCAGTCCTTTCCTGAACCCATGCTTCTACCATTAGCCAATCTGGTTATAACATGCAACCTGTTTTTGTTGAACACCTTTAGTTGACGTATTTTGTAGTCCTTTTTCAGACAGGGTTTAAAAAAAACTCTGGACATTACATAATTATAGTAATTTAAATGTTTTTAAATAAAAAAGTGAGTCTCCCTTAAGGTTTTGCGTATTTTTAATACCTAATAAAATGCGTAACTTTTATTAATTAAATTTAATTTTTAAAAAATGAGACTGGAGTCGGTTGTTTTTTTACGACTCCAACTTCATCCAAAACAACACGACTCAGTGTTTTTAAGTATGATATTTGTCAAATATTTTTAAAAGTTGTGTAATGACTCAACCAATGAATTTTTCCACTGATAAAAATAAAATGCTGTTTTAATTGAAAGAAATATATTTCATAAGAAAAAAAAACAATTTTGAATAATACAGTGTCACTTACACATCTACTTATACATGTAAAGGTTCTTAATTATTATGTAATATTGTTTTAAGTCGATGGGAAGGCCCCTACATTTTATATTTATTATAATTATTATTCAACAATGAGATTCTGCTGAGTTTTACATAACAGTATTTTTTTATTTCAATAATTCTTTCTTTCAAACAACACAACTTGCATAAATATCATTTCTACCACAGACAGATTAAAAAAGAAATTACAGATTAAATTATAATTGTTTATGGTATAATACTATTTAAAAAGGAGAGCATCAGTTATAATATAAAATTAAAATATTGGTTTTTTATGACATTTCATCCCCATTCGTTGCTAATTATAGTCTAAAATTAGATAAATGCTCGTAATATTTATTATAACCATTTTATAACTAAATAAATCAAAATAAATGAGAATAGATAATATGCATGTAAATAAGGTATGCCATTAAATTTAATCAAAACGGGAAAAAACCTGGATACCTATTCGTAAAAATATATTTATAAAGTTCCACAAATATATATTTTTAATGCACTTTTGTACTGGAATTTCCATAGATATAAGTAATTAATTGATGATCATAATAATTAATCTAAAATTGGCCAATATCTTTTTTAATATAATATCAGTATAATTGAAACTATTATTTAGGTGTCTAGTATGTTTGACTAAAAAAACCAATTCAATATTGGCAATAGTTCAGTTTTAAAATGTGAAAAACTACATTTAACTACAATAATAAAATCAAAGAGATGGTATGTATTTGTCTTAAAACAATATTAAGGCACGTTAGAAATGCTCGAGTGATTATAATTATTTACCATACAAATAATAATATTACATATAGTATTTATACAATTAAAATGCTCGAAAGATAACTACATATTTAATTTGAGCACATATTATATATATACATAATATTTTACATTTTTTAATCAATAGAGACACTTTTCTTTGAACATTGTTATGATGCACCAGTCTTATAGTTATATGTATGTTAATTATAAAAAACAATATCATATAAATGGCATTGTCGCTCATTCAATAGAGCTCTCACTTGTCATGTTTTAATGGAGTTACGAGAAAAATTGTGGATTGTAGGGTATAATTACAATCGCAACCATATTTGTAAGTATAAAAAGAAATGATGTGTCAATAAATAATGTTTTTTTTTTGTAGAGTTGACACGATCTGAATCAGAAATTAGGAAGCAATATAATATATTCAATAAGAAAAAATATTGTTCGACATGACATTCCTATATGATGGACAAAGAACAAATTAACAAATGAATGGTAGAAAATTTCACTACTCATTCAAATCTGATAACTTTTGAGAGATATATTTTGAAAGAAAATTATTACAAATACTTAAAGCTTTTGTTCATGCACTATTTTTGTATTGTAATTTTTCACAAAATTTCTAATGCATTTATTATTTTGTATTTCGTCAAGTTAAATGGATAATATTCCCAGAACACTATTTCAATTTGAAATGTTCAATCGGATTAGTTAGCCTTTAAGTTATTTGTCATGTTACTGCAATATATAATGTAGCAAAGAATTGTATTTCTTTAAATAAATTACATCCAACTGATAAATTACAGAAAACATGTTTTTCTTTTGAGAAAATACAAATTTCTACCCCATTTACAAACTCTCTCAGTGGAAAATGATTTAAAACATTTAACAGTTTGATTATGTTTTTGATTTCCAACGACTGTCAAAAAAATAATTGATTGTTGACATTTAAAAGTGGTCAACTTTTACAGCAACCGTATTGAGTGTGGTAGTTGCCGGCAGAAGAATGTTATCCCATGAAGCAGGAGCCGATCCCGGAGGCTCAGTGTCAGTCGCATTGATTGTCAGTCCAAGAGAAGGAAGAGTGTTTGCGCAATGCGGCAATCTAAGGGTTACCGGGCGTGCAAATCCTAAGCCCTGTGGGCCGCACATCACTAATGGAGAAAGCAGCGCCTCACCTGATGAATCATATAACAAATACATGAGATTCTTTCATTTCTAACATATTGCATGGCAATAAAAAAATTTGCGTACATCATATCCTGAAAACAAATTCAAAACATGTTAATGGAATCAGAGTAATATTGATTCATTTCTATCTAATACTTATTCCTTACAAACACAGACTTTCATTTCAACTATATCATTATTTGGATCAACTTTATTAGTAAAGTAGATCCGAATAATCATTATTTATTTTTATTCAGAATAATAGAAAACTATTTACATGTTAACACTGTTTATTCTTTCTAAACAGCGATGTATGTTTACTATTTAACACTGAAATGTCGAAAATAGGATCAAGGAGAGACAAAGTACCAAGTGACCCCAGACAAATTTGTGTAATATATCAGCTAGATATTATTGGTATTTAGCAAATGGTTGAAATAAAAAGAATTTTTCAATGTGAATGCACCCCGTTAGGAATTCAAAGGTTAAATAAAAATAAATAATTCAACTTTTTTTCAACATTTAAAAAAAAACCTTTTTATAAAAATATTTTTTTAAGTATGGTACAGTACAAAAATCATTGCTTTTACTTTTACTAAGATTTATAAAGTACACAAGAATTGTTAATATCTACAAGAAAGCATGCCAACTAGAATCTAACTACAAGAATTCCTTCACCTCCTTCAGAATGATTTCAATAATATTAAAATAGGCAACTATATCTAAAACTAATAGAGCTACAGAATTTTCATCCTACAAAAAAATACAATTATATAATAGTTAACTGTTGTTTCTTATACAATGTTCATAGTGTCAGGATGTGAAATAGCGCTTAGTAGAATTTGATTTCATTTGAAGGAAGTCGAGGACTATTATGAAAATAGGACAAGATCTAGAATACAAAAATCAGTAGAACTGAATGTTGCTCTTGATATGTTATATATTTTAAAAATATATATGATATTCAAGTGATTAGCAGAGTGGGGTTCACGGGGATTCGAGTAAACTTATTGTATGTGCCCATCACTAAAGATATCTCCGTTTCTATTCCAGCGCTTATACACTTATTTTGGATGGTCTGAAATACTCGATACGTAATTGTGTTGGCGTCGTCTGTATTTTCCAAGCTTGATAGTGTATTTTAAATTGTTAAAAATAAGCATTGTGTATGCGGAAATGGCGCCGCTGGGATGCCAAATTTCACATTATTATTTTTTGAGCACTCAAGTATAAAAATACACATATTAAGTGTTTAAAAAAAATTTTGAAGCAAATAATAGATACAATACCCTTTTCCATAAGCAAATCTTTAAAGATCCCTGTCTTAGTGTAAAGGTTGCCAACCATAGTGGTCTTACACCACTGTGGTTGACAACTACCTTAATTAATATAAACTCAAATAATTCTGAGGTTTTAAAATAATTACCCGATTACTCTACAATACCAAAAAATTACTAACAAACTTTTGAGAGTGACCCAAACAATATAATATAATACAATAATTCTGATAAAATTTGACTTTTATTAGAATGATCAATCTGTGGGAATACACCAAATTATTATTTTATAAAATACATTTACTATCTTTGAAATATGATCAAAAGAATAAGCATGATAAGTGGAAAGTATTTACATAGAGGAAAAAAAACTAAGACATTCATTTTATTTTGATTTAAATCCAACACCACAATTTCAAAACCAAACCATGCGTCGATGAAACTACAAGCCGTTAATACGTAAGAAAATATATTTTTAAATGAATTAGATGCGTACTTTAAACAAAAATTTAAATTTGTCATTCATTACAGAATAATACAAGAGAAACTATGAATACTTCTAAATACATGGAGGTCTGCTGATGTTGTTTCTGTAAAAGTAATGTGCATATAGTAAAGAAAATCGTTGGCAGTATCTTCTAAGTTATTTATTACCATGCATTTGTTCACTAAAGATAGAGTGCTCTCGCTATTCGTGCATGTGATTCAAATTCATTTTGCTATTTACCCTTGTCCATATCAATGGGCGGGCCTCCGACGCTTTTACTGAGCCTGGGGTCGGTCACCGTAAAGTAAATCTTCTGCTTGACGCCTGGCAGGATGGCATCTGGTGGAATGAGAAGGGAGACTCCCCAAGCTCTGTCTTCCAGTTCACCGCCTTCGTTATCGAATATTCCCCATGTGGTGCAGGGTCCGTCGGGACCCCCGATTTTTCCCTTCTGTCCCACCGCTAATAAATCAACGTCCATGTGCAGAGGCCCGGTGATTATGGTTGTGTCGTTTTGACCTTCGCTGCTGCTGTCGCCGAATTTTCCCGATCTGTTATTGCATTTGAATGTGGGAAACGTTTCATTGTTTCTTCGTTCAAAATCCTGAGAAGTGTACGGAGTGCTCTGCGGCTTTTGATCAAATTGCATACTGCATTCTGATTCATAATGCGTTTCCATAGACGTGGCCGAGTTGTAAGCCGGCGCCGCCTTCGGATGAATTTCATCTGATACATAAGTCGCTTTTACAGGTAACCTCGGTTTGTATATTGGCTCCCCTTTTAAAATATTCGCTTCGATTGTTAAGTTACACTGTTTCTCATTATCAGTCTTCGGCTGATTGATTCTGAGGGCGTCAAAATCTATTCCCGGATGCTTAGGATTCAGATTGTTATGATGAGAAAGGGCTTCTTGCTTCGATTGATAAAGTGATTCACGCCTCGATAAGTGTGCTACGTCGCTCAAGTCGTACGGGCTTCGGCGAATATCAGAATCGTTTTTCTTCAAAGAATTATTTTGATCTTTGACTTCATTGTGAGATTCGTATATTGTAGTATCTTTTATATCTCGTTTTGATACGTATATCGGTTCATGGGAGGAACTGCCATCCATTGCTGCAGCTATTTCCCTCCTAGACTGGTAAATTTTCTCTTTTTTTGCTTGGTTACGAAGCCTTATAACTTCAAATTTATCTTCCGTGTATTTATTTCCTTCCTTGCAAGCGAGAAGTGCAGCTTTTTGATTGAGAATCTCCTGCTTAGTGACATACGGACTTTCAACTATTTCATTTGAGGAACAGGGATGTTGGACGGACGACGAAATATGTTCACATGTACATGGAGCTTGATTTAAAGAATTAGATTTATATTCCGCCGACAAGTGACGATCTGTTAATGGCTTTACATGTAATTTTGAAGTGTAAACGCTGTCAGAAGTAGGTGTGGATTGTTTTTCCAATAACAATTCTGATTGAGTAGCATAAGGACTTTCTCCAATGCGCAATGTCGCAAAATCGTTGGCGAGGGTAGATTGATCATCGTAATTTGATTTTATGGAATTGTTAACATTATCATCGTATCTCTGTTTGATGGCATCTAATCTACAACCGTACGAGTTTTCATTAAATGATCGAGTTACGACAGATTTATCTCTTGATGAGTATATACTATCTGAATGCGGTCTGAGCTGATTCGTTTCATCACGGGACGAATATGATGACTCAGAACAGTGCCTGTGCCTCTGTACATCAACATCTGTCGAATATGAATTTTCAGCCGACAGTCTGTTCTGTATTCGTTGATTTGCACAGTTTTGGGGTGAGAGCCTCACGTTTGATACTTGCTCTCTGGTTGCGTGAGGACTTTCAGAGCACATTCTTTGCTTGAGCATTTCTTGCTTGCTTTTGTATACACCTTCTGCTGCCACCCGCTGCCTCACATTTTCATTAGTGGAGTGAGGACTTTCGAATCCAGATCGTTGTCTTATCATTTCCCTTTGAGAAGCATACGGACTTTCATTGATTATTCTCTGTTTAAGCATATCTTCTTTTGTACCGTATGGATTTTCAGATGTTAATCTTTGTCTTAGCATTTCTTCTTTAGATGCATAAATACTTGGCGGTGAAAATCTTTGCCTCTGCACATCTTCTCTATTGCCATAAGGAGATTCTGTCTGAGCACAACCAGCTTTCCCGTAAGGACTTTCTCTTGTTTTCTCTCCACAGCATTCTTGCCTAGAGGCGTAAGTGGCCTCACGGTGATTCGATATTGCATTTTTTGTAGCATATGGGCTTTCTGTTCTTCGCCCGTGAGCCAATTCCTCCTTGGTAGTATAAGTAGTTTCATGGGATTGTTGCAACCTATCTTCTATAGAAGTCAAAACCAGCTGTTGATTTATGATTTCTTGTCGTGATGCGTAAGGACATTGTGTCTGTCTCATTATGACTTCTCGCCTACTGGCGTAAGTAGAATTGACACCTGATGTAACTTCTGATCTAGTCGCGTACGTTCTTTCAGGTTTGGGAACAATACCATAGATAGCTTCAGTTTTGGATTGAAAGATAGGTTCGCCCCCGATAACAGGCTGAGGTTTCGGATAAAATGGTTCATGTTTTATTTCTGTCCTGCGTTGATATATCGGATCGATAGCAGTAATCATATTGAAATGTTTGAATTGATGGCCGTACACACCACCTCTACGATTATAATCGATCAAAGAATTTTGCCTGCGGAGAACTGGTTTGACTTTTGTCTCTGTTTCCATGTCGCACAAAGAATTTTGTCTTCTAAGATTGACTGCCTCCAACAACCTTTGATTTGGCTCTCCGGTATTACTATTTATTCTATTTTGTTCACTGAAAGAACTCTGTCGTTTGAGTATAGGTTTAAGGGGAATTTTATTATCACAAGAAGAATTACTGCGGAATAAGCCTCGTGATTTATTTCTACCCGCATCAAACTCGGCGGCTGTCAAATCGGATTTTTCTCTTCTCAGAATCGGTTTTGATTTCGTTTCTGTCTCGCACATCGATTGGTGTTTTGAAGATTTTTTGAACGATTTGGATCTGAATAAATCCAATGTTATGCTTCGGAGAAAGGAAGATTTTTTGGAAAGTTTCTTTTTCAGTTTGGGGGTGACGTTGGCTTCATTTTCGTAAGTCTCGATCAAGTCGTCGTCCTGGCTACGGGATTAAGCCCAAAGAAATACTGTTCAAGTATCATAGAAAATAAATTGAATGTGCGTGTTTGGAAAGTGTGACTCGACAATATAAACAGCAATTATTTTCTCCATTATAATATATTACAAAAAAAAGTAACATTTTCAGTGTGTATTTATTTATGTTAGGTTTATAATTTTCAGAAAAAATCATTCAAAATATTGTCAAAACCTTGATTAATTGACTATTGATTGAGGGAATTAATCATGCTGAACTAAATTTGAAACAAATGAACAATGCAAGATGCATAATGTATGCATAGGTTCTATGGAGATACAGAAGTAAACTGTTGTTATATTTAAGCTAATTCGTCTTTCCTTGAAACACACATTGACTAAATTCAAAGCTGACTTTAAATATTGGAGGTTTTCATATAATTTTATCGATCCAAAATGAGTAATCTCATTCACTACCAATGTATTATTTTATTTCCAAACATGAACATGTAGATTTAATCGACCCATTTCAGATTGAAAAGTTTCAATTGAACGAACGGAACATGAAAATGCACTAAGATGCAGACACATCAGCCAAAACCCGCTCGAGATAAATGTGCAAAATTATATTAAATGTAAAAAAATAAAAAAAAACCACCAAGTGAAGCCAACATAAAGAGAGAATATCCCAACAAGGATTACCAACAATATTGTAAGTAAATAAAAACGAATGGATA
Source organism: Himalopsyche anomala (assembly GCA_031772345.1). NCBI lineage: Eukaryota > Metazoa > Arthropoda > Insecta > Trichoptera > Rhyacophilidae > Himalopsyche > Himalopsyche anomala. Next base: position 13,838,060 of record CM062825.1, on the reverse strand, counting down.
CAATGAATCGTACATTAAGTATATATTATATTATATGGACAGCAAAATTACAACGAGCGCTGCTAAACTAACGATGTCCCAAAGTGTTTGTTAGTCGTTTTAAGCAATGAGTGTTTGCATGTTAGAGCAATATAAGGGTCTATACATATATAAAAAGCATGCAACAATTTTGACGGAAATGTATTCTGTTGATGGTAAACGTTTCAATAAATTGCCACTAAAAAATATGACATACTGCACCGCATTAACATCATATATTTAGTAACATTAACCAGCTCCATCTTTTGTCATTTCAAGGATGATTTAAATTACTGAAAATGATTCTAAATCAAGATCGCATTTGGCTATATATCTAATGTCAAAACAAATTTATGAAAATAATTATTATTCTAAAAATTAGAGAGTTGACTTCTGTGATTTTGAAATCAAAATTGATGTCGCTTCAGAGAATTTAATTATTTCCAGTGATCATGAGTTCTCGGATTAAATTTTCTGCTTAGTATTTTTCAATTTCTAGCAGTTAACACGGTAAAAATTTGACTTTTGCCAGTACTACAGTCGAACGGCCAATGCTTTTGGGTGTGTGTCTTATTTGACTGTGGTGTCTACAGGTTCATTCCTTTCCTTAAAACCAGGCATAGCGAGGAATAATCCAACTACTACAGTTCTCCTCTCAGACTAATCCCTAACCTCTTCAAAAAAAAAAAAAGGTTGAGTTTTTGAGATACTCCATTATGAGTCCACAATGGGAAGCAGAAAAGCTTATCGCAATCAATAGATTTAAATAAAATTTGCACCGTATAAGCAATAAGGAGTTAGAAATCATTGATAGTATATAAATATAATCTTTAGTATTAGAAAAAGTCGATGCAATATGTCATATTTAAAGAATTATGTTTCAGGCCTTATAAAATTCACCACGCTCCATATTGAATATTGTGTAATGAGCAGCCGACACAAAATTCTATTTAAATAAGTATTGTACTTTACAAATACTTTTTTAATTGGATTGTTAATAAAATAATCAATTTATAATGCTATTTGTCATATCAATTCAATCAATATAAAAAATGTTTTGATCAAATGTCTTTATATTTCGGTAACAAAAATGCATTATGAACTTATCACGGGCAGTTTTGAATGTCTCCTAAATTCACTAATATAAAATAATTGAATAAACCTTTTGAAAATGCAAAATGAATAAATAATAAATAACTTTAATGGCCAATCAAAAGTTGAAAGTGTCAACTAACCTTATATTGTGCATGTGTTGTGGTTTTCTGTACAGTTCAAATGCTGATCCTCTCTGTTCACGACTTCCAGCTAAATCTATAAAAATACGATAGTCAGTGAGATAATTATAGACACAACTAATAACACGAACCAACTCTGAAAAATCTTGTAATTAATCATGAAAATCTGTATTATTAAATACAAATAATAAAATGTGTGATTTAAACATTTTATAACATACAATATAATGAGTGCCTTATTATGAATATTATGAATCTGTGTATGTCCTGGATATATTGATAAGTCAAGATATGTCATTTCATTTGTATCATTCATTGTAATCCAAAGAAAAATTTACAATAACACCATCATAAGATGGCTGTTGTAAGTAAGAAAACATTTCATTCGTTAATTGAATTTTACTTACCAATAAGATGCGGAGTGGTTGCATGAGGGGGCCCTCTCAAATGCGGGGGTGGTCCGGCGTAAGGCGGGGCTTGAGGTGGTGGCTGACCTCCATACATACTTTGCTATAAAACACAATGCAAACAGAATGATTATCAACTTGTGTGAATTCAAATAAGAATATTGCGCAAAAGTCTTCACGCTTAATAACAGTAGTATGAAGCCTGATTTCATTTTAGATTGAAATAAAACAGAATTCTGATCTGTTATCAGGCAAAACAGTGATAATATATATTGTCACTGTACTACCAGAAATTGCCGATCAGCGAAATTTACAGCAATTAGATTCTTGGTTATTAATTGCTTGTCTGGAATAATTTGAATTCATTTAACAACCAGTTATGGTTGTTAAAATAACAATTTATTTCATCCGTAAGTAGATCAATGCAGATCGGCAGGCAAATGTCAATGTTTAATAATTTCTAATTTTATTTATGTCAGATTGGCATAAGCCCATCATTATTTTAATAGTTTCTGTGTAACAAAGCATAAAATAAATGCTCAAATTTTCATTTCCTGTTTGCAAAATATCAACTTTAGCCAATATTTTGACAATACATCGACAATAGTCCTCGCGTTCATCATTTTCCAACATTTATCATTCAGTTTTTACAATTTCGACAAATAATCCCGCATTCATGTTACTTTTTTAAAGGACTCGTGAAAAATGAGTGGGGGTTTCACTGTATGCAATATATTTTAACTGCAAAGCAAATAAACTGATCGTTTCGAAAGCCCTGTAACTGATAGAAAGTAATTATGTGTATACGGGTAAAAAAAATAATTTAACTGTGGGAATTTTTTTAGTTACATACTTCACGTAGGTGGTCTTTTAATTGACATAAAACTTCTTGCTTTAATAAAATTAGGTTGCATATTCACACTGAAACTGTTTTCAAAGAGAATGATGGAGATAACCTCAATAAAAAAACATCTGCAATAAAAGAAATTTCTCACATTTTGTCAGTTATTGTGTTTTTGAAATGAACAGTTCAAATATAGGCTGGTAAAAAAAACCATCAATCTTAAATAAGATCAAAAACTATGGTATGGAAATAATGAACAAATGTCAGTATCAAGGAATTAAAATCTGTCAATTTCAAGTGACAAGATCTTGTTACCTGATGAGAATGTGGGGCCGGGTGATAGGGTGGTGCAACAGTATTAGGACCTGGATGCGAATGACTGTGTGCGTGTGCTACTCCCCCTTGCCAATTGCCTGCCCCACCTGTTCCTCCCCCAGGGCGATTCATAGCCGAATAGCCGTAACCGTTCTGCGGACTCCCTGGACCTCCAGAGTTGGCCAGGTTAGGATTTTGATTGGGAAGCTGATTCTGGTTGTGATTTGAGCGGCCATTCATCATTTCCATGCTCTGCAAAGGTAAGTAATGACATTATTTCATTCATCACTTTGGAAAAGAAAGTATCGTCATGACCAAGAGTTGATAAATGTTTCAAATATGTAACCGGTACCAGGATATGTTTGTGCATGATTGCAATGACACGGTGCTCGATTTATATCATAGTTGTAGGAATCAGTTATCAAAATGAATATATGAATCAAATCATTGAAATTGCCAAAATAATATATGAATAAAAATTATCAATGCTGATCTGATGTAAATTTCAGTTCTTAGGATCAGAAGGAACTTATAACAAGTTCAAATAAAATATTTTTAAGTTTTATCAGACTAGATTTGTGGTTATCACTTATACATGTCATCAGACTATCTGTGTCTCTAATGCACAGCATTTATGTACAATCCATAATGTCTACACAGAGAAAGAATGTGTTAGTTTTAAGTGTATGTTATATAACTACATGCTATAATATCACTAGGAATGTATGTAATGTAACAGTTAACGTGATAAAAAAAAACCAAGAGAATCGGAACATTCAGGTGAGCGTTGGGATGTTCATTATAGGGTATCCTCTACAATAGCTGCCAAGATAAGAACTTAAAAAAAAATAAAAAAGTCTAGTAGCTTTTAGCAATTCAATAATGTATGTATAGTAATGAAAGTATTATGAAAAATAATTTACCCCATTTCCAACACTGTAGCTTTTAGCATGATGAGGTTGAGGGCCTGGATCATTCCCTGGCGGTCTGTAGTGTTTAGGTTTAGGTGGAGGAACTGGTTTGTAAAGGGCAGCACCTCCAGCTTTTCCCAAACTTCCTATTAATTCATTCGGCCCTGTGCTGTTGCGGTTACTGCTGTAATAAGAACATTTCCTTGATTATTCTAGATATAGGTTGAATGAATTGTCATTTCCTTGATTGAATGGTATCGTTAAATGACAACAAATAGTAATATATTTTACATTTACAGGATCGTCAAATATCATTGATAGTCATTTCTACGTCTCTAAATACTTTTATTTGTTAACATAAGACATTAAATAAGTATGGTAACCACGGCTGGATTTACTCATACGCTAAAAAGAGTGAAGGCTAAGGCGTCAAAATCCTGGAGGCCTTCAACCGAGATGTAAATTTTTTTTCCAGCCAACTTTTATACATGAGAAATAATATTATGTTATCATTATTTTATTTAATGTGTCTTTTGTATTGCTTCAATTAACACTTCCATTCTGTTTTCCTCTACTCCAAATATTTAAATTTGGGGGCCTCACATGTCTAGGGTCTTCTAAATCCGGCTCTGATGATGATTCAAGTATAATTTATATTGAGAAATAAATACTACAAAATGACAACATTAAGAGTTTTTAAATAAAAAAACTTCACAAAATATTCTCTTAACTCACCTGTATTTACTATAATCATTAGGGTGAGGTCTAGCCTGGGCTGGGGGCGCTCCGCCTCTTCCGTAAGCAGCCGGGCCTTGGTTTTGAGAGGGGCTTCCGATTGGGGGAGCCCCGTATGGGTTAGCAGTTGTTTCTCGAGTACCGTATAAACTCGAAGAGTTGACAGAATCCATAGGTACTCCTCCAGAATGTCTCTGTTGAGGACTACCAATGGGTGCCGCATCGTATTTGCTGTGATAAATCATATGTTAGTTCACAAAGCAGCTTTCTATTTTCAGTAGATTTATTTCTTGTATTCAATGGAAATTTTTTAATGAAAAAGGAATGGTCAAGAGGGCTTGAAAGGATCAAAAGGCTATGTTATGTTGACACTTATTTTATAAAAAAAATATAAACATAAATCAGGTAAATGTTTTATTACTGGTTTTGAACTCAGAAATAGAATTATACAAATTTTCAAAAGTTTCGATAGAAAGTATAAACCTAGTATAAGGTTATTTCAATAGCCACTGTATTTTGTAATATTCCTACTATGGAGAAAATTACAATATATGTTTTTCTTGATTTATCTGTAAGATTATAATGAAACACACACACAATCTCATTTTAAGAGAATTTATTGATTGAGTAAAATGATTAAGTCAGTCGACATCGACTCTAAAACACCTTAAATCATTACTTCAATTCCTACTCCTCTGCCATATTACCTTATCAAATACGAGTTATAATACACAGCTTCAAGCTTAAAGTAAACAATGCTTACCTTTCAGGTCTTGGCCCCACTTTGAGATCATCAGGTGCATTGGGGCCAAGTCTGGCACTTGCCATCGCTAAAGCGGTCGCTGCAAGTCCACTTGGTGCGTAAGAGTCGTATGAGGACATGCTGTCGTAGGAATTCTGCAATATAATTTGAGAATGTTTGAATCGAGTTAATGACCAAGATATATAAAATTGAATGCGCAAGCCATGTACACTAAGTACAGTCAATACTGCGGCTACAATAAATTCTATGATAATTTCGATTAAATGTCGTAAACAAATCCCATTTAAGACCTTTCTTTATATACGAAATAAAGTGGGTGATATAATAAATTCTTCAATAGATTCGGCGGTAACTTTGTGGAAGTTCGTTTTAAATATAAAATTATCCAATTTACCGTATTATTTAAGTGTCGATGCCTGTCGAGAGATCCTTGAGCTGTGTTTGCTTGCCGATCAGTTCCAGGACCACCAGGTGCTGCTCCGTCTACATCGGTTCCTCTCGGACTTCCAAATAGTCTTTCTTGAGCGCTGGGACGGTTATTTGACTAAAAAGAATAATACTTCTGTTAACTTCCTTATATTTACAAATTGAATTAGACTAGTGGAAAATAACAATAAATACTATTCCTTGATATACAGATACTTGATTTAAAGCTTCCAAAAAAATATCTAACTACCTAACTATCTGTTTTTACTAGAATTGTGTCTATAATTTCATAAAATGCATTTAGCTAATTATTAACCTTATATATCTTGATTGTGTTCATTGTATTCTTGATTCCTTAAAACAAGTCAAGACAGTATTTATTGAATTTAAAAACCATGAAAAAATTTTCGCTTGGTAAAATCTTATAAAATGTAAAAAGCCAAATCGACGGTTCGATGCTTTACCTGTGAATGATGCCTAAGTGTCGGTGGATTCCTTCCTGGAATGGGGCCAGGCAACAGAACTCCTCCTGGTGGTTTCACACCCCTATCTATCCGAGGAGGCAAATCAGGTACTGAAAAACCGAAATACATTCTGATTTAAAAAAGATGATCGTGCAACCCTTGAAATTGTACAATTTGTTAATACATTCAGTACATACTCTATCAGAAAGAATCAAAATTAATATATCGTTGGTTTACTGCCAGAAGTAATTGAGTGACCAAACGTTGATTCTGAGAGAATCGACTTTAATATTTCAACTAGATTTTATCAGTCATATCCAAACTTAATAACAAAGTTTTTTGTCTGTATAATCTGAAAGTTTCCAAAAAGTCTCACAAATACCTATTCGCTCGATTCCAGAGAAATTTTCAACAGTAAGCAACCGCACTTAGTGACTTCTTGCAAAAAATCATTTAACAACGAATGCACTGAGTGACTATTAGGGTATTAAATTTAGCCTAACAAACATGTTTTTCAATGTAATGACTTATTTACTGGGTAAAGCATGACAAAATACATAGATAGTGACATCTAACTCAGTTTTGACCAACATGTCACTTAATGACTTCTGGCAGTAAAACGCAAACAAAATCATGGTATATTGATTAAAATTAATCTATTGCGTTTTATTGATTTTTTACTTTTAATTATCAGACTTATGAATTTTAGCACACATCTAAATAAATTACTAGTCCTTAAATAAGCACTTGTCAGATAAATATGGAAAAGTTCACATTCTTTTAGATAAGGTGTTGTCAGAAGTATTTCTACTAACCGTGACCATAGATTCCTTGAGGTGATTGCGGTGGGGAGTGTGGCATCGATGACCGACCGTACGGTCCATTTTCGGCATCTCCCGGAGGCCCTGCTGCACCTTGTGGAGAACCGATTCCTTGTCCTGGACCCCCGTTGCCTCCATTAGATGAGAACCCATACTTGCTGTCACCGTAGCCGCTCTATTGGATAAAAATAGCTATTTAATTTAGTAAAGAAATAAAAGCTTTAAATCATCTGTAGAAAACATGTATGTATTTAGATTATAATTGTAGATTCAATGTTGATAAATCAGTTGTTTTGATTATCGAAGAATTATTAATTTCCAGATGACTTAGTTGATTAGTATTCACATATTCCTGTTCCGCCCACAACATTCAAGCAAAGCTTTCGTTTTACATATTATGTAGACTTTATTGCTGCAGATGTTGTTATTAGAGAGATTAAGCATTCATCACAATGATTCTGTTCACCAAACACCAATGAATAAAGAAATTACGTATTTCAGAGGATTCCTGTAATACAGAAGACAATTTTGTTGATTTATGTAAAACCGCATAATTTAAATTACAAGTTCTTACAGTCTCTAATGAAATGATAAGAACATCGACACACAACTATATATTTAATTACCATATTCTACCAAATATAAGGCGGAGCTTCTTTCACAAAATTTGTCTAGAAAAAATCAATTGACTGAATGTTTCAGAATCCAAAAACAATGATATTGATTCGATATGAAGATTATTTCTAGAAAAGAATAATTCTCCATTACAACTTGCTAGATAATTAATCCGCATCTTTCTTTGGTGGATTCAGTGGTCTTTTTGAAAATTCATAAGTAATATAAAGTTATAATGAATTTATATGAATCTGTTTGAGAAATATGTAAAGGACAAATATGAAATTCAACAAAATTTAATGTTATCAACTGCTGTACATAACACTGATAAAATCGATTAAGTATTCAATTAAATATATCATTAGGGGGTAATTAGTTTATTTTTATTCAAACTGAAATAACAAATATCCCATTTTCAATATTCACGAAGAACATTATTCAGTCTATATCAAAGGTAATGAATTGCTCTTATATTTGAAGGAATACAGTAAATAGTAGATAAAAGAATTCTACAATAAGGTATATCGAATACGTAACGTCACATTCATCATGCATACTGACCGTATAGGGGGGAGGAGGCGGTACCATCTCCCCCATTCCCGCGATGGCGATGCTATCTCTCTCAAGGTTGTCCTGAGTGGTGGCCACCGAGGGATCGGAGGAAGCTCTCATGAGCCGCGGACCGCTGGTTCCGCCGCCTACTTCCACGTCACTCTCCGGACTGGACGCGTACGAGAGACGGGAAGACTCGTGCGACGAAGACATCGGGAATAGGAAGTCGTCGGACAGCGGTTCCGAACGCTGGGCGGGCAAAAGGAGTGCAGCCGCAAACGCAAGCCGGTTAAGACCATTAGTTCAGACAACACACACGACACAACACACTACGACAATAACTGGTATGGTAAAGAAGTCCGAGGGACACTGGCGCATGTTCTGAACGACAAATAAAAAAACAGAATACATGAATCAGAAGCTATATCATTAATTTATTGATATATATATATTTTATTAAAAATCAAAGCAAATTTTTGATAGCTACTTACTTTTACAAACAAAATTATAATTACAAACAAATTTATAATTTCAAAAAGCTAATTATTTTTGTTCTTCTTAAAGCATGCTTGACAATCTTTGATCCACAAAGATGAGCAGCTTTGTTAGAATAATTAAGAATCTAATTAATTATATTGTTAAAAATATAACAACAAATAAATAAAAAAAGTTAAGTACTTTTGATTATATTTTGTGCTAAAAACTGATTCAGAACATACACCATTGTATACCTTGACATTATAAAGTAGGAAATCGGTTAAAATGACTATCGGAAATATTTGATAGTTTTATAAGAAACAGCACTCCATTTAGATAACAAAATACATCTAAATTAACAGAATTACACAAAAAAACAAAACATTATATTTACAAAATTTATTAGTCTGTTTTGTCATATCTATTGAGGAGTGTTATTTATTATAATTTTATGTTGAAGATCTCATGGGATGGATGGTCATAAAATTAATGTAAATTATACACACTTAAAGAACATGAATAGAAACAGATGATTATGGTAGTAAAATTATTTTAGAAAGAAAAATAAAATCAGTGAAAAGGCTTGCAATAAAATTAACGGGTTCTTCCATAAACATCTTAAACTCATAGCCTTTGAACCTAATGATAAATATTCTAATTAAATGTGACTAGAATATTAAAGCATTGATTACATTTTTACTATTAAAAGCTATAATATATTAATTTATCTTTGGTTTACTTATATATTAATCTCTAATACTCTCGAAATATTAATAATTATATATATTTATCTAACAAATACATATAAGCACCGACAGTGACAGCAGTAAATGTCATTGTTGCTGAGCACAAATATAAACAAATAAATTTTATAGATCGGCAAGTTTTAAAATCCTGTATTAGTAGAAACAAGATATGTGGCAATAAAAGCATATTTAACAACAATTTCACTAAATGAAAACTAAACATTTACGAAATTTATTTTGATATTGATCAAATCTCAATTAGACATATAACGGTCATCTTAAATAGATTGAGATACAACACAAACAAAGAGTCGGCACAAATAAATAATCAAACGTATCCAAGATATTGCTCAATGACCGGTCCTCCGATTTGGGACACATTTTGCACAGATGCTGTCATGTTATTATCTTGTGTGTCAAGATCATTATTATTGTCATTATTTTCAGCAGAATTATCATCCGATTCATCGTCATCATCGTCGGAAAGAATATCTTCCCCGTCTGCAATCGGAGGTTCGCTCTTTGATCTGTCTTCGATAACGACTACCGCACTCTGGGGAGCGGCATTTCGACTATTACTAGGGGCCGCACTAATGTTACAGTGACAACCTGCGACAGTGCACATTCTATTTTCAATAATAGTTTCGTTGTCACTCAGGGTTGGCAACACTGAAGAAGGCCTGCGCGGCATTCTACCCATACTTCGAAAAATAGGGCTCTCTATTACACTGTGGGGCCTATAAGGCTGAGCTTGATACAAATTATCATCGCCAAATAAATTAGATAAGCTGTTATTATTGCGTTGCGGAGATGAATAGCGCTCACGATTGTTGAGTTCGGTCAAGCAGGACTGGTTAATGATTGATGACGCCTGGTTATAATAATAAGGAGAAATGTTATTTCGGAACGGACGGTACACGGGAGTAGCGCTATATCTGTTATAAGCTTTAGCCTTGTGGTGGAGGGGATAAGACAAAGCTTGATTGTGACGCGAATAGTAAGGGAAGGAATACTTTTGAGGATAACTCATTGCCGGGTTGGACGGATATAAAGCAAGCGGGGGCGGGAAATATATGTCCGACACCATTTCAAAGCGCTAGAACCAAATAAAAACAGATATTTCACAATAGGGGTAAGTTTTCCCAGGACATGTTTACTAAAAGATCTGCAATATAGTATAACCGTTGAGGAAGTACTGAGCAGTTAGTGTTTAGGAGAATTGGAACAAAAACAGACAGTTTTTGACACAGGTTTATCAATTATGTATAAGACTTAAAACAGTGTGTTTTCGATTTATAATATATTTCGCTACAAACATAAAAAGCTGGATAAACAATTAAAAACCAAATTCTTATCTCAAAAACTATATTGTTGACATAACTTTCAAAATACAAAACTATGTTTGAGTAAAATGTTAAAATATGAAAGCCAACAAAATTCATTCCTCCTTATGCAAATGATTGAATTTTACATGAGAATATTTTGAATGTATATATTTCTGTAAATGTTTTTCTCAGACATAGATATGTACCGTGGGTTAATGTATAAGAGCAAACACAATCTTGCTCGAACATCTCTCTCAAATCCTTCACTAAAGTTGTGATCATGTAAGAAAGAGAAAGGTTCACAGCATGCACCCAATATGTATGTATTTCACAAGTTGAGTTGATGATATTGTCACAATTCCTATTTAGAAACCTAACATGACTACAAGAAATAATTTATTGTCATATATTTCAAAACTTGTAAAAACGAACCTTAGTTTCAGATATCCACAGCTGTTGAGCTTGACTTCTCTGAACGAGATCTGTGAGTTTGGTATACCAGGTGGTAGCCGTCGCCTCGTTGAGGCCAACGGTTTGACTAAACACATGTCCCCAGACTCGGTCCATTCTTTGGCATTGCTCCAACAGTTTCTTTGAAGACTTGTGTGCAGACCTGAATAAAATTATCAATAACAATTACAATCACCAACAAAAATAATTTGGCATTAATTAAATTAATTTTTGTTCCTCGCGAGCATCATCATCTGAAAAATTGAAGTGAACTATCAGTTGATAGTCCCCATGATGAGTAAAACTGGTCCAGATCTTTATTAACAGATGTGAAAGTACAAAAAAGTGATTTTTTTTTTAATATAATAACTTTTTAGTAAGAATTGACAGAGAACACCTAAAAAGTGACACGCAACTTACTTGGGAATACCCTGTCGAAGTTGTTTAATGATTTGTTTATTGTCAGCCTTCAGGAACACAACGATGGGATAAAATTGTGCATAATTAAGTCTGTCCACTGCGTTAGGTGTTATGTCCAAAAGGGCATGCTTTCCACGGTCCATGATGGCACGTATCCCTGATAATCTGATGATACCTGAAGTGCTTTTGGCTTTCCCGTCATCCATTGTGCTGTCCAATTCTGTAGATTTAAAAAAACGTTTCAGAATCTGATACAAACCTTCTAATATATCGCTTCACTTGCTACATCAAGTATCCTCATTCAATTATAAATACAATCAGATTTGTGACTATTGAGATCAAAGTTCTCTAGAAAAAATTGACAATTCTATGAATGTTTATTGTAGTATTTTTATGTACATAAACTTACGTGGTGAAGTGAACTTCTCAGGATAATCTCTAAGCAATTTTTCTCGTGCCAAATCAGCGATAGGTCCAAACAAGACAACCGGCCGGACAAATCCAGGATGCTTTAGTACTACTCTTTCATAAGCGGGGAATTTTGATATGCTATCTGAAAACACCATGTCGTCCCAGTGTTCCTAAAACAAAATACAAACACAATAATCAATATAACAGGTAGGCCTTGAATTACGATAAAAAGAAATAGCATTAATTTTAATTACACACATATTGCATCGCTGGACACCATTGCCAATGGCTGACATTTAATTTCTTAAGTTAATAAATAATAAATCATGCCCATAAATTTTGGGAAACGGAATACATGTGATATTAGCAGTAGACGAGAAAAAAACTTATTATTCTTCATGAAATTAAAAATATAGATAGGGATAGGAAGAGATCACTTTGCCATGCATGTATGGAATATGGAATAAAAACTAAGCGTTTTGAAAATATAACCGCCAGTTCAAATTCCAAATACCGCGTTGTTGGTGACAAGAAATGTTCAAAATTTTAACAATAAAAATATTGCAATTCCTTCAAGCACTTTCAGTCGAAATCCTAAGTTACATTAAAGAATCATTGTTACCTTTCCGAGTGATTTTGAGCGCCTATGTGTAGATCTTCTCCGTCTGAAGAAGCTTCCTCTAGATTCTGAGTTGCCAGTTGTAAGTTCTTTTTTGGTTGCATTGAATTGTGCAGTCGCCAGTTCTTCAGCTCGAGCTTTATTTGGAATAATTCCCTTCTGGACTTCTTGATTATTACGACCTGTAATATAAAGACATAATTGAAATTTTTGCATAATTTTGAATTGTGTTTTATTTTATTATATGTAATGCACATTAATAACACATTGAAAGTAATTATTAAGTCATATCCAAATCAGTCTTTTACTTGTTAGTGGACCAATTTGAGGAAATAATGAATGCAGGAAGCCCACAACTGCAAATATTTCCAAATACACATCATCTGGGAATGCAATTTTTGAACAAACATAATTAGACATAAAAAAGAGTAAAACTAACCTATCCTATAAACCTGCCATGCTCCCACTGTCCCGTTGTGCAACGTGTCTACAACATGAAACACATCTCCACTTCGGAATGACATTTCTCCTTTAGTGGCTTCAGCATAGTGGAAATGACATTTTATATGAAATGAGTCACCTGCAAACAGAATAAAAAATGTTGTAAGTCACTTTAAACCAAATAAACTTATCTAATCCACTGAAAAAAACAAAAAAAAACTTACCTCTTTGTTGGGCGGAAATGGATTGATATTCTTCGGGTGAATGTTGAACTATTAAATCTATTTGTTCTTGAAGACTTAGTAAGAACAGCACAGCCTCTTCTCTGGTTACACCTTTCATTTCCATATCATTAACCTTAAAAATAAACATCAATTCTTTGTAATAACATAGGTACATTTTTTCCCAGATGGTGGGCAACAATATTTAAAAATGTTGGAAGCCCTTCTTGCTGTATTTTCTTACATCCACATTTTAACAAATTACCATTAGTAGCAGAGAGGGGGGGGGGGGTCACAGTAATTATTTTTTACATCTACATCTATTACTGAAATTCGTTTAAGAGTATTTATTTGTGGATTTTAAAATTGAAACTCGTACACCATTTGCTAATAATTTGTTTTTTTGACAAAATACGTAGATTCTGTTTAAAAGAGCCGGTCATTGTCAAAATATTTTGAAGAAAGACAATCATCAGTTAAGAGTACTAAAAATTTTCCTGGTATACAAAAAAACTTGCACATCCAAATATATTATGATATGACATAATCTTTAATGTTCTACCACTTAAGATTTTAAAACAAAGATAAATAAAATTCATTCCTAAATGACTCATTTGAGTATAACATCATTTGTCGAGTGGATTTTATGTAAACTTTTATGTAAAATACCTTGAGAATATTGTCTCCAGGAGTGAGTCCTTGAAGTGAAGCTGGACTCCCAGGTTGAACAGCAGATACAAATATGCCTGCTTGGTTTCCACCTGTCAGTCTCAGTCCAACAGATCCTTCCTTTTGGAAGCTAATTAGGCGGGGTTCGCTCCTAGAAATATAATTAATGATATAAAAAAGGTGTACAACAAAATAGATGAGGATATGGGTTGCTTTATTCCAATTTGGTTTATTAAAATCACGGATTACTTAGATTACAATTATTATAGTTACGTTGGTTTGTTTCTTTGGCTCAAGGGGTCTTCTTCGTACAATTGTCTTCTACTGCTATAATAATCTGAAAAGAGAAAAAAAACGTAAATATATATATACTGACCCTGATGTCACAAAGGTGATTTCTACAACTAATACCCCCCCAAAGGAATTGATACACAAGGCTTTCTAATATAATTACAGCTAATAAATCGTCTCATGTCAATATAATGTTATTTTTAATAATTACTTGAATATATTTCTCAAAATCACCATATAGAATATCTAGCAAGTTTTGCAACAGTGGATGTGAGAAAGGACCATGTGAGAAAATAATCTTAGAGCAAGCAGCGCTGTGACATAGGATTCACAATAAAGAAGCCGAACTATATTACTTAATAGAAATAAACCCAATAATCATTGTTCTTGGTAAAAATTAATTACAGAATACTTACTTTTTCTTCGTTATAAAAAATAATTCAATTCAATGTTGCCATATGAGTTTTATCGTAACTATTTTTTTATGATTATTAAAAATTACAAATGTACAATTAATATTATTTTATCTAACCTTCGGGTCTTGGAGGTGGAGGTCTAGGTGGATGATGGTGATGAGGTGAGGCGGGAGGTTCGTGTGTTGCGGGTAACGGTCCGCGGGATCTCCCGCCACTCCCTATTCCCCCACCCACTCCACCTGCCGCTGGACCGCCTCCACTATCGCCGATCAGGGTAGATCTGGAGGGTGGGGCTACATACAGATTTTGTCCTGAGTAGGAGTTTAGTGCATCAGATCCTATGAAAAAAACATTTTATAATCAGCATTTTTTAAAACAAAATCATGTAATCAATGGGAGAATGGAAATGGGACTTGTCACAACAATTATTTCTCTGTGCGTACAATGATAAAAATAATACAACAGATAAAGGCAATCTTTCAGTTATTACTTGCCTATAACATTTGCTACAACACAAGAGAATTGAATATTATAAAATGTTAAATTTAATGGGAGACTTCAGTTACAAAAATAAGAAATTACCTTTTTGGGTCATTTCAAATATTTAAAATAAAAGACGCTAAATACTTGTTTAAATAAAAAGATTTGAAATTTCTCAATTCGTGAAATAAAATACTTGCAACTTTAACAACATGGATTACACTGAACGTTGGTAATGAACCGAAAGTACCGAAAAAAACTTTTGAAAACAGTAAAACTGATTAATTTTTCAATAGTCTAATATTACTCAATTCTTAATATTAATTAATATGCATTGTAATAATTAAACTGGAAAAATAAATTAAAAGCACCCACCATAATTATTGTGAAAATTCTGGTCATGAAATCCAGAGGAATTATTTGTTGCCGCTCTAGACTCCCGGAGCACCACTAGACTAAGCCTCTCTTTGCATCCATCAATGATCTTTTTAGCCTCTTTCAGGGTCATCGTATCTCCGCATGCTAAGCTGTTTATTCTCGTCAGGACATCGCCTTCGCTTAGACACTGTCCGGCAGAATTCAGCTGCTCCCTCGCTCTCGGTGATAATTCTTTGATGAAGAGCTTGCAGCCTAGGACTATTCCGAAATCTATTCCAAAAGAGAATACAAAGGTACAAGCCATCAATAAAAGAAAGAAAATAATGTGCAACAGTAGATTCACTAATAATGAGCGTTAAATATACAATCATCGTTAATTTTCTATAAACATTCATCTCAACTTTTGTCAGTTTTAGGATTTTTAATGTAATGAATTCAGAATTTCAATACACACATATTCCTACCAGAAAAAAAGCCATAATAATACAAAAACAACTGTTTAGCATGAAGGAGAGGGTGGCATAGATGGAAACATCATTGCTTCTTTCCGTATTAATTTCCTCAAAAATATTGAGGGTAAAACCATTCCAGTGGTGTTTATAGCGATAGAATACAGTATATTTATGTGTCTCCTGAAAACATGTACTTTTTGAGATGCGAGCTAGTAGAAAATTACCGACGCAATGTTTTTCAACCAAGAGTTAAAATTATCTTACAGTAGATTGAGTAGGGACACTAAATGATTATATGATTATCATCAGATTAGCATATTAATATGATTATATTGCCAACTGTGGTTTATTAGAAAGAAATCACACTTAAGTACCGAAACGTCTAAAATATGATTGAGGGCCAGTGGAGTACAAAGTCACTCCAGACAAATTTGCATAATATTTGCATTGTATTGATTGAGGTATCATTGTAGATTACAATAAATATCAACTAGATATTATTGGTATTTAGCGAATGGTTGAAATAAGAAGAACTTTGCAATGCGAATGTACCCCATAGGTACACGAAGGTTAAAATCAGACTGGTCTAGGTTCAAGTCAACACTAAATTAAAATAATATTTAACATTTCAGATCCTGCTGAATTGATCTTGAGTGAGATTAAAAATTCTCATACGAGTTAAAAAAAAAAAAAAAAATATATAGCTGGAACATTTGGCATCTTTTTCTAAAATTTAAGTTTTACAATATGAAAAATTATTTCCAAAATATGCTCTCATATACAAAGTATTTTTTGAGCTATTTAAATAAAATAAACATGAGTATTGTTTAAATTACCTTCTTTCTTAGAAGCCTTCGTAAGTGTGACTTTAAGGGAAGTGGGAGCTGGTGCAGGAGCAGGGGTTGGAGGAGCAGCTCGTCTTCTCACTGTCAACGAGACCGTGTTGCCACTGTCTCGGAGTACTTGGACAGCTGTTGCATATTCCACGTTCTCCAGTGAGACACCATTAACACTCATTATGCGGTCGTTTACTCTGAAAAAAAATACATTTTTTTTAAATCCAGGCAATAATCATAGTGAGTTGACAATCACTGAACAAATGGCATTTATAATACACATTAGACATAACCTTCGGTTTACATTTTTCATAAACCATATTATACACTCCCAGTGGAGCATATGGTTTATAAAAATATTTATAAAATGGTTTAAAAAATAAAATTCCTAAGTGAGTATCTAAATACAACTGATTATGGGTCATTTGCTCAACCTCTCTCTTCAAAGAAAAGATTGATGGTTGTAAGGAAGGACTAGAAATAAGCTAGTTGCTCTCTTTTCCCTTTTTATGATTGGACGAAAACATCCCAGATGTCTAAATTTAAAATCAATGTCTGAAGTTTTCAACTGTGAACCTATGACCCACAACCAGTGGGCGAAAGCCCAACAGCTTTGATAACTTGGCTACAGAACCGACTGTAACAATAAAATTATATATGCTACCTAATAGACTATGTCGGATCCTATGGCGCAGCGGATAGAGTGCATGCCGGATCTCACGAGTTAGAGGCCCAATACGAACAGTATTTTTTCGATCGATTCATCGATTTCTGTTCGAAGGCATGGGTGTTGGTGATGTCTAAAAATTCCCTCCCAACCTTCCAATAACTGGGCGTAGCGAGAGCGATTAGTTAACCACTAGTCCTCTCCTAGCCTTACCCTTCTATCCCTACTACTCTCTTTGAAAAAAGAGAGGTTGAGTGACGGACTAACATACAGTTCTTGTAGACAATTTTCTGTTGAGATACTTCCATTAGGAGGCCATATGCTCCACATTGGGAGCGGACATGGGTTAAAAAAAGAAGCTAAGCTAGCTCTAATGGTAAAATACAATACTAAAGATAGAGTGTTTTCAATATATCTCAATGTTATTTCATTGCGGATAAACAGTTAGCAATATAACAACAAGCTTACTGGAGCAGATCCTCAGCTGGCCCTGCTTTGAGTACGTCGCTGACGGCGATGGAGGGATCTCCACTGGCAAAGTGAGGATTGTCCCTTCCACCGGAGACGGCGATTCCGAAGCCGTACCCTGGCACCCGAGAGACGCTGACTCTTCTCGTCTCCCAACCGCCAAGTCCTCCGCCGCCTGGACTGCCGATTCCACCGCCGCTCACCCCGCCACCCTGAAGAAACAAGAAAATAAATTGCTCAATATAACAGAGTGTTTATAAGTTCCGTGACAAAAATTCAGTACATAAACATTCGATTATCCGGGTGCAGACAAAGTTTGCATGAATTTAATAAGATTATAAAATTACATATGGATGCTAAAAGGATGCAAGTTAAAGAGAAAAATATATCCATAGCAATCAGTCACTTTTACTGTGACATCTCAATATATACGAATCAATCAATACATATTAGTAGATATAGTGTAGTATTAAATTTTCCTCACTAAATTTAAATATATTTCATTGAAGAAAAACAGTATTTTTTGTATTCCTATTGGAAAATATATGCAAAATTGTTTCAAGATTTTAGAAAATTTATGAAACCCTAGTTCAAGTAAAAACACATAAACCAAAAAATTTAATACAATTTCGTATACGTCATTCCATGATAAGAGAAAAGGTAGATTAAAACTTTAAATCTCCTTACAGCAGCGATTTCCAACTTGGGAGGCGCGGACTATTGCAAAGAGAAGCGCGAACAGTCCAAAATATGTATTTACCCTTTAAGTGTCTTTATTACTATATGAAATAAAGAATGGGGAGGCGTGAATACATTTTTTTCTTTAAAGGGAGGCGTAGTAACATAAAGTTTGGAAACCACTGCCTTAAAGCCATTGCACTAAAACCACAAACACTGTGTTTCTACTTAGCAGGGTAGAATAGGACTAAGTATTTATTAGAACTTTGGTACTATCGTCATTAGTTATTTTGTTTCGTAACTATCCCGAATTCGTCATTATTTGTTGGAGATGTCAAAAATAACTCAATTGTAGAAATTTTGAGATTAAAACTTTTCCCTCTGAAGAACAATACATTTAACAAACAAAAAGTCAATATACGGTAAAATAATATTGAGTATTTATGTTAAATCGAGTAGCTTTCTGGGTGTGTATAATATATAAATGGACGACTTGTAAGGAAAAAATTAACATGATCATAAATTATTATTACATATATGTGTTTTTGATTATAATAATATTGAAGGTTATTAGCATTTTCTGCCTACGATGCTGTAGATACAAAAGAGGAAATAAATTCCTAAATTAATTTGTCCAATTAAACTATAAAATAGTGGAAACGAATAAAAAAAAACTTAACTAGGTAATGGAAAATTAGCTGTCGAACATGCATAAAAATATTACGTTATTTAACCATTAAAAAACACGTTACAGCTATAACAAGCTGAAGTTCTTCAAAACATAATAAAAAAAATACAAGACCACTGATAGGTGCAGCATAATCGTAAAACCGACTTGACTTATCGGTAAAATTCCTCAAAAGTCATATAATACAATTTTAGTTTTGAGCGATACTGTACGTATGTTAACTAGTTTTATAATATTGAAACTTCACGTTTATAATCAGGAGTTGCTGGAAAAAGCATTTTGATAAATTTAAATCCTGATATCAATTGATTATACTGATCAACTATTGGGGTGAATCTAGGTCCATAGTAGTTAAAATTTCTAAACTTTGGGATAGATTTTGACTAAGTGACCCGTAAAATATGTAGAGTTCGGTAAAATATTTTATTGCACAATCTGAAGAAGGTTTATCGGCTATTCATGTGCATAAAAATTCACAGGCTGAAAAATCATCACGTCTGTAATTATTGATTAATGACTTGTGGACCCTGATCATTGTCGGGATATGATCAGAAGAGATGATCAGAAGAATACTGATTAATGTCTGCTAACAATAAACATCTTACTATAGCCATCAGAAGTTCGATAATCATCGAATAAAACGAAAAAAATGAAAAAGTAAAATTTAAGTATATTAACTATCTCTATCAATATCAGCTTGAATCATTTTCGATCCAGACCTTTGGCAAATGTTACATGTTTGTCTTAAGATCTGATGCCGAATGGTGTAATCTGTTTAGCTAAGTCATAGATTGTATACATTTAAGATGTTTGTTGTCAACTTTTGATGGAAAGATACACAGATATTGAAAAAAATACACTTTTTGTACTGCATTATCAACTGGCGAGGCTTGTGATGAGCGAAGTCCGTCTTGATTTTTAATAAATAATATGTAATTTGTACAAAAAAGTATTTTATTTTGTTGATAGATTGATATGAATATGATATGAATAGATTGAACTATAAAAAATGGTTAGTTAGTAGATCTCTAGATCTTCATAAACTAAGGACTCGCCGCTTGCGCAGTCTACTACTTTTATTATTAATTTTATATTTGAAAAAATACCAAAAACGTTTATTATCCAATGACCAATATTTAAAAATAGAAATATGTTAATGCTTATCGGAAGCCTCCCCCTCAATACTGGTATCTTCATTGTATATACCGTCATTTGGTTTTAATAATATACCAAATATACCAATAAATTTATTACGATACGGTCAAATATTGAAAAAATAAATCTTATAATCGAAATGAAAATCGCAAGCCCACAGATTTAATTTATTACATTGACATCATGTCGTGTGCGTGTCTTTACGTATTGATGAATAATTTAAATATTCAATATCGATCAGAAAACGTGTTGTTTATGATTTTCATTGTATTAACGCTCCTACCGAGTGCCAGTCTACCAGTTCACACCGCTTATTTAACGAATCCTCAAGTCAAGGACGTCGAGGTGTTATTATGAAGAATAATGGACAGGTGTGGCAACATCGAAGAATACTCACAGTAGCAAGAAATAAGCTATCTTTTGAAAAAATAGACCGCTCTTGAGAATAGATAATCGAAATCAAGTCATGCATAAACGAGGTCTAAATATCTAAATCGGTCTCCTTATAGGAATTTGATTCATAAACTATGGATGCTTGTCAATAATATTACAATATGTTTTCAGTAACAGTTAGGGATTTTCTGATGATGGGATTAAGTTTAGTGTTGTGCGAGAAAGATGTCATAATTTCAGATACAATATCTAACTTAAATGTATTTATTACATCAAGTTTCCCTGGATTTATGCACATATCATATATATAAAAATAAATATAATGGGTGTTGTATCGCATTCAACACAAAATGGTAGAAATCTAAAAAAAACACTGTCTAGTTTCTATGTTAGTCATTTAAAAATTTATTTGTTTCTGACAGTAATTTAGCATTTTTTGCCTAATTATATATAAGATGTCTAGAAATTAGAGCCGATAAAAAACATAATATATTTATCATAAATATAAATTTAATCAACTTAAATGGATCATAACACCAATAAAAGGGTATTCCACCGCGGTAGGGAATTGTCAGATTAAGTTTCAATTGAATTATCACTGAATGATCCATCAATATATATATTATATTGAATGAAGGCAATGAGATTCTTATATATAATATGTTATGAAAAAGATCGTTCACATCACGTTTAATATAACATTTTCTTGAAATATATCCAATCTTCTTTTTACACTAGAGGACAATTTTCACGCAAAACAGCCGTAAAAAAAACGTGTTAAAAACATGAAGTAAACATAGATAAATTAATGATTGGTTCCATTACATTGAAACCTTATAAAAAAGGATTAAGTTTATTTAGATATGTTTCCAGTTATTATTGTAAAACTTTTTACACTGCTACTTACTATATGCATGTTATCTAATCATGTTTACCTGTTTTTCTAAGCGAGTAATCATTTTCAACTGATAAAAAAGTGTATGTATTGGTAAAAAAAATCATTCAGGTCAATTCAAATAGGTAGTAGCTTGGTTAGAATTTGTTTTAAAGTTGAAAATCCGTTATCGGCCATCGTATCCTGATCTTAATTAAATAAAATAAAAGAATAACGATTGTATGCATATGAGCCCTCGAGAGGTAAAGTGAGCCAACTAGTAAAACTTTTTTCTTGGAAGTACAACCACGTATTTATTTGGTGTTTTGGTGGATTGCATATTTTTATTTTAAGGAGATAACAGTATGTATTGTTATATGTCTTAACTGAAGTTACTTCACTTTCACAATATTACTTTAAGACGTGTAGAATATTGCAACGCATCTAACTTAGTTTTCATTATAAATATTTTAAAAGCGTATATTGTATATTATTTTATTTTAGTATTCTTAGTATTTATAATTATTTCTTACTGTATACCTATGTAACTACGTATTTGAAAATTAAAAAATGCTGTGACCATTGAAGTGGTCTAGGAAAATATTGAAAAATACAGTCTGTTGGCAGGTCATGTAGATTGTCAGATTAGACAATATCCAGCAGAGTAACGTAATAGAGGTGAGATTAGAGATGATACATGTCGAGATCAACGACCTACGACAGGTATTTTTCATCCCCCATCCAACAAAACACAAAATCCGGCCTTCCTCAATACCTGGCAAGGTGGCTCAGTAACAGGTATCTCGCGTCAGACGGCTCCACTGTACGGAGGAAATTATTTTAGGAATTCACTCACTAACTACGTCCTACATACGTGTATCATGAACCTAAAACTCGCCTTCTTCGCCGAGTGCATCGAATGCAGGTTTCAAATCACGATGTTCACATCGTTCTCAATTCAAATAGTTTCAACAAAAAATGGCCTCTTTTTAAAGATTCATAATTATTTCAGACAGCGAAATTCATAATCGATATTGCCGAATGAGTGATGACATGACGAAAACTAGATTCGAATTTCGAAAACTTTGTTAGATTTCACCAATGAATATTACAACTTGAGATTTAGCTGTCACTATCTTCATGTTTCTTGTTTTCACATTGTGTATATTATCATCTCTGGTTTGGTATCAAACTTATGATAATAGGGTGGCTGTCCACATATTAATTACGAATAATAGTAGGCGTTTTGATGATTCTTTTTAATGTATTAACTTAATACAGTGTGTAGGTGTGTGCAAATTAAATAGGTTCACTAACATTTAAAAACGTAGTTGAACACTGAATTCAGTTACGAAAAATACCAAAACGTCAGCGAAAGAAAATATTATCGGCGAATGCTGAATTGTGTACGATCGATTTGATTTTGTTTTCTATGAATACATAAATACTCTGGATTCTTCCTAAAAATTCATTTTTAATTCAAAAAATATTAACATTGATTAAACATACTTATTACACCAAATTATTAATTATACATGAGCTCTTGCGAGGTGAAGTGAGAAAGAAGTAGTAAAATAGTAAAACTTTTAAGTACAATCACATCTTTACTTGGTGTTTTAGCGGATTGCATATTTTTATTTTAGGGATATAATACTATTGTAGTGTGTATTTACTGGGGTCACTTTTCACTGTTATGATACTTTAATACATGTAGAATATTATAAAATTTATAACGCATGTAAATCTTTTTTTCCTAGAATATCACTTGGCTCACTTCACCTCCGAGGTGCCTCAACGTCGGTTTGACTATTTTAAATAATCGATACAAGCCATTATAATTATTTTTTTCAGTAATAGTCATTTTATTTTGGTAAGGTATTTGCCACAGCAGAAAATAGTCTATCGAAAACCACTTAGGTAAAGGAAATAATGAATCAGTGTTATGTGTATATTATTATAATAATTTATTTTCTTTTATCGAACGTTTACACCTAATTATTCGTGACCTATTTGAACATTACAATAATTAATATACAGCTAAGGTGATCCATTGCAAAACATCGACAGTTTGATTAGTTGACGAGCAATTATTTTTGAAATATGATTTGCAACAAATTGGTCAATTTACGATACGATCACGGCCCAGCATTCAATACATGTAGATTTAACATCTCAGAGTCTTGATACAGCAAAATAACTTTCTTCAAACGAAATTAAACTCTTTTCATGTCAATCTTAAGCAAAATGAGTAACTTAACTTATTTAAAGTTTATAACGTTGTGAGTCTGTTTTGAAAATAAAAAAAACTTTGGAACCGAAGCAATACTGCAAGAAGAAAATAAGAATATTTTTCATTTGAATGAAGTTTTTTTTTTTTTTGAAAACCACTAAAATGTCCATTCAGCATTGGTACCAATAGTCCGCAATAAAATCATGATATGGAACATGTAAACCGTTTGAAGTTTCAAGGGTTAGCATTACATCACCAGAAAGATTTATGCAAGCAAGAAATTGTTTTACGCATTATCCGTTGTCTTGTGGATGACACCGCGATGTTAAGTTCGCGCTCTCTCAGAATCTACCATTTGTAATGGAAACCAGTTTGGTGTTGCGCGAGCACATTGATCAAAAGTGACAGAGGAATTTCTGTGATAAAGATACCTTACTAATTCCAGATTAGATGCAGTATACGGAAACTACTAAAATAAAGATTTTAAATGTGAATTTCAAAGACAATTTCACATTTCGATGTATTAAGAACAATATATAAGTATGTCGATTAACATTTAGTATAACATCGTCTTCTTTAATTAAGCGTTTTGTATACTAAATATACAAAATGCTGATCGAGCAAGATAACATCAAACATGGAATCAGCTTATCAGCTCTAATTACGATAAATATAATATTAACCATGGAATAGTATGAGAAAAAAGCTAGTGAAGAGGTAGGTGGCTCGAGATATAAGCCATAAATACATTTTTTCGAAAAGCAATTAAAGACTTAATTTATTGAAAACTGTGGCATAACTAAATATTATAATGGATAGACAGAAGTAGCAAAGGACATGCTGGGAAATAAACTAATTTATTCGATCGTCGTAAAAATAAATAAAAAAATCTGTACATAAAAAAGGTGTTATGAAGTTTTAAATCACTATGTATGCTTCATGGATCAGAACACTTGTTTTTATCCGTCAGCTGTCTTTTAACTTATAGCGATGTGATCGATTCAACTTTAAAATATAATAAATATTTGAATTCGACATAAGAAAGCCGGCAATAAAATTCTTGTAAAAAAGTTACAGGTGTTATTGATCGATTTATGAATACATTTAACACTGTTGACGCCTACAGGAAACATGATACTGTGGTATTAGACAATAAGATTTATGAAAACAATTAAATTGATCATTCATATTTATGAACTGTGTTTCAATTAGTGTTGTGAAATTCACTAGAATAGTGTTTGGAAGAATATTCTCAAGAATATCATCCAAGTCTCTCTTTAAATATCTGGCGTAGTTTCATGTTAATTCTTTTCAACACTGTTCTCAGTTACTACCAGGGCTGTGGAGTCGTGTAAAAAAAAGACGACTCCGACTCCAGCTCGAAAATAATTAACGAATTTAACAATTTTTCAATATTCATTTTAACTTATATATATGTTACCATCAGATCATCTTAAGTCAGCCAAGCATGAAATGTCAACACTTTTGACTATTTTGTTTGAATACACATCATTAAATATATATTTTTTTAAATCGAGCCGCTCATTTTTCACGACTCCGACTCCGACCAAAATACCGCGACTCTGACTCCACAGGCCTAGTTACTACTACATTACATACTGTGTAAATACTTTGAATATGACTATTCGATAAATAAAAAATGTAATATTTAATAATAAATAATCAATGGATAGGTACTATAATTACGAAACACTGTCAACTTTAATCATACAATTTATTGTAAGTTATTTGGTATATTGTATAACATCTTAATACTAACATCAACCAAATTCTGCAAATAAATGAGTGATTAAGATTCCTCTCAGAGATTCCATTAGGTTCTTCGTGACTCTAAAAATGAAAAAAATTCCGAGAAAGAAAATTCTCAGAATATTCTTGTTCTTGGAAAATATTCTCGACTCACATCACTAGTTTCAATATATTTGCAAGCATGCTGAGTCTGAATTTGTATGCAATACGCATTGTCAATAGCACCTATCCAATCATTTCGACTTGTTTCACCGTGCCTACATACTTATTTGGCGACGTGACTCCATATCACACAATTATTAACACTTTGCAACTCTTAAGTATGTACTCGGATGCGAACATAATGGCGGCGAAGATTACTTCTCAATTAAATTAAATATATCCATATGTTAGCGGTAAATTCTTATATGAACTGATCGGTACTCGAGATATAATAGTTCACCGAAGAATAACTATCACAATTATAGTCCCATTTGAAAGAATAATTTTTACTTCTTTCGGTAAGGATGAAGATCAAAAAATATTTCCCAATAGTATTGCGGACGTTGGATAATCTGATGTCAAGATTAATAGATTCTTGATATTAATTAAAGTTCAGTATATCGAATCGTGGCAAAATCAATTTAGAATATTTGCAATATTTAAATATGTAAAATAACAGCGAATATGGATATTATGAGAAATAACATATTAACGCCTCCACACTATTGGTGAAATATTCCTATTTACATTACCAATAAGATAAGAATGAAATTGACATCCAGAGGCATTCATTAATCAGTATTCGCGTTGACGAATATAGGTAAGTGTACGAAATGAAAAATTTACCAATTATTATATTTTTATACTATATCCTTATACGAAAGCAGTAACCTTTTTAGTACTGTATGGCAGGGTTTCCCAAACTTATTTTGGGATGGAACACTTCGCAACTCCGAAAATTTCACACTTAGCTTAATTTTTGAGATGGGTAATTCGTACTTAATAGTTTTTTTTATTATTTAAGTACTTATTATTTATTGAGTTTTTTTACAAGCGTGGCCCAAGACTTGTAGCAAACGCACAATGTGGGGTATGAAAATTCACCCTCGGCGATAGAAATTTGGCACATTTTTTGTTGACGTATCCAATTTCTATTCAAAGTCTCCGCTCGTACCTAGATACTTGACATCATAACATATCGACTGTGGAAAGGAAAAACGACGTAACCCACAGTTTTTTCAAAACAGCTTTTTTTAGGTAATCACAATGAATTAAACCTAATTAGTATTAAAAATTTAGCTTTTAAGTTTGAAAAAGATGACATTAAAACCAATAAAAAAAGACTGAAATAAAGGTTTTCCTAGACAAATTATCTTATTAATATTAGATTATGTCAATTAAACACCACTTAAGAAGTCGACGTGCACTTCATGGTTGTGTATAATTCAGAATTTACATATGCCCTAAAATCATCAAAACACGTTTTTTGCGCTTCCTGTAAAATTTGATATGTGTGG
This sequence comes from Himalopsyche anomala, assembly GCA_031772345.1. NCBI lineage: Eukaryota > Metazoa > Arthropoda > Insecta > Trichoptera > Rhyacophilidae > Himalopsyche > Himalopsyche anomala. The sequence goes on along the minus strand of CM062825.1, from coordinate 13,810,900 downwards.
GTTACGTCCTTTTTCCTTTCCACAGTCGATATGTGGAAATAGACCATCACTCGCGTTTTAATATGAAGTAGAAATTTTTTTAATGTGTTGCAGAGTATAAAATCATTCCAATTTTTTGTGGAAAATCTACATTGGCCCGCGGAACACAGACTTCGGCTCCGCGGAACATAGATTGGGAAACCCTGCTGAATGGGCCTAGTAACAAGAGCTCTGCTGATCAATCTGAGGGTTGCGAGATGATATTATGTTTTACTTCAAATACATATATTGCTTTTCCACAAAGAATTGAATCTTCACACCTTTAAAGTGTTGTTTTTCTCTTCAAATGTATCTTTAGTGAGTTGGTATAATTTTCGTCGTTTTATAATTTGAAATATATTACACTAGTTGTTTTGCTACGTTAGCGTTAAGAACAAAGATTTTATTAACCACTGCGTTTAACCGATACTGGCCAAAGGAGAATATCGCCGAGTAACTATAATAAGGTAACCAGATTTAAAATGGACATAATGGTTGATTTGAAATAAAAAATAGTCAACGAAATCAATCCTACTTATTACTCAGAATTTTTCGATTATTTAAGTTCAATTTAGCAGTTTTGCTACAAATATATATATACATAAAATAACAATATAAGTATCGTACTATAAATACGAGGAAGGAGTTATATCAACATTCAAAAAGAGCACGTACTAGCGAGTGAGACATTAAATCAACATAATATTTATCTAATTTGATATGTATTTATAAAAGAAATGGATCAATACTATTCATATGATAATAATATGATATTTTTTTAGATGTATTATTATTGAACGTAAAATGAATAATATGTAGGTAAATAGAGTTTAAAAAAATTAGTTTTCATTTCAAGGAAGGAAACAGATCAAATGTATTTTCAGATTTGGAACTCAGTGACACCAATATGGAAAATCGCATTTTGTGTTGGAAACATGCAACACTCGGAAATATAAATGTGTGTATTGGTCAATTTGAAATGGATTGAGGATCGTGTTTAATTCGAATTACAGAAAATCTCACATTGTGGATTATATGTAATAACCCTAAATATAAGAAAATTAAAAAAATAAACATAAAAAAACGCTCACATGTGATCTCAAATAAAATATGCTGTAATTTAAATTAAAAAATAATTAGGTATATCACTTCTATGCGATGTGTGAACAATAAATAATATTACTTGTGCAAAAAATGGCGAACAAGGGCATTGCATGGCTTAAAAAAGCTAACATGCATTGTTCTTGTGCGAACTTTCGACATTGTTATACGATTTAATAAACAATTGACAGACGTTTACGTTTAATAATAAAAAGATGTTGATAATTTATTCAAATCAATAATCGGTTGATTTCAATGCGCTGTGCGTTAATCAAAGATTACAATTTTGTTATGGGTGACGATTCAAAAAAGTAGAATGAATAAATTAAACATGTAATGTATTTTTAAATTATCATAATCCATGATAAACAAAGTATTTTAACTATAAAAGAGTGAAGATAACTGATTTTGCAATGTGATCCAAGCATTGTCTGTTACTGATTTTTTAAATACAAAACACCAAATAACCTCGATATGTTTGATGTGTCGCGAATTTTTGTATGCATACTATATAAACATGTAATTGGTTTAAGGGCTAGCTTTGTGTTATTCCTTTTTAGATGAAACTGATTACTCTTCGAGCGAAACCTGTAATGTTCTGTATAGTTCATACACTTGAAGACTGAAGTTTCTACTAAAAGAAAGTATATGTTGTAGATAGATCAAGGGCTCCCAACCAGTAGACCTCGTAACAAAAATTGATCGATCCCAATTACGATCGTGAATTATAAACATAGTAATGATTTCCATATTTGTAATTAACAACCGTAGGTGGAAATATATATATAACGGTCATAAGACAAATTTACCTATGAAAACCTAGAAAAATCTTATAAGATTCTTATAATAAATCGAAGGCCATTCAACACCTAGATTTAGAGAAGCTTCAAATCTATAGTGTGATGTGCTTACACAAGGAAAAAAATAAGGTGACAGAAAACATATTTAGTTTTACCAAAATGTGTAGAACGAAACGCATTGTTTTTTTCTTATTTTCGTATCATGGAGTTCTACCAAGTAAATGTAAAATCAATCAACAAAGTAGGACTAATTTACAATATGCTTCAGGCCTTCCTGTACAGATACATCCATGCCAAAATTGATCTCGTTGACAAGATGAAAACTGTATATTAATTTATTTTGTACCTATCAAATTACATAACTTCACAGGTATTTTTATAGCTGCTTTACGAGTGCTTTGGTACATATTCCAAAATATTACTTACAAACATTTTTCCACACCGTGAGAGCTACAGATAATTAAGTGAAGTAATTTTAAACCGAGACATTCAGAATCAATAGCCAAAAAGAGTAACTATAAAATGTTATTATTTAGTTATAAATACATCAAGAATTGACAAGCAGTAACATGTCATAACAACATTTGCCGAAAAACACATATTTTTTGTCCAAAATTACGGCAGGAATTTGAACGAATGGGTATGTAAGCAAACCTGGTATCTAAAGATAATAATTATACAACGATTTACTTCGTAATCGATCTTTTGTATAATAATATTCAAATCCCTATCTCAGTTGAAAGAGATTTTCAGATTTTATTTTATGTCATGAATTTGCTGCACTTATAAATGGATATATAAAATTATCAAATTGTAAAACACACTTATTATGATTTTACAATCAAAATTCGGTAGTCGGAATTCAAGAATGCGTTCAACCCAGGTGACTGAATGTCCCCGCATTCCGCCAAGATAATAACGACATTCCTCATAAGAAAAAAAAAACTATATAAATAATATACCTTCAATAAATATCCTTTAAGGCTTTCTAACTTGATTAGAATTCCACTCAAAACACTCATTTCACTATATCAAAACTAAATCTTCACAATAAATTTGAATCCAGTCGAAACTATGCGAGTTTCATTATTATTTTGTTCGGCACATAACTGAATAAACTGCTTATTGAGCGGAAAATATTTTCGAATCAACACTCCACGATTAGTTCGCCGAGACAACTTCAGACACGTGCTCCGTAAGAAGGATCGCGGACGATTAACGGACCCGTACAACTTTGCATAATACCAAAGACAGCTTACTTCAGGCAACTTCAGGTGTGGCAGAAGGAATGAGGTGACCGTGCGTCGGTGAAAATTCTTCGTTTTGTCAAATTTTCTCGCGATGTTTTTTTTTTAAAATACAAAATTATACAGGCTTATTGTGTATCATTTTTAAGAGAGAATTTAAATTAACTCACATGTTGAATATATGTTTGCATACTTCGTCGAAAAAGTAGCCTTATTGTAGGACGCTGAGCTGATTAGTCAACGTCGTTGGCTTTGGTAAACATGTTCGCGAGTTCGAATCCCTGCACGAATAGTTTCATAAATTGATTTTACAATCGATAAATGTTCTCAAAACTGTGCACAGTTACAGCAAAGGATAAAATTCATGTATGCTATAAAAGATAGTCGTCCAAAGATCTTTACAAAAATGTTGCTTTGTACATCATAGAACATATGGAAGCAATATATTATATCAAACATCGACGTGTTTAGACTTAAGATAACAAAACGGCCTAGGTCTCATTTATTATGCACCCGAAATGAATGTTTATTACGAGAGATATTTCAAAACAGCAATAAAGTTCGTCATATTAGATTAAAACCATCTACATAAATTGTAGTTAGGATATAATTTGAGAATATTGTCTTACTTTAATTTAACAAAGGGCTCGCCAGCCTATCTAAAATTTAGCAAAGGGCTCGTTCGAACCCTCTTCGGCATGTACCTAAAGTCTAAAATTACCTCCAACCAGGGCCGGCTTGAGGAGTTCTACGCCTGTGTGCGAGGCGCCTTTTGCGCCTCGAAAAACTAGATCTAAATGAGTGGATAGTGCCAAAATTTTAGTGCGGCACCCATGCGCCTGTGTGCGCCGCACTCTTTGCACACGCTACAAGCCGTCCTTGCCTCCAACCCGCACGATCCAGAAAAAATATTATAATTACTAGTCTTGTACACTAGCCCATACTTCTATAAAAAAAAGAGGTTGGGCGAACGAATAAAAAGCAGTTCTCCAACAACTTTTGGTGAGATGAGTTCCATTTGAATTTATATGCTTCAAATAGAGAGCGACGGTGGATTAAAAAAAGAAATGATTCTTATTACAACATTCTAGGATACAATACTGACAAGTTAACTCAAGACGTCTATCTGATTTGATCAACTCAAATAGAATGTCATCACAAACACCCGTGTCTTGGATCTCGGGTACAAATCCAAATAACGAAAATATTGATTTCATACTCTTGTAGGTACGTAATCTAAAGATAGCTTTCCATTGGTACGACAAACGGCATAAAAATTTAATGTTAAATAAAAGGTTTGGTTTTATTTTTTTAATTAAAAAATGGCATTATAGGTAATGCCAATGCGCCAAATATTTTGATGTTGAAAGATCATACTAGAAAAAATCGATGATAATTTTATTGTAAGTCACTCGAGATCAACTAGAGATAACTTTACATCACAAACAACCATGTCCTAGGTCTCAAATTTTAAAATCTAAATTTGAAATTGACCTTACCGGAGATCAGGGCATCCAATCCCGGGATCCCGTTCGATTTTCTGATCCCGAAATCCCGGGATTGAGAAATTTTTAGCAAATCCCGAAAATTGATACGATTTTGGAATTGCAAGAGCTAAAAATAATCTGTTGGAATAGTATAGCGAATTCGGGATTTCAAATTCCTCGGTGAGCTAAAAAAAAAAACGAGTTTTGAGTATTGAGTTATTGAGTATTTAATCCCAATCCCGTGATTGAAAATTAATCAATCCCGAAATCCCGGGATTGGAAAGAGTCCGGTATTGGATACCCTACCGGGGATCAGACCCAGACCCTGGTCGGTAGAGCAAGCTCTAACATATCTATAATATATAACTCTAAAATAATGAGGTTCGAATGAGACTAGATTGGCTAGATTAGACTTGTGGAGTACAAAATCATCCATTCAAAGATATCATTTTGAAAATATAATTAAACTTTTCCCACATTTTTTTGGTCACTTAGTAATCTCTGATAATAATTGAAGCTCACCCTATAAGTACTGACAGCAGATTCCTGCGTGTGTGTGTTGGTATGTCGATACGTGTTATATCTGGACCAATGAGGCAATCTGCTAGATAATGTATGACCAGTCTAACTTATAATAATTTAGAATGGATAGAAACACAAAATACCACTTGAAGTAGCGATGATAGCGACATATGTATTTACTAAAATCGAGATTGAAAAGACGAAAGGGCAGTAGCGTAGCAAAGGGGGTGCGGTAGGAGCAGACCGCCTCATTTTTGGGGCGGCATTTTCAAAAAGAAATACAATATTTTTCGAGAAATTAAAAAATAAAGTCTCATATAGTAAAAACTCCTAGTTCATAGATAAAAAATAATAGATGTGATTGAAAAATAAAATAAGAGGAAATATTGGGGGGGGGGAATTCAAAGATCGCCTTGGGCGGCAGGACTACTTCCTACACCACTGTGAAAGGGTACACCGTTAAGTTTTTGAAACATTTAATTTCAATTATTTTTATTAGGACTTTTATCTTATTTCGTTGGCATTTCAAATCTAAAAATTAATTAAAAAGAAAAATATCTAAATCCAGTCAAAAATAAAAAAAAAACATATTAAGTTATAGAAAAACAAGCAGTCTTTGAAAATATTATCATTAGAATGTAAAAACATGTTGATTTTTAAATGGATTCGTGTACATTTTGTAATGAAAATAATTATTTTGATTATTCTAGCTAGTAAGGGTTAAAATGAAAACTTTGGGGAGTACCAAATTTTAAATTTTAATTCATGCATTCATAATGCAGTAATATGACAGAAAGTATTTTAAGCAAGGACTATTATAGAGGTGTGTTCAAACTCCCTTTCCGCAGATATTAAATCAGGACCGCTGAGTCAGTTATGGTGTTTTGGCCGGAGTAAAAAACGAGCGACTCAGACCCATTTAAAAAAATATATTAAATGATGTGTATTCAAACCACAATAGTCCAGTGTTGACATTGCATGCTTGGCTGACTAAAGATGATCTGATGGAATACATTTAAAACACACAAGATAAAATTAATTGATTGAAAAAATCTTTAGTCGTTTTTTATTTTGAAGCTGGAGTCAAGGCAGGGCTGTGGAGTCGTCTTTTTTTACACAGCTCCACAGCCCTGTATTAAACATTGATTGATAGCCAGTGGTTTTAAGGCACTCATGCAAAAATTCACTTATATTTGCTAAAAATCATTACATACATGTTAATCTCAATGCAACTTCAAGTATGAGAACCCCAAAATGCACGGAATCTCAAGAGCCATTAACTTACAATGCGATACACCATAATATGCTTGTGAATTTTTTGTTTAATTGAATATTTCAAACAATGGCGGCCGGTCAATGTGGCATTGGATCAATGCATCCCTTGTATATGCAGGGGCGGTTATATTTCATGAAATAATAATCAAATGTCATGTCTATATTTTTTAAAATAAAATAAAATGTTCTAAAATATTTATTATAGACAATAAAAATAAAATACATGAAGAATTTAAAATGAGTGAACGGTATAAATGTTATGTTTGAATATTATTTCATGAAATATAACCGCCCCTGCATATACAAGAGGTGCATTGATCCAATGCCACATTGACTGGCTGCCACTGATTTCAAGTATAAGAATTGTTTGACAAGCTATACATTGAAAATGTTTGTAATGGATTATTTTTGTATTACCCAAAATTGACAATTTAGTGATATACTTATTATACCACCTATCCACACATTTCTAAATTTAAAAAAAAATGAAATGTAATTCTATATTTGACTTTTATAATATAAACAAATACTATTAATCAAAAAAGTCTAAACATAATTGCTTGATGAAATTTCGCTGCTTTTTCTGTATCAATACGTGTATGTAATTATAAGAACAGATGATTTCCATGTTTTCACATAAATTCGCTAGAGCTGAAAAATAATAACAGAAATTGAATGGGAGCAAAAAAAAGTTTATCTGTGAAAATAAGATTTTATTAAAAAAAAGATGACATAGCATCAATGTTTACAAACTTTGCGATAACTTTTGTTTAAATCAAATAGTAAACCTAGGTAGGCATATTTTTGTTCATAGAAAAGATATCTATACAAAATCAGTTCAATAAATTGATTTAAACTTGATCAACAAGGGTGTGAGGTATATACAATCAACAAGTATTTAAATATAGCCAGAAATAAATCAATCATAATGATTCTTTTGGATTCCATACTTTAATGCACCGAACAAAAGACGGAGTATCCACACTATAACCAAAGATGAAATCCAAATTTGTTCCTTCGAATTCGAGAGTTTCATTTGCAGAAGCCATTAATGTGTCTTTCAATTTTTGTTTTGATCGTTTGAGATTAAATAATACAGTGCTTTCGCAAATTTGTAACTTTTCTAACACTTTCATTCTTTGACTATATGGAATCAAAGGATCTTGAAGAAGCGAACCCAATTTTTTAATCAAATCTTCATTGTTTTCAGGTTCACTGACAGGTTGAGTTGTCAGTATTTGGATACTTTTGTTTCTAACAAAACCAACATAGCTCAGTAACCTTGATCTAGCACGATCAGATAACAAAGGGTCATCTACAAGATTCTTAATCTTTTCCAATATCTTAGTGGCATCCTCGGTCGATGCATTAGTCCTTTTAATAAAATCATTTGATAATTTACTCCTTAAGTCAATCATTTTAGACATGAAATCAACTTTTTCAGCGTCCGAGATGCAGGGAATTTTGATAATGGCATTAAGCTTCTGAATTGTACACTCGTAGTCACCTTCAGGATCTATTACACTATTTGCAATGTCTTGAATTACTTTTTCTCGAAAAGCAGATAAAATGCAATCAACACGTTCCTTTTGTTCGGGCGAACAGGTTCTATCTGCTGACATAGCGCACAGCCTTTCCAAAACAAATATTTCACTATCTTTAGACTTTTCTGATTGTCCAATTAATTCAGTGATTATGTTTTCATTCAGCTCTAATAATCGTGTATTTAAGCACTGCTTACGAGTTATTGATAAAAATGGATCTTGAAGCATTCGTTTCAATTGCAATAACTCCCATGTATTACTAGCTGTTAATGGAGAAAAAAGGATATGCGATGGTTCACTTGATGTATTTGAACTCTGTACACTTGGATGTTCCTTCTGTATAACCTCCATTTTGTTTAAATTATCACAGTCATTGACTTCAGTAAATTTTTGTTTCTTGATAGGGCTATGTTCACTCGAGTTTACAGTAGAACGGAGTGGATTACTTACTTCCACATTTGTTAAATTGTGTTTTGACTTTTTGTATTTCCCCAATTCGCCGGTATCGCTAACTAGTTGTTGTTGGATACTTTCTTCAGGCGTACAATTCACGATCGGCGTGTAAGATAATGATTCTATGGTATTCTCCAATGTTTTCATAAATTGCTTGCAACTACTGTGGACTTCATTGAGTGCGGTGTAATCAAGTGGTTTCTTCAGCAGAATCCTTGCAGATGTAACCATGCTGATGACAGAATCTTGAACACGGTTAGAATTAGGAAGCAACATTTCATTACACGTCGGGTTAGAATCCAAGCGAAGCTTCACAGAGCTCATTTGTTTTTTCGAGTTCTTGTTTATGTTGTGGGATTTTCTTTTACCGTTTTTAGATACGTTCCTTTTACCATCAAATCGTCCAGACGAATTTTGATCGCTTCTTTGTTTTATTATTTCATGTGACATTATTTCAAAAGTAATATTGAATAGTTATCATTTCTAACATATATATTTATTGTATTTCAGGTTATGTCGCAGTGTATTCCAAAAAAAAGACTGCCACGAAGTTTCGTAGCATTATTTACGGTATAATTTGCTTTTATGATTATTAAATTACGTATTTATAAATTGTAATTCACTTTTACAGAGCATATTCCTGTAATATTTCAATTTTGTACTTAAGTTCCTTCAAAACGTGTCACCAGGATGTAATGGCCGCCTCACGAGTAAACCGAATGCACTGAACATAGCAGCAACTGCGGCACGAAATTTTTCACTTTTTACGTTGGTACAATGTAGAGTGAAGTCATTTGATACTACGTATGTGTTGCCATGTCTAAAGTTCCGTAGTTATTTGATTAATTCGTGTAGTCGAAATCAATAATTATTTGATTACAAGTACTGTACAACTGATATAAAAAATTGCATGTAATTCGGATAAAAAAAAGCCATATTTACTATATTATTATTGTATTTTATTTATAGGATAAAATTCACGACTTAATTTATAAACAACCTAATAAATTATTCTTCTTTTTCTTAAGCTTCTTCCCGACATCATTGTGTATGTTTTGATCTAAAATATACGTTCTGTTGTCTTCAAGAGCAAACTCAACATTTTTTTTTCGTTTCTTACTTTTAATCGAGGTTTCATCACCATTCTCTAGATCAACTGCAATATCACCCTTGTTATAAGCAAAATCTTCCGATGCTTTTCTTTTCTTGTTTTTACGAGACTTGCCATCATCTTCATCAATATTTACAGCGGGTGCAGCAGCAATTTTTGGTGTTTTACTTTTCTTAGTGTGTTCTTCGACCACTCCACTGGTAGATTTATCTGACAAATTTATGTTATCTGTATCCGCTGAAAATTTATGCTTATTTTTCTTTTTTTTAGATTTGTTTTTATTGCTATTTTCATTTGCAAGCAAACTTACATGATCTTTCACATCATTATTAATATCAGATAACAAATGAGTCATGGTCTCCTTGTTCTTTTTAGAATTCTTAATTGCAATAGTTTGATTTTCTTTCAAGGACTGTGTGTCAGAAACAACATTAGCTTGTGTATTCAATTTAGTTTTCTTCTTGGATTTGCTGATTAGTACTTCGTGAATTAGTTCTTCATCAACCTCAACAATCTGATCCTTTAAAATATTTTTATTCTTTTTTGATTTCTTATTTTTAATTATTTGAACTGTATCTATTTCACTAGATTGGAGCTTACATATATCATTGTTAGATTCCTCAACCAATTTTATATCAGCACCTATTTTTTCTGAGCTTTTACTGTTTAAAGGATAGAAACTAAATGGTTTCTTTGCTGTATTCTCATCAGCCATAGCAAAATGGGGCTTGCCAGGATAAAAGCTAAATGTTTCAGTATTTTGTAATTCCGTATCATTATTACACTCATTCTGTGTTCCTGAAAATCCTCTAAAGACTATATCAGTATCTGCTTCATAACTCGTGATGACAGGGTCTTCAATAGCTTTACAACCTAAATTTATCAAAGGTTTTTTATCCATCTTGTTACCAATTTTTGACTTGAAATAATCTTTCATACTACCTCCAGCGATCAAATTATAATCTGAAGTTTTAATTGCATTGTTTTTATCACTGACAGAATTGACAGATTCCGGTTCACTCTGTACCGTAGTTCCTTTAGGGTCGAGAGATTTTTTTCCAAAAATATTTGCCAAGTCCTTCGCACTGTATCGCGTAATATCTTTGCCTCTGGTAAACTTTTTGTAGTGTACTCTAGATTGGGATTTCTTCGACTTTTCTTCCAATGATACATCGCTATGCAGTTTAGTAGTATCAATAGCACCTGAAAATAAACAAGAAAAATTAACATTCACAAATTAAGAAAAATTAGTAACGAAATTGTCACTCTCCCAGGTGTTAGTGTAGTTCTTAGTTGTGAAAATACATTGGGCCAGAAAAGTTTATTATATTAGGCTGTATTACATTACTTTCATCTTATAATAAAAGATTTAGGAACATGGCGTTGTTTGTAGCTACACCCAAATTTTTTGCGGAGAAATATCGTGGCATGATTTCTTACAATTTTACCTCAAGTTTTACTAAACATATATCTTATTTATTAAACCAAATAGAATAAATAAAAATATATTTTATTCAGTTTTTAACTTGTTACAATTACATCTGGATTCAAAAATAGTATTATATTTCTTATTTTAATAAAAAAAAACGATACTTTTTCTAGTACTTATGGAGTTGTAACTAGTTAATCCTATGTTTATTAATAATATATCAGGAATGATTGAATATCATTTTTTTTTTCAACAAATTGTTTATTTCTGAATCACACAATAATACCTCCTCAGCTATTGCAATGAGAAATGCTTTTGATGCGATGCAATAAAAAGCATCATCAATGTCAGTAAAACAAAACGGAGATAATAATAAATAAGTAAGCTGACTGAGATGTACTTACCCCCGTGTAGCGATTTCAATAAGCCATTGAAATTGTCTTCATGTTCAGTCCACTGATCATTTCTGTCCGTATAACCAACGCCGCCGTTATCGTCTTTGAATCGTACTTTAACATGGTCAATGGATCCGTCCAAGTTTAAGCCGAGACCTTTGCCAGGGGCCCAGCCCATTTTTTCGAGCATCTTCTGGCCAAACTTATTGTGATCATCACTCCATTCATTTTTTCCACGCAAATTTAGAGTCCTTTTTCTCCGCCGAGGCTCAGCTAACATAGCCATTGCAAAAATAAAATATTTGTAACCTTAAAATGGATACCGACAACTGACAAGACACGTGTGACAGCGAGAAAACTTCAGGCGCAATAGCGCAGGTTAACCAACGTTGAAAATATTTTATTTTTATTTTAATGTATGTCCACACTATACGTGAGTGGGGAAAAAGCAAAAGATAACCTGGAAAATGTCACTAATATTGGACAAAATAATGTTATACAATTAAAAAATAACTTCGCTATATTTCGCGAAATTTTCGAGCGTAAAAATTAACAAATTTGGAAACTAATTTTATTGAATGTTAATCACTTATTTAGTACTTAAATTCGTTAAAAAAATGTGGGCGTTAAACAAAGCTATCTTATTTTTAGTTACGTTGAAATTGACATTAAAAAACGGCAGATATAGTTTCAGTTGTGCAGTTATCGCGAAGTATTTTTTTTCCGATGGAAATCAAATATATAATTTAAATTTGAATCGTTCGAAGTATGTACATTCACACAAATTTTGTTACTAACGACCCGGGTTTTGCCTTTCGGCATCTTCAGGCGTTCAAGTGCACAGATGAACTTGAACTGACTATATAATTGTAAATCCGTTTTTTAAAAGATTTTAATGGAACGTTAATATAATAACTTTGTTTATAGTGTTGATTTATTAATATTTCTATAAAAAAGGAACAAAGCTATGAAGCTTATGAATGCCTTTGAAGACAAGAAAAATCGTTGGGTTCCGAGAATGACCTAGGTAGTACACCTCAGTTGACAGTTATTTGCGGAGCGCCGCGTCCAGCGTAGATATTAAACACGTGCTTCACGTATATAAATGCTGTGTTTTAGCTCTGTTTCTCTTCGTTATACTCTTAAAATGTATTCTAAGGAAGTTAACTCCACCCGATATAGGTATGGCCATTGCCCCCGATCTGAATCAATGCGATCTGGAGTATACCGAGTAATATTTGATAAATCTGTCAGGGGTATTCAGGAGATAGTGGACATGTTGCAGAGCAACTCGTATGGCATTGGTTCTAAAGTAAAAGCGAAAAAACAATGAGCCTGAAACGTTCCCTCTAAGCTGCGCACGTGCGCGGTCGCGCAGTATTTGGAAAGCCCCGCGCTTTCATTCCGGGTTGGCGCGCACTACAATACAGTTGTTCAATTAATATTTGATCGGTCCGCGCAGCTAACCCTTCGGCTTAGAAGGAACGTTGGTCCAGACTAGGCTACGAAAATCGAAAAATTCTGGTAATTCAGGTTACACTTCACGGGAATTGGTCATTCCCGTCAAGAGTTTTTGATCTAATTAGGGATAGCTAGAAAAGCCTTCAACCCTAAGCGAAAAGTCTTGATCAACGCATGTATATTGACATCACTGCTTTAGGGTTGCGAGTCATGGCGCATTACAAAAGCTCAGAGATACTGTATACTGTGATATGTAGTATGTGGCGTGTAGCATTTAAAAATCCACACAAGTAAATATGTTATGAGGGTGCTTCAATTAAAAGTGATATAAGCACAACACGATTAATAATAATTTATGAATTTAAATAATGTATCTCTGACCTATTTTTAATATGTTGACGGAAAATGTCCTAGGAAGCCTACGCTATTCAAATATTAAATTTATTATGATTATATGACTATTCATTAACAACAGAAAAATATCAGCTGAATCATAAATTACAAAATTTGATTTATTTCGACTGTTAGGGATCGAAATACTTGAGGTTGTTTTTTTTTTTGCGGTGAGTCAGTGCAAAAAAGGGCGACGAGTAAGAATTTTTGGCAACGTCGCTTTTATCTCAGGTGAAATCATCCTTATATATTATTATTATACATACTATCAAATATTTTGTAAGTGGTTTGAAACACTTCGTGACATATTAAAATAGATAAATTTCGCTTTAGGGTTATAATCCTTGACAAAGCATTATCACACATTCGTAAAAAGACATGCATACATTGAAAATAGAACTTAACATTAATATTAAACGAGTACCGATATCTTTATTATTCTACTGATTGTTTAAGTATGATATAACCAATTAAAAATAAATATTTTCAATTGTTGAACAGTGTAATTGTAAAATTAAAACATTTAAGGTAGTAAAGAGTAATTAATGTAGAATTTTTAAAATATTTTACATGTTTAGATTTTTACAAAATAAATTACACTTTTAATAGGTCTATCGAACTGAATTTTCTTGAATGCGGCCTTATGCGGTTACATATATTTTAATGCGACCTACCAACATAGAAAAAAGTTCCCTGCGCCTAGTTTAGCCTATTAAAACTCCTGACATTTGGAAAGATATTTTAGCATCAGGGGACGGCAATATTAATTAGAAAGTAACAGTCGTGTCAAATTGAGGAAAGCCACCCTAAGCCAAACGCTTGAATGTTATGGGTGAAGGAAATCTTAATGCATATTGTCAAAAGGTGGCTACGCAAGTAGAAGTACAACCCGAAATAATAGCAGTACAGCCTGAGGAAAGATACTCAACAGTCGGCAAAATTAAGCGAAAGTGGCCAACCGGTTGCAGTATACGGTTGCACTTTTTGTGACCAAAGTAATAATGACGAATTTCGCGCATTTTATGTTCAAGTCATGAACCACCACCACCAAGAATACAACGACAGAATTAGTGCGTAAGAACAAAATTTCATTGTGAAAAAGTTGTCGAAGGCAGTCATATTATCGACACAAGATTTCTCTTGAGAATGAAACATTTATCAGAAATGAATGAACGCAGATTCGGATTGTCGACAAATTTTGAAATGATTAATTCTAAGTGGTGTCCATCACTGTTTTAAAATACGATCAGAAAACAATACTTAATTGCCACGTTTACAATCTGGCATATTTGTTAGCTGAAACCGAAACACCAATCTGTGAAAACAATAATCAAATCAAAATCCATGCGTAATGTGTGCGGGCGATATTATCATTCTATTGACATTTTTTCTTCGCGCCAAGAATTTGTCGTCTGCCCAATGACAATTGAATTATCACGTGTTGCAACAAAATTTGCGAAGGTGTATTGAATAATAATACAATATACTACGAACGTCCCACGGAATCCCATCAGATAATTATTATGATTGATGATCACATCAAAATAGTATTCTAACGCAGGTGTTAAATTGATGTGTGATGCTTTTCGGAGACAATGCAAATAATTATAATCAAGATGATTGCCCTCGAGAATTAAACATAACATATACATTGATTGAATTGTTATTTACTTGGTGGAACTCCATTGGAATAAGGGGAAAAATAACAAAGTATTTTAGTTTTATAAATATTACTTTATACATAGCTGACAGCTATTTCGGCATTTGGGTTCATCAGAAAATTCTTTTCGACACTTCCGTAATAATAAGATTCCGAAATGTTAACATTCTTAATCGAAGTCTTAAAACTGTATTTATGTGTGTTCGTTGCTCAGTAATTATATTATTAAATCGCATGTGATGGATGTCCAAGATGCTATATCCCCCGCGAATCTTGGAGGAACCATATTGTGTCCATATATGCTACGACTAGGGAGCGAATATGGTTGATATATGTCAAATATTTTTTTTACACAAATATGTGTTACACTTTTCGACACAGATTGGTACATCACTTGTATTGTCGGATCATTGATATTTCTGCTCATAATATTCAAATTTTCATACTTCCTACTCAGGGTTTGGAGTATATAGTATACGCTACTGATGGCGACAGTGAAGTATTGATCCCACTCAACGATTTGATGTTTCAATACATAATGTAAAAACAAAATTCCGCGTGTTACACCTGGCTAGTTTCTATGAAAGGTTTAACGGTGTCCATTGTTTCTCAGAACAATTTGAATCCCTACTGAAGAACAAAGGGTTACTAGGCATCTACTCGATGGTTTATTTGTACATGTTTTGAGTTCTACGAAGCGTAACCTACTGGCAGACTGGTCAAATATTTTAGTATGTAATTTTGATGGAGCGATGCAAGGATGATCTGACGCAAGTTCCACACAAAAAAAACTGCTTTTATTTTTAACGGAGGAAGTTTTTTTTTGCTTTGAAGAGTTTCCAGGTGTTTTAAAAATATTATTTGAAATATACGCAAGCTCGTCTGAAGATATTTTTTGATCATTTTAAATAAAAATGTACAGTGGAAACTAGGGCATCCAATCCCGGACCTCCTTTCCCCGTGATTCCAGAATTGATCATTTACCATAATTTTATGTTTTAAATATCACTCACTCACTTGAATGCAAAAAAATATCTTGTGAGTCGTTGTTTGTAAATTCTTGTTTAGTTCTCTAAAAAAGTATTATTTCAATTAATGTGTGATATGTTAACTCATTTAATTTATTAAAAAATATATATTTTAAGTGCACAAGTAAGACGTTATCGGTGTAAGGGTTGTAATTGAACTATTCGTCGGAAAAAATATACTTGCAATTCTACTGAATTTTCATCATTGAAATATGTTTAGTTTTAGTGTGTCAAGTATGTAAGTAAAAAATCGTCTAAATAAATTTATAATTTAATATACCTACACATAAAAAATGAGTTTCAACACTACGTATATGCATATTATTTCAAATACATATATATTTAAATCACCACTATACTGGCTAGGGGGAATGAAGCGAATAAAGTTGAGGACCCCTGATCTTAAAGAAAGTATAGTAAAGCGATATTATTATATATAAGCGTTATACGAAATTAATTTAAATCCACTGGGTAATTTCATAATAATAAATTATAACATTTATTGATAAATACTTATGTAAAAACCAAAATTTTAAATGTTTTATCGTTGGTGTATAATCTTATAAACACTGCAGGCAACGATAAATGTACGAAAAACGTATACCTACATACTGTGTTTCTTGGAAATCTAATTAAATTTATGGAATGATGTAATTTTTATTCGATGACAGGCAGACCTTGAAATAGGTCAAGACTTAAGATATATACTAAGTGTATTATAAATATATTAAAATATAAGAGTGTAGAATTTATGTACAAAATAATCGAAACAAACATGTTCAAATAATATAAAAACTTGAAAATTAAATGGCAGAAAACTGAGATTAATTATTTTGGTAAAAATAAATTATTTATAAGACCACCTGTTAAAAATGATCCTGTCATGCAGACATACTAAGATTAAAATTCTAAGGTATGTTAAAAATGTCAACTTTATTTGATCTATAATTGCGGAAACAATAATAATTATACTTAACACAGCGTTATGCTACAATTAATTGGATTTATAGTGCATGCCCACACTAGCAGCATTTATGTTATTCATTCTTACGTAAAAGAAAAAGATATCGTTATCTAAATATTCCGGATACACTAATTATAATAATGACCGAAGAAGTGGACGTGTTATTTGATGTATATGCAAAAAATTGTGTCAAATCGTTTCGAGATTGACAAATAATTGAGTTGTGCCCGAAGCCACACGCAAGAAGTGGGTTTCGAAAACGCTGTAATTAGTGGTAATTGAGCACATTGATGTGTTAACAATAATCAAGTCAGCCAGGAAAAAGTACAATTTAAACGGAAAAGGAAAAATTAACCACCCCAAACCTAATGATCGACCGGTGTGTCATATGTAATTCTTCTCACCCCACTCCGGTAGACTATGTTATTTTTACCATCAAAAATATTGTTTTTCACTAGATCATTGTATAAAGATCTAAATTGAGTTTAAGAATGAATATGAAGCTTATAATTTTCAATGTTAAGGAAATCATAAAGATAACATCTGTGATGCTTTTTTATTTTGCTCGCCTAGAAATTGACTACAGAAAGACTCTGACAGAGACGTTCGGTGAACATAGGCGAGTAGGCAGTTGCCTAAGGGCGGCAAGTCCGAGAAAGCGGCAAATGATCACAAAAATGCCGCAAAATATATTTTCATGGTAATAATATTATGACCGATGGGTAAACAATATTTATCTTTATCGCGAAAATCTTCTTTGAATGTGACTTTTATCGATTGCAATAGTTAGAGCGCTGGTTTAAAATGTGCCTAGGGGCGTCACAAAGCCTAGGAACGTCACTGGACCCTGATATTGAGGAAATTAACGTTTAATTTATATTTTGGTGTAAACCGATTAAGCTTAGCGGGACCTAATTAAATAAAATTGTTTCTAAAACTGTGCTTATCACAAAATTGTCTGAGACAACCCTAATCGAAGATTAGTAAAAACGTTCAAGAAGGCATGTGTTAATGTAATTATTAAATAGGAAACTGTTTTCGTTCAGAACAGGGAAAATTTAAATCTATTTATTATGTAAGCCACCTATAGGTTTACTTTTTTCTGTACATATTTATAAATTTACTAGTGTACAGGACAACATTAAACATATGACTCTAGCTCAGTGTCTGCCAAACTGTGTGCCGCAAGAAGTCTCAGGTGTGCCGCGAAGGAAGACGCCTCAAAAATTTTCATTTCAAATAATGCCTATTCATTTAAATTTTAAATTAATTTAAAATCTACGTATTCAAATAAATATTTGTCATGTTCGCATATACATACATATATAGTGGTCGACTTGACACATTTCCGTTTTCTAACGTATTTTTATTTGGTGTGCCGCGGAACAAGTCCCATTCACCAGTGTGCCGCGAAGTAAAAAAGTTTGGCGGACACTGCTCTAGCTGGTAAATGGATCAGTCAATATTGAAACGAAACGCTAAAACATGACAGTATGATAAATGCACAATGGCAACACAATGACGGAATCTGTATTTCGTATCAATTGAATATATTGTCGCCTGTTTCTGATTCAAGCGGGTCATAAGATCCTGCATACAACTTAATTAATGCAGCTTGACCCTGTGTATATTTGAATTTATGTCTAGACAAATAGATCATAATGGAGGTCACTTGACCTTTACATATTAAAGTCGGACAGGTCACAAACGACACACGCCAACGTCGGAATATTTTGCTCTATATACTTACCTGACCTGACAGAGGAACGTTCTCAAAATCGCCAATAAATGCGATGTGGAATGCCTAACTGCTTGTGCCCCTCGGGTTAGAATGTTTAAGTTTGAGTCATATTATAATAGTATTCAATTCAAAGAAAGCAACGAAGATATTCGACCACTCGAAGATGTGGCATTAAATAAAGTTTGCAAGCATCAAATTTCAACTTTTGATAATTTCATATTGGTAATTTTAAGGTTATTTCCTTCTTAAATTTATTAAATAGTTAATAATATTTTCAATCATTTTTACTTAATCCAGCGCATTTCCTTGATCAACGAGCTTGCTCTTGTATTTCGTAAATTGATCTGTGGCGCATTGTGGTTTATTTGTGTTTAATAAAATTACCTAGAATTAGACCGCCATACGACGTTGTTACAATCTTTTAGAATCAAATAATATCAAAGAAAATAATTCACTCAATTATTCCAATATTTTGGCACCAAATGACAAAACTTTAATCGTAGTTTTGAGAATAATAAAACATCAATTCACATTTCATATATCACCTGGGGTGGGGAACCTGCGATCCTCTATATATCGGAGCGAAGTATCAATTAATTTAAAAAAATATTGGGCATACATACATACTTATAATAATATAACATCGAATCTTTTTTGAGTAAGTTTATATGGATAAATACGGCATTCAACATGAAAATGTTCCCCCTTTCTTTTGTAATAAATTAGCACTTATTCATTGAAATACTTCCATTTATTTTTAAAATAGTATTCTTGCCTAAATATCATTGATGTGTTCCTTTAAATAAATTTAAATCGATCGAGTGCATGAAAAAAGAGTATAAATTTATAAAGAGTTCCGCAAATCCCTTCTTAGAAAACATACAAGTTGTATCAGAACATTGCTAAGCGGCTATGCAGAGTTGCAAAATTATTTTACTTAGAAAGAGAGCAAAAAATATACAATTTTCGCACCAGCTATGCACACAGTTATATTTAATTAATCCGGAGATTGGGTGGGAGAATATTTATATTTAATCCTACCGTCAAAATTCAGATTAATAATAATACAATGCAGAGTCGAATATTTTGTGAAATTCTCTAGTGAAATTATATAATTACTGCAGCTCTTTTTGTGAAGTAATAAATTCCACACCAAGAATGCCATTCATAATAAAATATTAGTACTTTTCCTACTGCAATTAAAGAGAAAATAATAAAATAAACAGACAGGTTGAAATATGTTCAAATAAAGATGTTTACAGCATTTTGACATATAAAATAATTCGAATAATTTCAAGTCTGTGGCGTCATAGGACAAATTAAACTGTGAATTATTCTACTAATAATCACAAATCTTCTATCAATTTCTACTATTATTTTTCTTTTTTGATCTGCTTTGATAGTTTAAAGTTATCATTCTTTGAAATGAAACCTGTATTGGTTTCATAACGCACCTGTTAACTACTAATCATTCCACGGTGTCTTAAAAAAAAAATACGATCTATCAGTGCCAAATGAAATGTGTCAAGCAAGATAATAGTATATCACAAACGGATGGAAATATAAAGAAGGAATTAATACTTTTTGATTAAAGATATTTATCATCATAACAACTGATTGCCTATAGGTCAGATATTTTGAATACATCTGAAATTAGATTGAGAAAAAAATTAACTGTAATTCACTCATCTCATGACTCATGTTCAACTCCAGGATATCACAAATAACGTCACACAAATTTGATCAAAACTGATCAGAAAGTGGCTCTGTTACCTTTTCGCAAAGCGGAAATCTTGAGACTGGGTTAGAGGTAACACATATATCCATGTAGGGGTGTGTATAAGGGGAATAAATTGTGTATACATACATATTTAAAAATATACAAAATTATAAACATTTGATTTATTGTTTTGTACAAAATCTAGAGTCATTAAAATATTCATATAGGAAATGCTCGAAAAGTGTTTTAAGTTTTAATATATTCCATTATTTGTAATGTGAATAATGAATATAAATGATTACAATGTCGTGTTGTCAATATTGTAACACCATATGTAAATATACAATATGAGAAAAGTACTAGAAATAAAAATTATAGAGTCGAAATGTAATAATTTGTTTCGCATTACACGAAAGAAGGACTTTCGATCACTAAAGGTTAAACATTTTGTTTTTTGAATAGCGAAAAAATGTTAAGAGACATCTCGTTGACAAAAAAAAAATCATGCGAAAATAATAAAACGAAAAATGTTTACTATCGAATACCAATAAGGCAAATGTAAACTATTAACATCAGTAAATGGGCATACTTGAAGATGTAAGAGTTATGTTTCATTATCTTACTTTATATCAATGCATTTATTAAATACCAAAAGCTTCTATATTCACAAAGCTTAATTTGCATTTTTATTTTGCATTGTAAGATCTATAATACATTATACAGAAATGCTATGCGGTTTATTCTATTAGATTTTCAAAAACAAAGTCGCTTTGCTTTATTCCCCACATACTTATTTTATAAGCAGTGATAAAAATAGTTTCCTCGCTTTTCAGTTGTTTTAATGCCTTGTTATAGTATCTGTTTCCCAAGATACGGCAACACTAACTACATCATGCCGCCAACGGAAATTCCATCGACAGATAGAGTTTGTAGGTACAAGCTGGAGTCTGCGCACCATCGACGAAAGAATACTGCGCACTGATACTTTTACTTTTATCTAAAACCAGTTTTGATACGTTTCGATTCGCCGCACCGGAGAAGCAAAAGGTATAAATAACTACCTGAGATATAAAAAAAGTATACTCGAAGAGTAATAGACAAAAACGGCCAGAAGTTGGGTAGCGAAAACTTCCAAGAAGTCAGCTACATGGAAAATTAAAAAATGTTTTTGCCATCATACAGTGAATGCTTGATTACTGCTATCACACATCATAAGTTTCTTTATATAAGAACATCACATCACTCCCTTAAAAGTACAAATAAACCATCCTTCAGTTCTAATTCTCTCTGAAAAGAAAGGTCGACAAACTGACGTACAACGAATTCTCGATAAAAAATATTTGAAAAACTCAAGTTTCGACGATTCACATTTATCAGACGATTGGAGAAGAGCTTTAAATTTAGATTTATCTGTCAATAATGTATTTTTTTTACCCTGCTCACTACAAAAATGTAGCGTAGCATATGGAATCTTTACACAGTATTTCTTCACGAAATGACAGGTTGAATAATTGAATGACATAATATCATTATGACATTCAATTATTCAGCCAGTCGTTTCGTGAAGAAATGTTTCCATTGATAACGACCTTTTTGAGTGGGTTGGGTAGAAAGGTTTGGAAATTCATAGACATTCATCCATCTACACTACATTAATTCAAATACAAGTTCTAAAAAATCATAAATGTTTCATAGACCCAATATCAAATTCTCGTGCACAACAACTATTTCAAATTAAGAATATTGATGACACAAGGGCACGTAAGATGTCTAAAACAATATTTTTTCAGAGTTTGCGAATGATCTGACAGAAAATGATCACAATTTTGATAAATTATATGCAATTGATGACATGGTTATAAAGGATATTTATTATGCGTAATTGTTTCCATAAGAAAAAATACACAAAACCAAAGACAAAGGACTACCCACCACCGTTATCGAATAATAAATCAATTTATTTATTTGAAAATAGAATCATGACAATATAAAAATTGTTTGCGAGATTTATTTCTGTTGTCATTTTTACATGGAAGATTCAATACATGATAACTATATAATAACTGCAGACTAGTATTGAATTGTATTCGAAATCAATCAAAATAATGGTAGTCTAAAAAATGGTTAGTTTGTTATTATTACTTCAGCATAAAATTGTGCATTTTCTTATTTGACATATCGGGTTTTAGATGGACGCCTTGCATAACACCAACTGTCAATATCAAATGTTGGTGGGAGTTTTTGGGTGCAACGAACTTTTTTCGTCTACTTATCGTAGCGTTGCCAATGACTCCAAAATGTTGTTTGTTTTTATCACTTTATTTCAACGATTACGTAATTTAAGCAGCAGGAAACAAGAATCAATAAGAAATGCAAAGATATCTCAGTAGAAGCTACAGCGAGGTATATTACCATGCTATTGGGTCCGATTCCCAACTGTGCCATTTGTATATGAATTTATCGGTTCCAGAACACACACATTTTACTACAACAACTTGTGGATGTGGGAACAGACTGTTTTTGTGAATATATATTTTGTCCAGATATGTAAGTCAGTGCATCAAGGGGTTCTTCAAATTCAGGAGGCCCCTACTTTCCCAATTGTGATCCATAGTTTATTAAGACGTATTCAACCGACAACGACTAAAATATTTAATTTGCTGTGTCACCTAGTCAATATTGTTTTTTTTAATTTAACATTTTGCAACTTCGTATACTAAAAATAGCTATAACATATAATCATATTGAATATGTGTAAGTACCTACACGATTTCATTTAATATTCTAACCATAATCTTTGACCATAATGGAAGAATCGGCATTCTTGACAACAATGAAGAAGTCACATTTGAATGTCATTGATGCCTGTCAATGTTCATAATCACTGTATTATTATTAATTAAATACGATAAACAACTGTCAAGGTTTACACATCGGTTACACGATCTTATAAGTGATATTTAACCTTTTTGTGTAAGATATTTTTAAGCGAATGGTTTGTGAATGATAAAGACTTGTTGTAATTGTGAAAAAAATACTTCACGAGAATTGAATATTTAGGAGTTTTGAAAGATATACAATTTTGGTATTATGATTTAAAAAAAAACTATCAATTCTACTGTGAAACTTTCGTGAAAATACACGAATAGCGTTCAGTTTTTCATCGAAATTTACTAAATGGCAACATAGTGTACGGAGTGGAACAACTGCAGACTACAGTCCTATTATATGTACACTTAAAATGTATTTTAAGTTACACTGCAAGCTATAAAGCTATATAAATGATACTCAATATATAATAACGACATTAGTATGAACCTTTTGTGTAAAAAGCAATAAATACTTAGTAAATAATGTCCCTCCTATTCCTCGTCCGGTCAGGGGAAAAATCCTCCCTCTACGTCCGATATGTGAAGAATAAAATTTTAAATCTAGAAAAATTTAATCTGACGATGCATTTCAAAGAACACGTGCCACGATACTAATTTATACAACTAGTGGTATGATAACGGTATTAATAAACTTAATATTTTGAAAAGACACCGTGCTATGATTGGTGGTCATCATCCGACGTTTTGAGAGCATTGCAACGTATCATTCAAGAAATATTATTAGTATTTTTTTACAATTTCAAAAATAAATATCTATCGTCTATATTTTTATAAAGTGACGATTGAATAAAAATTGTTAAGGGTGAATGTAGCTCCACAGTGACAACAATAATTAAGCAAAATCATGAAGTGACTTATTTACAAACATTCGTGTAATTGATAGAATAGAGATATAATAAAAAGTTAATGTTAATATAAATGTATTTTTTTTTTAAAGTTTAGTAAAATCTAAAAAAAAATGCGTTTTGGTTGAGTTGCGATTTTTAGGTCACAGCTTTAGCTCGCCACTGATTCTCTGTTTATCTTTTACGGATAAATTGTATCATTAAATATAATTATTTCAAATGAGTCTAAGTCGTAAGACTTTTCCGACTCCGACTCCACAGCCCTGGTCAGAGCGTTTGTTTGAGATACGAACGTCGTGTGATAAACTCACCATCATTCCCTATCAAATAACAATTGCAAGCCGTGAATCCCTAAAAAAATTGTTTTGTTATCACTGACATATTATATATAATAGTAGACAAAGATTTTATTTGCTGTATGCAATAAACACTTATCAATAACTTTTCTTCTAATCTGAGTGCATTCAACCTCCCATAACTATCTATCTGACAATAATGTGAGACAAGCATGCTATTTAGGTATATAAATATATAATGAATTGTTCATTAGTTATAAACATAAATAATGCTTTAATTATTTGCGTTTAATATTTCTAAAGTACCTATATATAAGGTGAATCATTTTCACTATGCTCTTCTGCTAGCCATAGTTATAGCATCTGACAATTTTATTTTGTATATTTTCATAGTTTTACAATTACTTTACATGTTATCTACGTTATTATATACTGCGAATTAAAATACACTTAAATCTACAGCCCTCACATCCAAATGAGAAAACGGGGTTTAATTAACAGTAGTTATCTTAACCTAGCAATAAATAGTCAATAATTCAGATAACTTTATGATCACAACCACTAATTAAATCGATTATAATCAGTAATGAATAATGTTACTAAAAAATCTCCAATTATATATATCGTTAATTCAGTCATTAACATATAATATCGACCTCTTAGATGCACAATGATATAATCATGGGAGGTTGTTCAGGAATTATTTAAGCGATTTATCACAGTTGTTTTAAAAGTATCAATCATAACATATTGCAACTAAGAATTTTGCAAAATAAATACTATACCAATGATACCAAATTTGTTTCTATCGATTGAAATATAGAAAAGGTGACCTGTCAAAAATCGATCACATTTTTTTTGAAATTGGAATAATTTGTATACCACTGCGGAGACGGTTATAAAAATATTGCCATAAATTAAAAACAAAAACTCCCTAATACATATTCGTTACAGTGTATATTTATGTCATTCACGTGTTAAATGTACCTACCTGTACTGCCTACCTGTATTTACTAGGCAAGCAAGTGCACAAGGCAGCGGATGGACTTTAAAAAACTGGACTCTCGGAATGTGGATGCATTTATTTTTTTCCTCTCTGAGGCTTTTCTTAATCCCCTACCCTTTGTGAATCGAAATACCTTAGATGCGAGCATGACAAAAGAAAGGTTCACTAAATTATACTTTTACAGAAAATTTATAAACCGTGAATGATAGGAGTGTGGTGCTTTGGACTATTTTCTATTGCAATGTTATTTACCATATTATAAAATATAACGGTTATCTGGTTTTAATATAATACATAAATGTTTATAAAATACTATTAAGAAATTCTTTGGACATTTCAATCGCCCAGTTCAGTAGTCATACAGTTCTAAATTACCTGTTCTGAGATTATAGGAATTCAAATGGTCATCATAAATCAAGCATTATATACATGTGTCCGAAATTTATACATCATATCAACAGGTGTATACTTAATTAGGTACTAATGTCGAGTTCAGTAGCAAGACGTATAGACATATTCGTGTAATGACCCAGAGAATAGATTATTTTTGATTTTTTTATTTTTTATTTATTACTGGACGCGATAGAACATATTTTTTTACACATAACTGCAAATTATTTTTTAATTTAGATTGATAGGGGTTATCTAACTAATGAACTGGACGATCGATGTGTGTGTGAGGACCGGTTTCGCTCCTCGCGAGCATTAATTATCAACTGATAAGAAAAATAAATGTATGTTATAGGTGTTAAGCATTTTAATTGTGTAATTATAATGTAATTTGTAAATCCTTTTCATTGTTAGTAGTTGCTGACACCTTTTTATTTCACTTTAACTTGTATAAATAGCACTGTTGAAATTATTTTTCTTATCAGTTGATAATGCTCGCGAGGAGCGAAACCGGTCCTGATCAAATAAATTTTAAGTGGAAAAAGTACTTAAAAATCTTTTATTATTTTTAGTATATTTATTATATATATATATATTGTTGAATTTCTTTCAATAAATATGTAATTGTATATTTTTTTATTTAAAAAAATAAAGTACAAAATTATATAAACCATCTTCGATATTTTTTTTTGGAACGCAATCCTTAATTTTTTATGAACTTCAAACCTTGTATAACACGGATTTGTAATACACGACGTTTTTGTGGAACCATATAACCGTGTTATATGTGTGTATAATAAGACGTCTACATTCTACATAGTAAATATTTTTCTGAAAGAAGTGTTTACGATCATTCCTACACACCCACTCGTGGATACTTTTGTTTTCGCGCGAATTTGACCGTTTGAATAAAAAACATTTATACAAAGGTGTTTACAATAGTACTTATAGCATAAGAAATAAACAAGATAACTTTAAAACGTCATAAAAAATTGTTGTAATTAAGAAAATAATTGATTGGCGCACATGAATGTCAATTACTGCATGTGAACTCAGATTAATTACATAAAATACGTATAGAAATAAAGCATCAATGTATATTCAAAGTGAAAAATGAATACATGTGACTATTTAATGACATCTAGTAACCAGACCGATAAGAGTGATTGGTGATAATTGAACACTGATAACATAACAGGTTTACGCGCCAAATTATCGCACTGTATTGCTTTTAGATAAATCGATATTCAAAAATAAAACCTGAATCTGGCAAAACAAACTTATAATTTTGGTGTGCCCGAAAAAGAATCGCGGTGATTCTGCGATATTCAAGGGATGAATTAGCTCACCTGGTTGGCCACCAGCGTGGCTCCAGCGGATGCCATATTCATTTGATCAGATCATACTCTCGTATTTTGTTGAACAGAACCACCTTTGCACAACACACTGAACACGCACAGAATGATCGCTTTTGTGTTCCACGGTAATAAATGAAAACTTGCACAGGGAGAATTAAAAGTTTGCTAAAACAGTAGCGAATTTTGTTTTACAAAGAAAAATACTTTTATTACTAAGGATACAACAATGTAACGTGTGACTAATGCATGCAAAGAATTCAGACGTGACACAGAACACAGATTTGAATCACTGGAAAAAGTTTCGAAAAAGCCGTTGCCAAAAGTATTTTTTTGACAGCGAACAGATTGATAACACTTATAATAACGATTCACAAAGAAATCACAGCACACAATACCGGCACACACATCACTATTACTCGTGGAAGTGATAAAAGAAAATATTTCAACAGGTGTATTTAATTTGCATACCGCTTTTAAAAGTTCGGTTGTTGTTGTATCAGTTAAAATGGACGGCGTGCGTTTGGCGAGTCCAAAGGCAAAGGACGCTGAAGGAATACATTGCAGAGAATAGGCTCTCGGGCAAGGAGATTTGTTCTGTTCATGCACTCGCGAGAGTCGAGAAACCCGCGCTCGGTAATCATTCGACGCCGGGTCGCATACCAGACTCGCCGATACTACCGTCTCGTTCAAAGACAACAGCCCGCCCACAAGATCGAGAGAGAATACCGAAGTAACATCGTGCCGATGTTGAGGTAAACGATAATCTTTGGCAGGTGTTTTGGAAGGCTGTCTCGCGTGCAAGGATCAATTGCACAGATTTCATTGGTAAAAGGGATCACCATCAACATTGTAACGTGTATGTGGGGTTTAAATGTTTCAGATGTGTTCAATATTTAACAAAACACATTTCACCCCAATCACTATCACTTTAAAATGGATTTATACAAAAACTGCATTTATACATAAACATACAGCGAAAATTGTATGGTTACAGTGCAGAATCGCTTTCTCCAAAAAGGTCATAAAATTCAACCGTTACCCCCAACACCCTTGTCATCATTGTATAATACTAATAATAAATAATTCTGTAAAAAAAAATAGAGAAAAGCTGTGTGCCATAGTAAAAATGATTTCATTTACTGAGACAATTCCATAAAAATATAACTGGCATGCACTTATGTTGGTTTTTTATAAACGCCATAAAGTTATTCTTTTTTTAAGATCTTTGTGTAAAAAGAAAAATAGTTTCAAATGTTTTTTTCAATGAATACATCGAAGAAAAGCTGTTAATGAATTCGTAGATCCCCTCCTCAATTCAATACACACGGCCATGAAATATAAATTTCTCATTAGGCTGCGCCCGTCAACCTATAAATTATTTTTAAATACTATTCTTTACCATAACATAACATTCACTCATTGATAAAAGTCCAACCTAAATATTGGAAACAGAATCTTAATATGAATTATTCCTAGAACATATTAATGATCAGCTGTAGAAATGTACTTAGAAAATTGAAAAATTCAATTAAACACTGTTTGCTTGACACCATACCAAAAATAAAACGAACAAAACCTTTCAATGTTTTGATACACTGATAAAAGGATACACAGGAAAATTAATATTTTATCATTACAATTGTACACTGTTTCGATTACAACCTATATTAATTTAAATTTTTACCTCTATTATTTATTGCATAATGACAAAAATATATATTTTTTTACAATTTACTTCAAACGTAGACAACTTAAACTGTGTGAAACAGCTAATTGCCAACCTTTGTAATAACATTAGTAATTATTCCAATTTATTGTTACGGTAGTTATAGCACTATCCATTTTTTGCCTATCGTTGATTTAGTTTACGGGTCGTAAACTTGTTCCGTACCGCCCACTAGTGGGCGGTAAAGGCTTCCGTTGTGGACAGTGGGGGATTTTTATTTTTCCTAAATTCCTTCTAGATTTTTTTTTCACCCATATACTGGATTGAAGTATAGCGGTGTAAGTGGGCGGTAAGGAAATTTTACCATGAAAAATAAGCAAAAATGGGTGGTAGGCATAAAAAGCTTGACGACCCCTATTTTAGTTAGTCAGCTTGAAAATTCTAAGTCGCAAAATCTAATTAAAAATCTACTAATTCTTATTATTTAAATAACAGATTGACAAAAATATTATTTCAATGAGAGTTTTTTTTACATTATGAAATATTATAAATTACGGATCCACATATATTTGGGTCCACGATTCGTCTCCGACCTAACATCGCATCAACCCTGCGTCACAGGTTACATTCTCCCACCGAAGGTTTGGTCGGCCGAAGCAGCGGTGGAGAAGTTCGGTTTGCGGACCATCGAGCGATGTGCACTTATCCATTATTCATATTATTAAAATCACTCCAAAAGTTTGTGCTATATTTATATTACTTTGTATTGATTCACATTTACTGCTCAATCTCTGCAAGTTTGTCCGTGCTGTGTTTGGTATGGAGCAGAACAGTAGTAAACCTAGTAAGCGATGGTGAACGTAACTAATGAGACGTTTAACAAATAATACGTGCGTCGCGTCCATATCACGATATTTGAAAATTAAAAAAGATTGAAATTATAGCTTCGCATATTTCCGATATAACAAAATAGAATTGGACGAATAATCTTTTCTTTGCGAATCAACAGTTGCATAGCGACAAATATTTTTCAATAATATCAAGCTTGAAGGGACTAAAGGGCAAAACGCATATTTTTTGGCGAAAATGACATTCAAAACATTCCATTTCAATGTACCAATGAAGAAATTACAGAAGTTTTAAAGTAGCAAGTACGTTACTTCGATGTCGGTGTTTCGTTATTTTTTTTAATTTAAAAAATCGGTAACTAATTGATTTATTTTGATACCAGTCAAAGTTGCAACATTTAAAAGTAAAAAAAAAAAATTGCATTCGTCGAACTTTAAAAAAAATGTGATTCCAAGAAATATTATTGATAAATAATATTTCTGAAATATGATTGATTGAAACATGTGGCCACGACTAGGACATTCAATACCGAACCATTTTTGTAAACCCGGTATTTCGGTATTCACATATTTTTCAATCCCAAGATTCCGGGATTGAACATTCACCATTAAATCGTGAACAATTTGAGGACTTAAAAAATTTTTGGTCGTCGATTTTAAAATCCTAGGTATTTGCAAAATTCAGAAAATGAAAAAATGTGGATTTGTTAAATGTTTAGTGAGTGCCCAATTTTTAAAAGCTGATTTCTAAAATTTTGTTTGGTATTTTGTGAATTTGAACTTCTTATTCTCAATTCCGAAATCTCGAGATAAGCACTGTGACAATCCCGGGATTGGACGCTCTAGCCACGACACAGTATTTCTAAGATAATCCGTATATCTCTTTGCTTCCATCCGAAGTTTCTGTGAGTATAATATACTATTGATAGATATCAGCAGCCTTCGAGGACGATAGAATCCATCCAGCTGAAAATAGTAGACACGTAAGCTTGTAACGCTTAACTAAGTTATCCCTATCCGATTCTTACAATTAATATTTCACAGGAACCCAAATAAATAAAGTAAAAAAAAAGTTACGTAATATCCTATGATTCAGTGTGCAATATTATTGACGTAAATTGACTATACAGATACCATATGCCCGACATTTTATTAGATAATTACCTGATAAGAAACGCCTCTCGTTATGGTAATATAGAATTACTTTAAAACCTCCATTTAAAACAATATTCTATCTATCTGCGATAGATTCGGCGGTAACTTTTTGGAAGTTCTTTTTTAATATAAAATTGAATTATAAAACTTTCTTATTCCACTTGTTTATTCGTAAACATTGCGGTGGTTTGATGATACTTTTCAACGAGGCGAAACACATGTAACATTTCGTAGCACAACAAAGTAATCAAATTTAATTTTATATTAGTGTTCTATCCAGGGGTGGGCTGGAGGGGGATCGAGGGGGCTCGCGCGATCCCCTTGTTAAATTTCAGAGCGGCCGGCGAGCCCCTTGTTAAGACAAGAAAATCATTCGTCTTAGCTCAAATCAGCACCTAACTGCAATTTCTGTAGATGGTTAAATTTTATTATGAAACAAGACTTAGTAGCCCCTTAGTTTTTTCATTCAACGTTGTGGGCTTCCGTGCCGGACCTCATGGGTTCGAGATAATCACTAGTCTTGTCTTAGTCTTATCATTCTATCCCTACTACTTTTTTTTGGGAAAGAGAGGTTGAGCGACTAAGTAACAAACAGTTCTCGTAGAAAAAAAACTTTTTTTGAGATATTTTCATTGGGAGCGAAAATGGACACAAATAAATGGATAAGATTACCGAGCCCCTTGTTAAGATATTGGCAGCCCACCGCTGGTTCTATCTATTACTGATAGATTTCCCAAAACATATTCTATCATTCGTCATTATTGTATAGGCACTATTTGTAAGGTATCTGTACAATGAATGTTGGTTTGTTTTTTTATACTTAGGTAACCGCAAAATAATATAATTGACATAATAATGACTAGTATAGCGAACTTGTTTTTATGTTTAGGTTTTTTCAAAATCAAATACGTGTTAAATAAATCACCTTGAAACAGAACGACATGCACAAGATGATACATACTTGATAAAATAAATAGTTTATCCTCGTCACACCAACATGCTTTTCGTTAAATATATCTGGAAAAGCGTCCATGTTTTAACAATACCAAGCCAGAGGTGGACTAGAGGGGTCTCGGAGATTCTCGCGAGATTCCCGTGTTAATTTTTTACTAAGGCCGGCGAGCCCCTTGTTAATTTTAGAGAAAACAAAATTCTCAGATCAAATGAGTACATAACTGCAATTTCTGACATATATTATCTAGGATAAATCAACAGTTTTTTAAAAATATGTAAATGTTTTATTTCATGGAATTAATATTTCTAATCAATAAGATTAACGATTTTGATATGTATCATCTTGAGTACATCTCACAATCAGTTAATGTATGTTTGTCTGTAACCATTAAACTTTGTCCTGGTCACATAGTTCTGCAGAAAAAAGTTATATAAAAGTATGCGAAATCCAAAACATATCCACTCCATTTTCCTTTATCCTGAATACGTTTTAGTCCAAACACTACTATCATGTGTGCTTTTACTTACTATACGTAAATGAAAATATTTGTATTGGGGCAGCCGGCGACCCCACCCCCCCCTATCAAATTTCAATCACGCGTTTCAGCGTGTTGTAGTCATACTGTACTTAGCTCTATCTGCATCAACTGAGCGAGAACTTGCGTGAAATCAATTTTTATTATTTACGAATAATTTAGCAATGCAGCTAATTACTAATTCAAGATTAATTCGAGGAGAAAAATTGCAAAAACAGTCATAACAAATATATCTTATAATAATAATGTAAAACAAAACTGTTAGATGAGCAACGCTTTTACAGTTAAGTTTTGGCTGTGGAATGCATGGGGAATAAATAAATAAACGATTTTCTAGTTTATTTTTATTTATATGTGCGATTGATGGCTATAATTTTATCTGACGTTTGTCGTTGGCGATTAATGAAAAACATAGAAGAGATTTAAATCACTTGGTAAGAATAAGTCAATTTATTATCAAAATACAGCGGACGCCTAATTGAAAAATTTCAGGGGTCAACTTGCATTTAGTTTGCAACACAAATACTATGTTCGTCTTCACGTCCTTAAGACTGAAAGAATCATACAACACATGTGTGACTAATACATTTTACTTGTATCGGTTTAATAATAAATACATATTTTTTTTATCGTAATACATGATATTGTAAAGCGGGTTTTCAACTCTTGTGGAGCCAGCTGACAAATGCATGCGCTGTCGCTGTGCAACGGTGCATTGTCAATCAAAAACTCAACCGGCGTGGGAGAAAATAATACATCACTAAATTAAACCATACTAAAAGGAATGTCAACCAGGTGTGTACTTGTAATAAAATTCTCACCGTTTTTATAAAAATACCAAGGATCCATTTTACATCTACATACTTGCAAGTTAAGCTGTTGTTATTTAATTATCAATAAATTATCAAAGATTACATTCTTTTAATATTTCAAAACGAGATTAGCGTTGTGTTGTGACCATCTTTAGTGTCCAACAACATAATTACTTTTTCTGAAACATTTATGTAAACATGACATTTTCATGACAGCGCATGGATAATACTGTTTTAACCATTATTTGACACAAATCATATTTCTTGTGAGAAACGAATGATTGCTAGCATTAGAAAAAAATAAGAATACATATTCACTATAACAACGATTATAACAATCATTTTAATGGAAGTCGACCAAATATCATTTTTTCTTAATTGGGTTTGGCCAAATACTAACAATGTTTGATTTGTTTGATTGTTTCTTGTACATTTTTAGTATACGGGGAAAATAGGCCCTGATGCAACTAGATATCAACAGTTAGAGAGAATATTTAATATAAAGATGAGGCAGGTTATAGTTTATGTTCGATAATCATATATTGTTTTAATTTAAGATTTCGACTGAAGGTGCTTGGTGGAATGTCAATATTAAATTTGAACTGTTCAAATTATGAACATTTACACAAGTTTTGTCACTAACGACCTGGGTTTCACCTTTCGGCATCTTCAGCCGTCCAAATCCACAGATGGACTTATATATTATTATTTATTTCTTACAAGAATATGTTTAAAGAGTGATTAAATAGTTTCCTAAAACCTGATAATTTTTTATGGGACAAAGAAATTTAGCATGTGCTTTTCAAAAACCTCGTAAGATATTTTTTTTACATAGAAAAGCAAGTTGTAGCAATCCTTTAATAATACGTATTAATAATAAACAATTATATCACATCATTGTTTGTTGAATTATCAGCGCAATAAATGGTTGTTAATTAAAACAAAAAAAGGAATGTCAAACGTGTTTTAATTAGTCCATGTCTGTTGCATATTTGTATTGTAGATTGAGCTCAATTGAAGGTTTATTGTAGTAAAATAATATACATAGCGATACGATGAAATAAATAATTTATTATAAAGCTGACGCATTTAGTCTGAGACGAGCTCCGACAGCCGGGGTCGATTTGCGTAAAGTTTTCAAAGGGAACCTAGTAGAAAACAGAGAAAAAATCAAAAAGGGGTTTGATAAAAAGATATTGACCTAAGCGTGGTTTTTATTTGCAGACAACTTTCGGATAAGCTCACTGGTGTGTAGTCAAATAACAAAGAAAAAATTACGAAGACAAACAGAGTTCTTACAAAGTCCAGTCGACGTTCTACTCAAAGACAAAGACGAAAGAAAAGTGTCATAGCTGGATTTTTTGTAGTAATAGAATGTTTATGGTATATAACAAGCGATCGGTATAATAATTGAAATATAAAATATAAAAACCAGTATGTATTTTAAAAATATGTATTTTTTGTTATTTACAAATACCTATACATAGCTTTGGGTAAAATTTGAGTTTTTAAAAAAATGTGTGGTAGTACGAGAAAACATAAATGACGAAATGCATAATATACTACATACTATTAATAGTATAGTTTGGGTGGTGGGTCCGATGCAGGGTCTGATCCCATAGAACCCCATAGAAGAAAAACATATAAAACTTTTTATATTCAGTAATGGATTATTTCCAGGGCTGTGGAGTCGTGTAAAAAAAGACGACTCCGACTCCGAGGAAATTTTTCAAAAATTTCATTTTAACTTATATATATATATATATTCTATCAGATCATCTTTCGTCAGCTAAGCATGAAATGTCAGCACTTTGACCTATTTTGTTTGAATACACATCATTAAAAATATTTTTCAAAAAAACTCCGACTCCGGCCAAAATACCGCGACTCCGACTCCACAGCCCTGATTATTTCAATGGTTTTTGCGGTGAGATTTTAAAGACTTTTCTTTCTCACGAAAACCACCTCCTTATCCCCTACAAACTCATGGTATGTACAGGAATTATAAATTCGAAAGAATTATTTAATTTTAAAATTAGATTTTTTGATAAAAATGATAATAAAAACATTATGATGGAAATTAAACTCCTAAAATAAAGGATTTGTCTAAGGTGTATTAACACTCACATAATTAATTATCTATGGGTAGAACATGTATTTTTATACCAAAATTGGCATTTGGTATCGTTGGGTTAATGTGCTATTTTATCTACCGCATGAGTCAATACCTGCCACACCTGGCCGTTACCTTCTTCAATATTAAATATAAATACCATTGTAATTACGAATGGCAAATTAAATATCATCGAAAAAACGCTTCCTTCAATTTCCTTGATTGTAAAATTTACCTCATATTTTTTTTTAAAAAAGTGTGTTTCAAGATTGCTGATAATTTCGTGAAGAGAGCAATGTCTATATATAGTTTTTGTGATGTGTACTAAGTAGCTTATTGTCATTAGGTAAAATAAACAAAAATCATTAATATTCATACATGATACATTTTCAAATAACTGACTACACAACTATAAACCATAATCATTAGGAATTTAAATGTTGGATACTTGTCATCATAAAAAAGTGAATAACTTAAAAATAAATACAAATATTGCATTCATGTTATCATACATATAAATATTGAATTATAATTAAGTCTGCCTCTTTTCGAAGCATCTTCAGACTAACTATCGTAACATAATTTATTAATAAAGTAAACATTGATTTTAATTAATAAAAACACAATAATCCTTTGTACTTCATTCCACTTTATTTAATATGTCAGGACCGGTTTCGCTCATTACGAGCATCGTCAACTGATAAGAAATATAATTTAACAGTGCTATTTATACAAAAATGAAAAGTTATAAACAACAATTGGCATTGAAAAGTAAATACCAATTACATTAAAAGTGATTCTAAAATAGCACAAAATTAAAATGTTTAACACATCTAACATATAATTAAAAAGTCATCTCAGATTAATAAATTTAGAATGGGAATTGAAAGTAATTACAAACATAATTAAAATTTGGGAATTCTTTGACAAAGTGATACAACGAAAATAATGACATTAATAATGACAATAATATAGTGAATAGGCTTAATGATAGTTAAGAAAATTTCCCTGCTTCCAAGTAGTTGGTAAGTGTATATACTTAAACAAAATCGACAGCCAGGAAGATTCTGAAAAAGAAATTTTTCAAAGACCATATCAATTCTAACAAAGATATATATATATATATATACATAACTATATATATTTTAAATTATATAAAAGAATAGTTAACAAGGGCTAATGCAATGGATAAAGTAACGGGGAACTAGCAAATATTAATTGATCGTTCAAAAGATCTGAATCAGGTAAAAATTTGAATCTATTGATTTCTAGGATTTCCTGTTTGTCTAGTTTGACAGACTTGTTATTTAAATGTAGAACTTTAAAATTTCTACTAATATCAAAAGTGTGATTATTTTGAAACAGATGGTTTCCAAATGAAGACTGTTCATCCCCTTTCTTAGCACAACTCAAATGCTCTTTGATTCTAATATTAAACGATCTACCTGTTTGACCAATATATTTGGCTTTACAGGAATCGCAGTTGAGTAAATATATACCGCTTTGGTTCAAAAAGTTTAACTTATCTTTAGAATTAACTAAAACACGACTCAAGTTGAGTGTGTTATAAAAGGTTACATTAAATTTATTTCTATCAATTTTCCTAGCGATTTTTTCTGTAACTCTACCCAAGTAATTTAATTTAACCCACTGTTTTATAACAACAGGTTTATCCAACACCAGGCCAGAGCTAACATTTAAAAGAGCAAGTTTTTTAGTTTTATTAAATAAAAGACGATCTACTATATCCGTAGCATAACCATTGTTAACTGCTATTTGTTTAATGGTTTCTAATTCTAAATCAAAATTTGCTTTAGTCATCGGAATCATTAGAAGTCGATGAATAAAACAATGGAAGGTAGCTAATTTATGCGAAATATGATGTCTAGAAGAACTACTAATAATATTGTCGCTGTAAGTCGTTTTTCTAAAAATTTTGAAAGTATGACGATTATTTACTACGAACGGTAAAGACAGTTATCAACGATGCTAATGCATGTTTTCCTACAGAACGTATGAAAAGAGCTTATAAACAAATGAACCCACAGTGCCCTAGACTTTATGGACTACCTAAAATCCATAAAATTAATACCCCTTTAAGACCGGTAGTCTCTTTCAAATCAGCCCCTTCTTATAAATTGGCAAAAATAGCGAACCAACTTTTTAGATATAAATTAGATTTCAGTCCTAAA
Source organism: Himalopsyche anomala (assembly GCA_031772345.1). Classification (NCBI taxonomy): domain Eukaryota; kingdom Metazoa; phylum Arthropoda; class Insecta; order Trichoptera; family Rhyacophilidae; genus Himalopsyche; species Himalopsyche anomala. The sequence goes on along the minus strand of CM062825.1, from coordinate 13,773,489 downwards.
TTTAGTATTAAAAACTCAATTGAATTAGTAGAAAAAATTAAGGATATTAAAGTGCCAGTAAATTCAAAACTTGTTTCTTTCGACATAGTTAGTCTATTTACGAGCGTCCCGATACCGGATTTAAAAATAGCATTTTTAGATTTCATAGATAGCAAAAATCTAAATCCTTTACTAACTAGAGATATTAAATCTATAGTGAACTGTTGTATCGATCAAAACTTTTTTAAATTTAACGATAAAATCTATCAACAGTTGAATGGACTAGCAATGGGAAGTCCGCTGTCTCCCATTTTAGCTGATTTTTTCATGGATTTTTTAGAATCTAAAATTTGCAATTTAGATCTTTTTAATAATGTCATCTACTGGTACAGGTACGTAGATGATATTTTAGTTCTTTGGGGGGGCACGGAGAGACAACTCTCCCAGTTTTTAAACAATATCAATAACGTTAATCAATATATCCAATTCACCATGGAGTTGGGTGTAAATAAAATCAACTTTTTAGATTTAACTATTGAAATAGTAAATAATCGTCATACTTTCAAAATTTTTAGAAAAACGACTTACAGCGACAATATTATTAGTAGTTCTTCTAGACATCATATTTCGCATAAATTAGCTACCTTCCATTGTTTTATTCATCGACTTCTAATGATTCCGATGACTAAAGCAAATTTTGATTTAGAATTAGAAACCATTAAACAAATAGCAGTTAACAATGGTTATGCTACGGATATAGTAGATCGTCTTTTATTTAATAAAACTAAAAAACTTGCTCTTTTAAATGTTAGCTCTGGCCTGGTGTTGGATAAACCTGTTGTTATAAAACAGTGGGTTAAATTAAATTACTTGGGTAGAGTTACAGAAAAAATCGCTAGGAAAATTGATAGAAATAAATTTAATGTAACCTTTTATAACACACTCAACTTGAGTCGTGTTTTAGTTAATTCTAAAGATAAGTTAAACTTTTTGAACCAAAGCGGTATATATTTACTCAACTGCGATTCCTGTAAAGCCAAATATATTGGTCAAACAGGTAGATCGTTTAATATTAGAATCAAAGAGCATTTGAGTTGTGCTAAGAAAGGGGATGAACAGTCTTCATTTGGAAACCATCTGTTTCAAAATAATCACACTTTTGATATTAGTAGAAATTTTAAAGTTCTACATTTAAATAACAAGTCTGTCAAACTAGACAAACAGGAAATCCTAGAAATCAATAGATTCAAATTTTTACCTGATTCAGATCTTTTGAACGATCAATTAATATTTGCTAGTTCCCCGTTACTTTATCCATTGCATTAGCCCTTGTTAACTATTCTTTTATATAATTTAAAATATATATAGTTATGTATATATATATATATATATCTTTGTTAGAATTGATATGGTCTTTGAAAAATTTCTTTTTCAGAATCTTCCTGGCTGTCGATTTTGTTTAAGTATATACACTTACCAACTACTTGGAAGCAGGGAAATTTTCTTAACTATCATTAAGCCTATTCACTATATTATTGTCATTATTAATGTCATTATTTTCGTTGTATCACTTTGTCAAAGAATTCCCAAATTTTAATTATGTTTGTAATTACTTTCAATTCCCATTCTAAATTTATTAATCTGAGATGACTTTTTAATTATATGTTAGATGTGTTAAACATTTTAATTTTGTGCTATTTTAGAATCACTTTTAATGTAATTGGTATTTACTTTTCAATGCCAATTGTTGTTTATAACTTTTCATTTTTGTATAAATAGCACTGTTAAATTATATTTCTTATCAGTTGACGATGCTCGTAATGAGCGAAACCGGTCCTGACATATTAAATAAAGTGGAATGAAGTACAAAGGATTATTGTGTTTTTATTAATATAATGCCTTTCCACCAAGTATTGACAGTGAACACCCTAAAAGTGATTGATTTTAATGCTTAACTTGGGGTTTTTTCCCTTTCAATTGGAAGCAGATGAGGGTTAGATTCAAGCAAATATATATAATTGTATTCATTAGGAATGCGATGATAGCATATTATTTGATTTTGACTTCATGATTTATGACAATATATAATACATATTAAATGAATATTTTTTCTAAAACTATAAACAAATATTTCCCACATAACTTACAAGCAAGTAAAGGATTGCCACAATCCCTACGTATGGTATAGACGTGCGGGACCGAAGAGAAGGATCATTAGCAGTAAGTATTAAGTGTTGTTGTATTTACCCTGTTTCTAGAGCGGGAATGAGAATGCCTCGGGCGGGATGGATCCCTATCCCTGTCTCTTCCCTCGCTGGACGATCTCTGTCGACGCTCCACACTTCTTTGAGATTTTCGACCCATTTTGTTTCAACTTAGTCTTGTACGCTTTTAAAAAAGTTTTCTTTTTCACATTTCAAAATCATCTACCCCTCTATGACTTTATTTTTGAGTAAGTTTTTTTAAAATTATTTTCATCGATTGAAATGATAATATATTATTATATTTGGGCCATTCTACATGCCCAAACTTCTGTTGGATTAACTTAAGTTATTTGTTTCATTCATTGTAAATATCCGGACATTCCCAGAGGATGTCAACAGCATCCTGTACTTAATTACCACCTTGACAATCATGAGGGTTGGTCAACAGGACAAGCTTGGCAGCGAGCACTTAATTTATTAATTTAATTGGCAATTACTTGGTTGAACTCTATTGTAATTTCATAAAGAAGAAGTAACGCATTTAATTATACAAGAATTCTAGTAAAACCGAATATATTGATATGGTACATTGTTTACACTATTCTTTGGTCATTAGACAAGCAGAACACATAAGGGCCATTATAAAATATTAATAGTACTTTCATCGGACGGCTTATTGAATATAATATATGAAATTAACCGGATCAAGTTTGATTTGACGAAGGCCATTATCCCAAGAATGAGCTGTCGTTATTATTTTTTCTCGAAAAACTGCGATTTCCACATTCAAAAAAATTCGCGGTTAAAATTATCTTCGGTATTATCGTAACAAACGACGGATTATTGACAAACCATTCACCATTCGTTTCGGACTCAAAATTTAATTTAAACTATGTTTCAAAAAAATGTGCAGTTTCACTGATGGCCATTGTACTTCAATTTAAATCAAAGAGTAATTAATTATTAGAAACTAAAACTACGTTAATCCAAAACACATTGCTTTCAAATACGTGTTTTCACTCATTTTTGGCGTATTGTGAAATGTTATTTCAATTATTGTACAATATAATCAAAATAAATATTGTTAAGTTAACAAAAAGTAGACTTTCTATTACAACAAAAACTTTGCAATTAGGCACGGGTCAAGCTACTTTCACAATAAAATAAGTAAAATCACAGTTTTTCGATAGTAATATTTTTCTTTATTAAAATATATCCGCAATCTGGATTTTTAAAGATTGTTCATAAATGACGTCATGCGATTTAGGGTGTCATTGAACCCCAACACCCATTGTCAATTTTCGTCACAAAAAATTTACCCCCCTGTCTAACACAGGAATTCCCAACCTTATTCGTTCCATCCCCCCGTTACACATTTGTTCAGAATATAACTCCTCCCCTACCCAAGATAGTTTTACTCAGTGATACTCAAGCTTTTTTTCTTTTAAGTCGCATGCTGGCTTTTGCTACATTACATGGGCCGCACCATAATAATACTAATACGTAAAAATACTACATAATATAGTGACATAACATAAATGTAAGTGCACAATATACAAATATTTAAAAAAGCATCTGGTGACTATGATTTGTTTTGAGCCTCACATAAAATCTGATTGGGCCGAAGGTTGAGTATTGCTATCGAACTCAAAAAGTATGTATGATCAAAATTATACACATATATGTAGTTTTTAATTTTTTTTTGTATGTACATAATATTATAAGCGTATTGAGATGATTGTTTAATAACCGATTACTGAAATTACTAAAGCATATTTCAATGAACAAAACTTCATAAGAATAACAGGGTATTCAAAAATGTCGCCCATGTACATGTGAACTGATTTTATGAAACATAATTGAACGTGTCACTTTGTATTTGAAATAATACTTTTAAATACATGAATCTAGCGATTTAAAAATTCCCCCACAGGAGCTCTAAGCTTCCACCCTAGGGAAGAATTCCGCACCGGTTGGAAGCCCCTGATCTAACATAACTTATAATAAAGAATTTTTATATCTGTAAATGTGAATTCATGTTTTTGTTTTAATGGCATCACATTTCCTATAACCCTTTGACATGCCCTTCGTCAAAATTTATCAAATTATTCCAAAACCTATACCCATTGCCATACGTTAGAACAGGGTTTCCCAAAGTTATTGTGCAATGGAACACTTTGGAAATGTTACCGGAGCACTGCTTATTTTTAGATTGGGTAATTTATAGTAGTAAAAATATTAAAAAATATATATTTTATGAATTCACCTAATATTCATTTTATATTAGAAATATAAGTACACAAAGCACTTAGTGATTAAAAATCTCCACCTGTATCTAGATATTTGACGTTTTAATCACCAATGGACATTTTCCGTATCATAATTTGAAATATTAAGTAGAAGATGCTTAAATGTGTTGCAGTTTATATTAACATTGCAAATTTTGGCGGAACACCTATTTAGGAGCCACGGAACACCAGTGTTACATAGTTTGGGAAACCCCGCGTTAGAACGTCATATATGAACGACCCAAAGGACACTTAAATAATTATATTACCATCTTTATGAATAATTTGTACAATATTTAATTGTAATTAAACTAATTGGTCAATAAAATTGGCAAGCAATTTAACTCACATTTCTAACATGCTTGGTTCCATCTATAATATATTGTTTATTATTATTTCAAATTCATTAAATAACCAAACAAAGTCTTACAAGAAACAACGCACAGCACCTTGATTAATTTTATTATTTAAAAATAATACCGTGTCAAATTTTATGTCAACCGAGGATTTTTTTTCAGAATTTTTCACAGTATTTTATTGAGGCGATTTTTAAGGTAACAAAAACATCGATAATTGAATTTCACAGAACGCAGATAATAGCCATCGAGGTATTATTGGCAAAGCGTCCATTGACAGACTGATTTAATGTTGATATTTATACCGGGCAGCCATGATTAGAACCAGTGTCGTGCGATGAATTAGGACATATATTAATTAGGTATTTCCATATACAATAACTGCATTTTGCGATTCATTTTACGGTATTATTGAATATTATTTTTTCTAAGTAATATGTTTGTCTTGAAAGTAGCATAGTTTATATTCCAGTATTAAATTAATGCTAAATGATGGAATAATCATTAATTTCACGGGAAGCTATTATTTAATATTAATAAAAACACAATATTCCTTTGTACATTATTCCACTTTATTTAATAGGTCAGGATCGGTTTCGCTCATTGCGAGCATTGTCAACTGACTTTTTATAGCTTACAATGCTCGCAACGAGCGAAAACGGTCCTGACCTATTAAATAAAGTGGAATAAAGTACAAAGTAATATTATGTTTTTATTAATATAATGCCTTTCCACCAAGTGTTGACAGTGAACACCCATTAATTAAAAAACATTATTTAATGGTAAATAGTTATGTAGTCGGTTAAAATTATGACGTTCATTGACATACATATCTAAAAAAAATATTAGATATATATTTTAGATTTTGTGTGTCGAATTTAATTATATTTAATTGGTCTTCGTTTTATTAACGAAGGATTTTTATAAAAGGTCCTTTTTTATTTTAATCAAGTAAAGACAGCTATTTCCAATTCAATCATTCAAACTTGTTTTAATAATGTAGAATTATTATATGAATGTTATTCGTGATAAGAACACGAAACATTCATTTGCTAAGCGTCAGTTCAAGTTCATCCGTGCACTCAATGCCTGAAGATGCCGAAAGGCGAAACCCAGGTCGTTAGTGACAAAATCTGTGTGAATGTACATAATTTGAATGATTCAAATTTAAGAACCCGAAAGTTTAACAAAAATAAATCGGGATTTCACTGCATTCGCTTCTAAATAAAATTATAACTAAATAAAAAATTAGCATTTGGTGATTCAATGCTACAATTGTAGACAAGTGCCACTGCTTGATTTTAACGGAAAATAAGACGAGTTTTTGATTTATAAAACTGTAAGTATGTGTGGTCGAGTGGTCAACGTCGTTGGCTACCGCTACGGAGGTCACGGGTTCGAATCACAATACGAGCATTTTTACAAATTGATTTTTCAATCGATTTATGAATTTCTGTTCAAAGGCATGGATGTATGTAATGTCATTAATTCCCCCCTCCCACCCATCCTATCCTGTGAACGGGGCGTATCGAGAGCGATTAGCTAACCACTAGTCCTGTCCTAGCCCTTTCCTTCTATTCCTACTCTCTTTGGAAAAAGAGAGGTTGAGCAACTGAGTAACAAGCAGTTCTCGTAGAAAAACTTCTGTTGAGATAAACTCCATTAGTGGCCCATATGCTCCACATTGGGAGCGGACATGGTAAAAAAAAGTATGTTAGATACAAAATGATGATATTCCAATGCCAATGTGCCCCTTTTGATACGCCACTGTGACTACGATAGGAAATGAAGTTGCCGCTACTCGGAGCTGAGCTAGAAAAGCGGATATGGATCGAGTGCTTGTTTGTTTAACACAATTCCAAAAAGCGCATCCCGTCCGAGAGTGCGTCGCGCCGCATACATACCTTCTATTAAATTGCATTACCGATGACTACACGCATTTTATTACCTCAGTGTAACTGCACTTACAGTTTTATTACGTTACCGCAGCGGTCTGCTGCCAATATCTCAAAAAGGGGATTGATAAATCTTATCCATTTATTTGTAACCATTTTCGCTCCCAATGTGGAGCATATGGCCTTCTAATGAAAGTATTTAAAAAAAAAAGGTTTTTTTTTCTACGAGAACTGTTTGTTATTTAGTCGCTCAACCTATTTTTTCCAAAGAGACTAGTAGGGATAGAATGATAAGACTAAGACAGGACTAGTGATTAACTCTAACCCATGAGGTCCGGCACGGAAGTCCACAACGCTGAGTGAAAAAATTAAGGGGCTACTGCATCTTGTTTCATAATAAAATTTAACCATCTACAGAAATTGCAGTTAGGTGCTGATTTGATCTAAGACGAATGATTTTCTTATCTTAACAAGGGGCTCGCCGGCCGCGCTGAAATTTAACAAGGGGCTCGCGCGAGGCCTCCCGAGCCCCCCTCCAGCCCACCCCTGCGTTACCGTGTCGGCGTTTTGTTCAAATTACCGCCGAAAAAAGGTGCTACCAAGCGAAATTTGGCTTTGGAAGTAAATATAAAAAATGTGTAACGATTTAAGCAGCGGAGGGAAAAAAAATCCGTGTAACGTAAACTGTCAGTGGCGGATTAAGCCCATGGGAGGCCCTGTCTTTCGGATAACATAAGAACGGCAGAAAATTCCATTAAAAATATTTAAAAGTATATGGATTATAAAATAAGTCATTTGGATTCCCATGATTTGGAGGCCCAAAGCGCGCGCCTCATTCGCTTTATGTTGCTCCCAACCTTTATGTTACTGCGCCTCCCTTTGAAGAAAAAAATATCTTCGCGCCTCCCTATCCTTTATTTCATATAGTAATGAAGACACGTTTTAAAGGGTAAATACATGTTTTGAACCGTTCGCGCCTCCCTTAGGAATAGCCCACGCCTCCCAGGTTGAAAATTGCTGGCTTATAGGATAATACTCCATAGCTTACTATGTAAATTAAAATATGAGATTCAAACAATATGGGACGATATGTTCCAGGATATTCAAAATTATATAACAAGAGTCTAATAATCCATAGAAAAATAATAGATATTATGTTCCAGAAAAAACATGTAAAAAATATCATTTCAAACTCATTTTTACTTCCATTTTTTTCAGAATTAATCATTCGAAGTATCAATACATACAAAGGCTCATTTATTTGTGGAACATTCACTGGATATCTTTTTTAATATTACCAATTCTTTAGATTGAGATATTTAGATTGGATCCATAATCGCATAACTTACATTTTATGCATTTTTCTTTACCGCGTTAAAGTGAAACCGCATAAAAATAATATCGCATAAACCACGGTTTTGGTTATGTAATTTTAATTTTTAATCATACCCACGCCGAATTTGGATCATAATTGAACATCTGAACACAAATTCCGAGTCCCATACTTAATCTTAGTGCCAATACGCACTGGCGGCTAGCCGCGGTAAGTTACCGTTACCGTTATAAGTTAATTATTTTATGCGTCTTTTGTATTATTTCAAATAATACTTTCATTCCACTTTCCTCAACTCCTAAAATTTATGTTGGGAAGCCTCACATTTGAAATAGCCTAGGGTTTCACTACACCTAAATACGGCCCTGTATATAGTGTACGTGTTTCACGATATGCGGTTAGCCGCGTATAAGCACTGAGGATAGGGTAGAAGGATGGGGTTGTAATTCGAAAATATTTTAACAATTCTGTCACATTCAAGTTATACCTACGTGAAAGTTTTGTCTGCGTCCTGAATACTTGTGTAAAATATCACATTTTACTGAAAAAAAAAAATCTTGTTTTTACAATGAATATAAAATCTTAATTACCACGTGATAACCGATTTCAGCGTAAAAAAACACAATTTAATTAAGTATCGAAATGTATTTATTTATTTACATAATTAATTATACAACATCTGGGTATATTATTTAAATTTACCTATCTAACAATTCCCACTTTCCACACTTTTTGGTTAATGTTATTTACAATAACATGAATAAATATGAATGATCTATCTTATGTGTAGTCACTGAATTCGAAATTCTATAATCTGACGAAGATGGACACAAAAGTGTCAATATGTCTCAAAAAAACAAAAAAAAGGTCTAGACAAAAACTTTCCGGGTGATATTATATATTACAACGCATGAATTTAATGTACCATTTCGCAAAGAAATCGAGCCTTTTTAAACAACGAATAAATATTCTGTTAAATATTCACGTGTATACAACAAATTAAAATTTAGGGGAAGTCGGCTTAAAAAGACATTCATTATTTTTGCTCAATAATATTTTATTGAATTTTACAGAATATACAAAATGTTCAAACCTGAATACTAAGCTTAATAGAACATGATATCTTATTCAAGTTATAAAAATAGGAACAATTAACAAAAAAAAAAAATCGAGATTGCAAAAAGAAGTATTATATAGTTTATAAGTTGAGCTACATGTTATTTATTTTACTTTATTATTTCATATTCTTTAAATAATAAAATATGATTTTTAGTTAAAAAGTATCAATTTCTTGAATAAAGAAATTACGTAATTCAATAGCAAGTAATAATCTACTTATTAGTACAAACGATGACTATTAGCATAATATGAAAAAATACCTAAATAACTGAAACGGTAGCAAAATTCTGGCGAACCTGATGTGATCAATTACCTGCATGTATATAAAAAATAGTACATATTTACCAGCGGTTGGCTGCCAATACGTTTACAGGGTGCTCGCTTAATCCCAAAGTAACTCTCGGTGTTTTGGGGATGGAGTGAATTTTTTTATCACTCCCATGCAATTATATGCATAACTTAAATAAGCAATCGATTGTTATTTAATACACTTATCATATGTAACAATATGCAATTTACTGTAAACTTATCAATGCAAATGGTTAAAATTGTACTACTATGTATACTGAAAGTATCGTAGATAATAATATTAACAAATCATTAATTAATCAAATTGCAGTTATTACTAATTTGATCTGAGAATTTTGTTTTCTATTAAATTAACAAGGGGTTCGCCGGCCTTGGTAAAATTTAACAAAGGGCTCGAGCTATCCCCTCCGAGCTTCCTCTAGCCCACTCCTGATATTTACCATCTTTTCTTCTGTACATACTTCATATCACTGTCAAGAAATTTGAAACTTTTGTCAGACCGTGAACATAATACATTGAACATGAACATAAGACAACATCGTTACTGTCTTCTTAAAAGTTCACAAATAGGTTTTTTTTTGACAGAGCAGATGTCATTTTATACTGGTATGCCCAATCTAATTTATTAGCACGGCACATTTAATACCAGGCAATAAAACATGTATAGATAAACAATAATAAAAAATGAAGATATATCACGAACAAATTGTCACGAACATATTTTTAAATTATTTAAAAAACAAATAAAACTATTTCAAAAATCCTAAGATGAGATTCTGAAAAATATAAAGTCTTTTTTTGCAAAACAATAAAACTATTTTATTTGTATACACATAAGTATTCTCTGTGAAAAAAAATTGAAGCTTCTATTTAAAAAAATACTTTTCTTAATGGCAGATGGCAGTGTTTAATCAGAAATGTAAGCGAATCTGACACTTCAGCAAAACAAAATAATATAGTATAACCTATAAATGTCTATAAATTAATAGCGAAAAATTTTCGTGACTGTTAAGTCGTGCTGGTAATTTTCGGTCGTGAACTTGTGGGGTAATAAAAATAAAAGTAAACTCTTTAAGTAGTGGCAAATATCAATAAAAACGGTCATTTAACAAACTAACATAATATATACTTTTCTTACAGTCAGCCATAACAGCTGGAAGATGCGTATTCATAATTCCGACTATGGAAATATCATTTTATATTTCTTCGTGTTTTTATTGGTGAAAGATGCACAGTCAGACAAAGTTGCATTCGGACAAAAATACAAATGGGCAAAAAGTTTACCAGCTGCCTTACAGGCGTCGAATTTATCACAGAAGCCGTGCATGCTGATTATCCACAAAACTTGGTGCAGTGCATGCAAAAGTTTGGCTCCAAAGTTTGCAGAAAGCAGTGAAATTTTAGAGCTCAGCAAAAGATTCGAAATGGTACAAGTAATAGACGATGACGAGCCCAAGGATGCTAAATTTCACCCAGATGGCGGCTATATTCCAAGGTATGATATATGGTTATATCTCTTATTCAAAAACAACTGTAGAATTCAATACACAAAATTATAATTAAGTATGCCAATTCATTGATTTAAAAATTCACTAATCATAAAATGTCATTCTATCATAATAAATACAATACCTAAAATGCAAAACAAAAACTAATTTATTTTTATATTCATTATTATTATTATTATATTTTTTAAATTTCGTAAATCATAGAAGGAACGGGCTAGGACAAGACTAGTGGTTAGCTAATCGCTCTCGATACGCCCCGTTCATAGGATAGGGTGGGTGGGAGCTGGGAATTCAAGACATCACATACATCCATGCCTTTGAACAGAAATTCATAAATCAATTGAAAAATCAATTTATAAAACTTTCCTTCTATTCCTACTCTCTTTGGAAATAGAGAGGTTGAGCAACTGAGTAACAATCAGTTCTCGTAGAAACACTTCTGTTGAGATAAACTTCATTGGGGGTCCATATGTTTCATATTGGGAGCGGACATGGTATAAAAAAACATAAGAAAATTAAAATTCAGTATTCATATTATTTTTATCTTTACTAACATTTGTTTTAATTAATCCCATGAATTTTGGGAAATGCCAATTCAACTTTTTAATTAGTAAATTCATTTTCAGTTTTTCATCTAATAGGCATAGGAATCTAATTACTTTTTTGGAAGATTCTATAGGAATAAAATTCTGCTACTTTGTAATTTTGCGTCCACCAAGTGTTTTTTCAAAATGAACTTTTAAGAAAGCAATAAACAGCTGTACATCTTTCATTAGACACCCAGATGATGACTGGCCAGCATTCAACACATTTTTGCGATCCATTATGTCAATTCATCATGATACATCTAAGCACTATGAATAAATATTCAAAGTAACGATTTAAAAAAATCTAAGTATCCTAAAAAAAACCTTTAATATCCTGTTGACTGCATTATAGAGCACAGAATAAAAAAAATAAGATATCCCATAAATACTGAAAGATCTACATCACTGAAATCTTGTCTATCTCTATGACTTAGATGCAGGACCAAGTCAATGTGTTCAATAGGGCAAACATATCCAAGCGATGTTCATATCATCTTAATTTTTTTTATTTGATTTTGATATATTTGATATACATTAAATTCTGGGGCCTGTCAGCTGGTGTATTTTGATAATCTCAAGCAATTCTTAGCTCTTTTAACATCATTGTGGACATTCATAAGTTTTTTGGTGTTTAAACTGTAAATATTTACTTTCTTTACATGCATAATTATTAATGAACATTTTGATTTTCAGAATAATCTTCTTATCGCCATCAGGAGCTGTTTTAAATCAGTACACCAATAAGTTTGGAAGTGAAAAATACAAATACTTTTATAGTAAATGTGAAGACATAGCGTCAAGTATGCGAGAAGTTTTAGCCTCGCATTCACAACCACTGGAAAACCAAATAGAACTTTAAATTAAATTTCTTGAACATTACTTAAAATAGCCAAGATTTTACAGTGTCATATAAATTGTTTGATTAACTTTAATTCTGAATAATAAATTCAATACAATACTTTCAAATTAAGATCTGGTTAATAAACTTGACTTATCCTATAATTTAATGGTAAAACTCAGTAGTTCTTAATTGTCGATTCTGTAATAAAAGCTATAATGCATACAATTTTTTAACTCAATGGCTGCCACAGACGAGATATATCACAAAATTTTTCGTGCTCAAGACGCCAGAGACGAGTTATCTCGTCAATAATTAATTAATTTAATAGTTGCAAGTTATAGCCGGCATGAAAAGTAATTACTATTAATTATCTATGGCAGTTAAAAGGCTAAATAATGTTACATAATGATAGTCATAATATGATATCACAATAATACAAACTATGTATTTTGTGAATTAATGTGTCATAGAAGTAACTCAAATTTTGTCACGAATATCACTAAATTAAATTACTTTTTCAAATTCCAATATATTGTAAACTCAATCAATGTACTTAATAAGAGGCGTCTTCAATTATCTCCTTCAGAAAGAGAGATTACTTCATTACTTATTGTTTTTATGGTTAAGACAAACATCCAAATAGCTGTGGTAATTCAATGTTATATTTAAGTATTTATGGTGTTAAGTGTTTAGATTTGTTTTTACAAAATCATTACTTAATTTTATTGTTCTCAACTAAATGAAGATTCCACTGAACTGAATTTGGAAAATATAATATAATAAAATAAATCCCATTGTGAAATTATTACAGTTAACCTTCGAGTTTCTATGGGGTGCATTCACATTACAAAATTATTCCTATATTTAACCATTCGCTAAATACCAATAATATCTAACTGATATTTATTGCAATCTACAATGATACCCCAATAAATGTGATGCAAATATTACACAAGTTTGTGCATGGTCACTTTGTACCCCCATCACTCAATCCTATTTTCGATGTTTCGGTACTCAAGTATTAACTATTGATTAAAAATTGATGTCTAGAAGATAATAAAACTTTAATCCACGTATTCTTTACTAAATTTATAACCTATTTACTGTCACTACGTAAATTAACCAAAGGTTAACACTCGCCTGTTTTACTTTAGGTTTTTGCCGACATAATGATAAAAATTGTATTTATGTTTTTTTAATAAATATTAAAATTTACTGAACCCATTAAATTTTTTTTTCAATATCTATTTCTGCTACTAATTTTATACATGTTACAGTTAATGTGTACACTTACTTTATGTATACATTAACTTAATTAAGAGTGCACAGCATTGTCAAGCTTAACTGTAACTTAACATAGGCCTGGGCAAACTTTTTGGCTAAAATGCTGAAATGACATCCCTGATGTGAGGGCTCAATAAGGTTACTAGATGTCAAATTTTCGGTGCCTTGTGCGCAACAGTTATTTTACAGTCTAAAAATGTCCGTTGAGTCATTGTTGCAACATTTTTTTTGATTGATATCTATACATCAAATTATGGGGCTGGTGGAGCCGAGCTCCAATTTCCCTTTCATCTGGTGTATTTTGAGTATTGTGAGTTGTAGATATATGCACCTAACTTTACCTAAAATATTCTGGCTTCGACCATTCAACTTCGATGGGGAAGCTGATAAACTTGGCTTAAATCTTATAGGTAAAATTTTGTTAGCGCTTGTCTGCTCTATACACATACTAGTTAATTTTTAAAATGTCCAGTTAAAATAAATGTAGAATGTTATGTGAGTCTTAACTAAAACCAGGGCTTTTTTTTAACATTTAACGCGGTGGAATGGCGTTCCGGTACCTTTTTTTCGGTTCAGAAAGAAAATATTTTCTTTTGAAAACATTTAATTTTTTTTTATAAAACTTTTGGCTGTATCTCCCACGTTGTGAAACACTGAACGCTTCTTGTTGGATCTTTCATTGCACCTTCAATTTTCGTATTGCAAATCAAAAACATAATGCACTAGTTCAAGTTGGAGTTACACTTCACGAAAAAGATCTGAAAAATAGTCTTCTTATCGAATCGAAATTAAGTTTTTCCACGTCAAAATAGTCAATTGAAGAAGGGATGTTAGATAGAAAATATGTGTGGAGCTTGCACTTGCGGACTTGACCAAAAATATTGACCTGAATTCTATCCCACGGATCACTCCCACCATTCCAATCATAAAATTAACAGGGCAAAGCTAGAGCGATTGGTTCTAGCCCCATCTTTCTATTCTTACACTCTTCAAAAAAAAGAAAGATTGAGTAACTAAGGAACGGACTTGGATTAAAAAAAAAACTTGAAAAGAAGTGAGTTCCGGCACCTTGTTTTTTTGAAAAAAAAAACCCTGACTACAACTGATATTCAACAAGTGAATACATCAGTGACGAGATTACCACATAACATACATAACTACCATGATCCAAAAAAGATATGAAATGATCATGTACAGCAGGGTTTCTCAACAGGGGTGGGCAGGTGGCCCTTATAGGTAAATAATCTTTTACATGTATTATTTATTGACCTATATATAATGCAATTCTGGGCCATTTAATACAACGGCAGATTAGAGGTTGATAATGCCACTGAGTGACAGTTTTAAGGAGGGGGGTCTGTTCTTTAATTATCGACATCAGCAGAATTTATGTCACAAAAATAAAAAACATTGCAATTAGTAATAGTTTCAACAAAAAAATTATAAATATTTTGAATTAATTTTCTTTTTTTGTTGAGACAGAATTTTCTGCTGGAATTTGTTATTTTTGCTGAGTAATTAATCATTGTAAAAATAGCTTCTGATAATTCTATTTTGTTGCATTGTTTTCAAAACAAACTTCTTTTGTGATGAAATATTTATCACTTAAAAATAATAAGAATGTTTGAATATAATTGCTGTGTTGACGAAAAACAGAATTGTTATTTTTGTGTTAACTAAAATAAAGATGAAATAGAAACATTTATAAAATTGAATTCAAATAAAGGCTTAAATATAAACAAAGTATTGATGAGGGAGGCTGCAGGCTGAGGCTATATATACAATGTCTAATTGTGTCACAAGAAGTTTAAATGGTTATTTACACAAAACCTGTAAATAAATTCATATAAAATAGCCTACCTCATCTTCATCTTCTACAACAGGTTCCGTGTAGACTTCGATAGTGTGATTGAGAGGTGGTGGAATGTTTTCTGGTGACATAGAGCACCTCCTCGATGTCGGCACCGGAGTTATGGACCCCCCTCGACTTATTGACCGTCTGCATTGTGGTGATGAACTTTCTCTGAAAAGAAATTACGATTTTTGTATAAAGATAAACAAAATAATCGGATTGTCTCGTTTGTTTTAATGACGCTCATAAAAAAACTAAGTCTTTAAATGGCTTTCTGCAACATAAATGATGTCTCCGAGGACACAGTTGTGAATTGTTTACAAGACAGACATCAGGTCCCGTCCGAACTATTGTTGCCACAGATTTAGGTTTCTGTTATTATAAATTAGAGAGGATCCTCATTATCCGCTTCCCGCAGTTACGAAGTTGTGTAAAAAGCAAAATTATATATATAAAAGTACAAGCGCAATAGTGCAAAGACATCAATGAGTCATTTTCAATGCTCAACATTTTAAAAAAAGCTTCACATGTGATTGTGATTGTTCTGCGAAGGTCAAAAGTATAGTTAAAGATGTGTCATCATGCTACAAATCAATTTTTACACAAAAAGAATGTCAACAAAAGTCATCATCTTTCGATTATCGAAAACATAAGTTTATAATGTATTATAACTTTAAGGAAAGATAAACCTACAATAATAAAGTAATTGTGATCCCCGTTTTAAGCGGATTAGCTTAAAGAATCGATATCGAGGGTCCATTGACTAGACTTATGCAAAAATTTAAGACACAAAGATGTTAGAATACTCTGCTATTGGCAAGGTTTCTGGTGAAATAACTGGTGTTAACTTTTAATTTTCATTGTGTTTTAAAAAGACAGTGAATTATTACTCATGCCAATATAGGTTTTATGTTCCATTGTAGAAATACACAGCAATATTTAGCATTTTTTAAATTGCTATGAAAATAGCCTATGCAATAGTGACATCTATTAATGAGAATTATTGTTTATTGAAATTTCCATGAAAATCAATGTCACCAATAGAATCACTATCATAAGTTCATATCACTCAAAAAATCTAATCAATTCTGTGATTTCGAATAGTTCAAAACTCACTCGAAATTTCTATAGTTATAATGTCTATGAAAGCAAAAAAGGGTGTTATTGTAATTAAAATAATTTTAGCCATTTAGGATTTTTTGATTGGAATCAATGTGCAAAGAAATATATGTTACATCATGAATATGAATAAGGTTAAACATAGCCAAGTATTTACTTCTATAAGAGTCATGTTATATCGCTGATAGATGTTTTACCATCACACCAACATTGGCTCCAAGCTATAACATTCATAATATTGATGTAATTTTTAATAAAAAAATAATTTCATCAATAGATGTCACTATCACAGGAGCGTCAACATTAAAAGTAGTTTCTGAGCAAGTCTACTTTAATAAAAAAAAATAGTACTTGTATTACCTCACTCAACTCCATGCGGAATATGTCAAGATCGAAAACAATACTGTTGAACATTGTCAAAATGCTACTAACTAAACATCCAAGATATCTCAAAAAATGATCACAAACATCTAGTTTGACTTTGCTCAAAAATGGCAGATCGTATAAGCATGAAGTAATATAAAGCATATCAGAGAAACTCATTCCGATCTTCAATGAAAATGAGAAATTCGTATGAAATATGGTATTTTATTGTTCTTATATAATGACTTTCCACCAAGAATCATTCACAGTGAAGACCTTAAAAGTGACATATTCATTGGTTTGAAATAAAATTTTTGTTAAAAATTTTAGGCTTCATCTCTTTAAGTGTTGCCATGAACCTTCTAGAACTAGTGTAAAGCTCTGTAACTTAAAGAAGAAACTTTCTTATCATACAACCGGAGCGATGAAATGCAGAGGTGGGCTGGAGGGGGTTGGAAGGGGTTCGCGCGAACTCTTTGTTAAATTAAAAAAAAAACAATATTCTCGGATTTTTGTGCAGTACAATGTTTAAATATGTAATATAATTAAATTTAGAAACCCAGTGATGCAGATAACATATAAAACAACATTGCATTCAATTGATTTAATATCAATTGTATTTAATTGTAAAAGAGTGATCAAAAATCCACTCTTCTCAGGAAACACCACGGATAGTTTTAAAATTAAGCGAGCCTATTGTTAGTGTATTGGCACCCCACTATATTTTTCGCAAGCAGATACATTGTGGTTGTGGCTTAAAAGTAAATGGTATCATATTTATTCTTACCCTCTTTTTGTAACATTTGGAGATAACATGCAGCGGCAAGGATTTAATGGGACAAAATAGCCCAACTGTGGTGGTGGGGAGCCACCGCAGTGTGACGGTGACATCTCGCCATCCCGATACAAATTTCTCGCCAGCAAACTCATCTGACTTGATGATGAATATCCTCCAACCATTTTTGATGTTGTCAGTTATTAAAAACAATATAGGTAATTTTTCTAGATATTGGGTAATACACTATTTTTTCTCACTGTTTTCACGTTAGATTCACAGGTGTCGGTGCTTGAAATATCACATTTGTTTGTTGTTCATCATTTTATGTAAATGTTACCAATTTGACAATATTAATAATTCTGCAACACACATATATTTAATGAATATTTTAATCATTCATATTAATTGTAAACATTGTTATACTACTTTCTTGTTGACAAATGTTTCGCCGTAACATTAATTGAAAACTAAGAATGATGAAAGTGATGACATAATATTTATGATGCATCTTAAATATGGGAAATACATTGAACTGTTAGTTAGACAATTTTCAAATAGGTTTTATATTGAAAATGATAGTAAAAACATATTGACCTAAAACGGCAATGTCTGATACTGCGCGGCTAATTTCTCGCAGACAAATAACATTTTGTTTCTGTTTCTGAAGCCAAGGTGATTTTTTCTATTATAGCAGAGTGTGAAACTGAATAAAATAAATGTTGACTGCTTAATCTGTTAACCAACTATCTCCACTTTCAGATCATAAAAAAACCAAACTGTGGTGGAATTTTGGATTTCTGTTCAAGACGAATATCCAGCTCTCTACCTGAGGGCACTGAAAATCTTGTTACAGTTTTCACCATCATATGTGTGTAAGCTCGGTTTCTCAACAATAACTAGTATAAAAACTAAGAAACGCGAAAAAATTTAGTCGAAGCTTCCTAGAGTTACAGAATGTTAATCTAGATCAGAGATTCTTAACCTGAGATGCGAAAATGCGAGTT
The DNA here is from genome assembly GCA_031772345.1 of Himalopsyche anomala. NCBI lineage: Eukaryota > Metazoa > Arthropoda > Insecta > Trichoptera > Rhyacophilidae > Himalopsyche > Himalopsyche anomala. Next base: position 13,754,670 of record CM062825.1, on the reverse strand, counting down.
TCTATTTTGACATGTTTAAAAAATGTATATTAAATGTATTACAAAACAACCTAGGCACTAAAATTTTAAATATTTTGTATGCATGTATTTTTCAATAAATGTAATTTTCGAAATAAAAATCGGGGAAAAAAAATATTTTTTAACATATTTTAAGATCCAAGGGGTGCGGGTCAATAAAAAAATTAAGCACCACTGATCTAGATGGAAAAAGAACGAATACATTTTTAGGACAGCTTTCAGGTAGATATCGAAAGAAAATGTGTCACAAATGGCTACCTATAAATCGTTAATTAACGATCCCACCGACATTTTTTTTTTTAATAATGGCGTGCATGTTGAAAAGCATATAACCACGTAGTAAAGCAATGCGTACACGTTGTACAAAATAGATTTTTAAACAAATTGCACAGGTACGTTTACAGAATGAGAATGTTGCATGATAAAAAACATTGTAACCTGTCGTAATTGATTTAATATACATACATCACTTTTTTTAGATAGTAAGTTCATCATTTTCTTTACCGAAGATCAAGATGTCAGTTGTTTTTAAGTTCTCATAAAAAACTCTCTACCACGTAGTCAATGGCGTAGCTTGACAATAGGGATTCACGCAAGTTCGAAATTCAAACTCAACAACATATATTTCTGACGTTTTTAACGGCTACTTTGTGGAAATGATTTGTCAATGTACAATCAAAATTTTGTTATTTGATTCCTGTAAAAAAACCGCCGTAATATTTTTTTAATAGAAAACTGAATAGACAGTGTTGTTCGGCTTCGTAAATTCGGTTGCGAGGTCATTGGTTCGAAGCATTAAAAAGAAAAGTCAAAACTTGTTAAACTTGTAAAAATCAGTTTACTAATTTGGATTCAAATGCATGGATGTGTGTGATGTAGTGATACCGAAAAACATGCTATATGAAGAGCGATTATCCAACAGCAAGCCCTTTCCATGTCCCATTAATCTTATAAGCCCGGGCTGGGGAACCTTTTCTTCTCTAAAGGTCGCATTCATTTTTCTGATTCGAGATAAGGCCGCAGTAAACAAGGCCGGAAACAATTTCATGCCAATTTCTAAGGCCCAGAAATTTGCGGATTTCCCAAAATTACCAACGTGGGACTTTTTGTTTTAGGTCTTTCAAACATCGAAAACCCCAAGAATTTACGAAATTACAACAATTTACAGAATTAGAGAATTGGCCAGAAGGCCGCACCAGAGTAGCCAAAATGTCACAGGTTCCCTACGCCTGTTATAAACTGTTCAATATTAAAATAACTGTTAATATTCTTCATCGAATCCCTGTAAGGGCAGTTTAATTTTTTAAACGATTAATAGATTTCTGTTCGTAGGTATTGATGTTTGTGAGGTCTGAAATTCCCTTCTACCCATCCTATCCCTAAAAACGGAGCGAAGCGAGAACGATTAGCTTACCACTATTGTTGTCCTAGCAGTGCCTTTCTGTCTCTACTTCTTTTCGAAAAAGAAAGGTTGAAAAAATAAGTAACAATTTTTCAGGCTATTTTTCAGGTTCGGCCTCAATGCGTTACATTACCATCTATCTATAAGCTACGCCACTGCTCGTCGTGTCAGATCAATTTAAAACTTATTAGTTGAAAGCGACACTACATGGTTCAAGTTTTTGGTTGAAACACGAGAATGGATGTCGGCTTGATAATACGATATGGCGAGTTGATTGAAAAGAAATTGTCACGTGAGGCAAAACAATGGCGTGTAAAACACGCATCACGTCCATTGCTAGTGTTGGACACGGCGCGTACTTGAATGCAGTTGGCATTTAGAAATATTCTTTTATACGTACGTGTATTTGCATTCAACACATAGTAATCAGCGATCGAAGGAAATGGGTTAATTCACGAAGACACGTGTCATCAGAGTTTTAAAACTATTTGTCAATGTAAAAGAAGCATTTAAGAACTTTAAATACCACCAGAAAGCGCCAGCAATGCGATAGCAACAAATTAAGAAGCGTCTAAATCAGAGTGTGTCAAAGAAAACGCGAGGCTCGGGCTATCGACATTTTTGATGCACTAACCCAATGAAGGGGGACCTGCGGCCTCTTGGATACTCTGATGTAGCCTTTTGACTTGATCACAATATTCACTTTGATCAAAAAATTAAACGCAAGCGTTTGGGACTACAGCGTAATCAATCCATTATATGTTCGATAGCCGAAAAAAAAGGGTGTGTCAACGTTCTCTTTACTGCGGCCTTATGTTGAATCAAATAAATGAATGTGGCCTTTAGAAATGAAAAGGTTCCCCACCCCTGCACTAACCGTTTAAAACAATGTTTCCCAACCTTATTCGTGCCATGCCCCACTTTAACGCTTTAAAAATCTGCATCCCCCCAAGTATCAACATTTTATAGTTAAAAAACGCATACAGTCAATATTATTTTTGACTTTCGAAAAAAAATATGTTTTATGTTAATACGTGGGATAATGTAAATAAAAATAAATTAAATAGTGTGACATAATCAGTTTAAATAAAAATAATCAATATGTAAATAATAGATAACGATATAAATAGTCTAAAATACTTAGAAATCGATAATGAATTCGAATAATTATTGGTAAGAGTAAAGCCCTCGTAAACTATATAATTATTATTTAAAAAAATAGCTCCCACGTTCTAATTTAGTTTTCATCGCAATTAAATCCCCCACAACAATTAATAACTGGTAAACCCACTGCCATTAGTTAAATATTAATAATCAATTCATAAACATTGTATAATTATTACAATTCAGTAAGTCTGAACGAGTCTCGAAAACACGATAATATTATATATCAGCAATACAAAAAATGCCAAAAATTAAAAGACTAATTCGTAATTAGGTAATATGATCGTTAAAATTTTACAAAAGATATAAAAACAAATATGACAGCACATAAGACACTGAAAACAAAGAAATTACGTAGAATTTATTTATTTTGAATTAACCAAGTATCGCCACAACACAGCCACAATTCAACCTAATAAAAAGCTCTGCTTGCAAAATCGAGTTTGTTCGCACGTCTTGTTACGCCCACATAGTGTTTATTTACAGAACGAAATACAAAAAAAAAACAATCGATTAGTCTGAGTGGACAATTTAAGAGTTGACTGCATTTGCGAAAAAACAAAGTATTTTACTTAACAAGTTTAACTTTCCAAATAGATTATTTATTATTTAAAGAGTGCTTTCATGGCGAGTGACAATAACCACTACTACTTGGGTTGTACGCCAAATGTTCATTTAAATATTATGTTAATATATATACACAAAATTGGATGGTCATTTATTCACATAATAATAAAACGCATTACAACAAGGCGTCATATCCATCCACATCATTTCCAAGACCTCAAATTTAAAACCAAAAACATACGTATTTTTACACTAAACTTGTCAGAAAATAAATTAAAATTGATAATCTGAAGTTGCTTATCAAATAGGCGAAACATGTGTCATAGTAACATAGTCAGAGAACTCACAAAAAATATTTTTTATTTTTTTTATTAAACTTGGTTATTGTGAAAGTATTTTCTTAATTATTTTCACTGTTAAATAATGTAAATATTAATGAACATAATCACGCATCATTTATTAACAGTTATCCACGAATCACAGTAACACTTGTCACAAATATAAGTTGTACATAAATAACACGAACCGATACGTGCTGATTGCTAAGATATAAAAATACACATTATTCTTACTGCTGCACGTATTGAAAAAATAGATTCGAATGGTATCAAATTCTATAGACCAAGACAGCCAACCCCGGTTTTAGAAACTCTTATATTTTGTACGATAAATATTTGGCTACTTACTAGTAACATAGATAAGATTAAGTTCAGTGCACACTGCACAATAAACGATAAAACTAGAATGATAAGGAAGTACGTACTGTAATTGCTAGTTTTTAACTTCTCATCAGCATAGTTGTGTCAATTAATTACAAAATCCACAAATTTTCATTGAATAAGACAACGATGAGATTTGCTTTGCAAGTAATCATCTTAAAATAGTGTGAAGTCGGTAATATGTACCTCCACCGCATTTGGATTTAAAAGTTAAAACTTTCATAACCGCAATTATTTTTTAGGTTAAATTCCACTATTGAACATAATATGTACACTCAAATATATCTTATGTTGCATTGTATCGTATGTAAATATGATGATTAAGGAAAAGGGACCAAAAATACTTTTGTTTAATGGTTTTATTTGAGTTTTAAATACCTATATCTTGTTATGTTCAGTATAATTGGTATGTTGACGTCGATTTCTCACGAAACATCTTAATGGTGGAAGAGCTTCTTAAAAAATATAATGACGTGTGATTTGTATTGAAGACGATACATCAGTCCAACGTTCCCTCTAATATTACTATTGTGTGTGCGGACCATCAACTTCTGTGAGCAGTAAATTTTCAGCAAAATAAAAAATGTGAGCAAACATGTATAGATGTACTCACTGTCTCACTGACGCTAAAATGGAAGAAAAATGTAAAAGATTTGGTGAGTATAAAATTTGATGAAAAAAATAATATTTTTACAATATTTCTAAGTGCGGCCTGTGCGAAGATGGAAAAATGTGTGCGGCCACATTTAAGAAGTGTGCGCACGCACACGCACACGCCTTGTACATCACCACTAGATTTTACAATGGCGTTATCAAAAACACAACATTATGTGAAGTCGTTAAGTCAATTTTGTATAAATTGATGACACGATTAAATATATTCATAATATCGCTGTGAAATGTTTTCTTATTGAGAAAACCAGTTATAATATATCAAAAGAATAATCCTCGTGAAATATATGCAATAAATATGTTTCAAATTACATTAAACGGCTTTCGTCATATTTATATTTATATTAAAATTAAGAACGAAGCCATCATTATAACGCTCAAGTCTACAAACTGTCAAATGTGTAAATTCGAAGTATAAATCTTGCTGTAAGCTGGATAGGTGTCCCGTTAGCCAAATAACAAAACGATGTCTCTGTTCCATTATCTCACATATCAGAGCACTGTTCCAAATTGTCTGGTAATTCTAGGCCTAACGTGTTCTCTTAAAATGATTTATGCACACTCACTCTCCGGCAGAACGTGAACAGGGCCATCCAGTGTTTAAGTTGTTAGTTGTGAGCAAACACTCATATTCATCGAGACGAATGTTCAAATGTCAAAGATTTTAGTAAGGTAGCGCCAGTGACTCACTCACATATACACCTATACCAGGGATGGCGAACCTTTTTGGGTTCACGTGCCAAAAATCCTCAAATATTATTTCTTGATTGTGTGGCGTGCCTTAGCAGCAAACAAATAACAAAATATATTTATTTTTCTGAATTTTATTTACAAGCTTAAAAATTACAATTACAACAACATTTGAAAATTTATTAAACGCAATAAATTATTAATTCAAAGATTGTAATTTTTTAAGCTTGGAAATCGTTCGCGTGCCACCCAAATTCTCAAACGTGCCACTTCGGGCACGCGCGCCATAGGTTCGCCATCCCTGACCTATACATATGTGAATAGACATTCTAAGCATGTTAACTTCCGGCCAAACTTTGCTTTTTTCAATGTAGGAGATGATTCGTAATTCAAATTTTCAGCGACAGTAATTCAAGTATTTCTTTTGTTCCCTTATGATCTCGAGTTAATGGTTTGCATTTATTATATATTATACAAAATAATTTGAGTAATTACAAGTGCAGGAAATATATTTATGTGAATATACATAGGTAGTATTGCGTTTTAGATAAGATTATTTTAATTTCATATATATTTACAACACTATTTTGGGCATCGTTTTGTTATTGATGTTAATCAACGTTACGAAATATTATTTTCCGTTTTCATTCCCAATTGTAGCAAAAAAAAAAACAATGAGAAAATAATTCGAAATATAAAAATAAATGTAAACTGAAGTTTTCTAAATAATATTGCCATAGATACAAATGTAAGCTATTCAATAATTACTTTTTTAAAGGATTAGCTAACAAATATAAGATGGATAATAAATTATTCTTCCATAGTACAATGATAAACGATTGGAAATTTGAAAAGAGGAAAAAATAGGGAGAATAGGTGTTGGAATGTGCTCTTAGTGAATAGTATTTTTATACAGGAAAGAAATTAAATGGTCAGAATTTAAATCAATTTTTGGTCAGAAAAAAATATGAACGGTCAGAATAAAAATATATACTGTCAGAAAATTTTGTAACAATTTTGGTTAAGTTATGTTAGGTTTTTTTTAATTTCTTTTAATTTAAGACTGTTTATTCTGACCGATATATTATGACCATTTAATATAAATTGTGACCGGAAAAATACGAGCCATAAGTAAATACCAAAAACCAAATATTATATTTTGTGAAACCCGTTAGCGTGGGTAATTAATACATACTCCATGATCGTTGTTTATCGAATATGTTTTACAGGATACTTACTAATCATATTTGTATTTTTTAAAAAATAAAAAATACCACTAACACATGGTTGTTCAAAGCTTAATAATGGATCGATACAATTACAATAATTATAAACTAAAAAAATCACACATAATTTTATTATTATCAGTATCGGAAAAACACGAGCCTTTTATAAATAACATTTTTTTGTACTAAATCCACAATATTTATTGAATATCAGGACCGGTTCCGCTCATTGCGAGCATTATCAAATGACAATGCTCACAACGCTAATCTTTTATTATATTTAGATGAATATTTTAGAGAGAGATTTAGAAACAAGTGTAATTACCATATTCATAACATAATATTTTTGTACGATTTAAAAAAAAAAATAATAATGTTAATAATCCACGACATTCGCTAAAATTCAAAATATTACAACTGTCACTGTGCTGAAGATGTCAATGACAAGTAAATGTAAATAATTATAATCAGTTGATATCTCAATAATATTACAATACATTGATTGATTTTTATTATTCATATTGACATTTTGTATACAATGAATCGTTAATTTATTAATAAAGATGTTTAAAATATTTTTTCACACTAGCATACGTCAACGTCGAGATGATTCAAGCAATATTTCTCAGGAGACATTTAGGCAAAGACGTATGTTATTTGTTTAGGCGTGGGCAGACAAGATGTCAAAGATGATTATGAAATACCAGGTAATGCTACCGCTAATGGATCCGACAAGATAAATCTCAATTTGATAACTGCTAACATTCAACAATGGTGTTAGACAATCTGATTTAATGGCGTTACATTACGATTCTTATGTTGGTACAAGACGAATGTTATCATTCCGTGTTCAGTAAGTAATTGTTTGAGAATTATTTTTCGGACTGGCAACTATTATAGGCATGGGAAATCTTGTGCATGAATTGTGTCAATTAAAATTCATAAAAGGGTGACAACGATAATGTGATTTAGCTCACAGTAGGTTATGTAATCTATCAAATTTTTGTTGTTGTAATATTGGTAAGTGTAAATTGGAATTGTTTAAATTTTGCATATTTTTTTTACCATGTCCGCTCCCAAATTGGAGCATATGGACTCCGAATGCAGTTTATCTCAAAAGAAGTGTTTCTACGAGAACTGTTTGTAACTCAATTGCTCAACCTCTCTTTTTCCAAAGAGAGTATGAATAGAAGGATAGGGCTAGGACAGGACTAGTGGTTAGCTAATCGCTCTTGATACGCCCCGTCCTAGCTTGTGTGGTCGAGTGGTCAACGTCGTTGGCTTCGGTTACGGAGGTCACGGGTTCGAATCCCAGTACGGACAGTTTTATAAATTGATTTTTCAATCGATTTATGAATTTCTGTTCGAAGGCATGGATGTATGTGATGTCTTGAATTCCCCCCTCCCACCCATCCTATCCTATGAACGGGGCATATCGAAAGCGATAAATTTTGCATATTCATGCGCTAAAGTACATACACTTACTAACTCAAACTAAAAGCGTACAAAATTTCGATTTGATAGTAAAGAACGAACACATCTCATAAATGTAGAAAATACATAATAGCAGTAAATATTCGAAAAGTTCATTTTCTTTTCAAATCATTTAAGAAGAGTTGAAGTGAAACCCCTTTTTTACGATCTCACTTTTTCCCACCATTTGCATGCAATTTTTACATACCCGTTTTATTTTAGTACGACAAGTACACTGAATTATCTTACAAAGTCTTACTTGTTTTCCATAACTAAACACTCATTATCAATTATATGTTTATCACTTGATAATGTTAGTAGTGAACGAACTCGGTTCTAAGCTTAATAAACTGTGTGGAATTAGAACAAAAAGTGTTTTACTTTTTGTTTGACCAAGCGATGTATAAAATTCATTGAATTAAGATATGAGAGAAAAACCAAACAGTTAAAGATCTTTGGATTCCCTGTTACGCTCGGTTACCCGGTCAAGGTTTCGAATCTCCAAATAGAAACTATCACAAATAGGTTTTTCAACATATTTATTTAATTTTATCCAATGACATAATGTAATATATTTGTGATATTTTATTGCTGCCACAATCACAACTAACGACTTATTCTTCCACAGCCCTGTCCATTCTTAGACTATCGGAAAAGAGTTAAAAGGTGGCTCCTCTAGAAATTTACCATTATTAAAATTAAATATTTATAACAGAAAAATGCAATTAACATTAATGTAATTATAAGATATACTGATACTTTAATTTTTATAGTATTAATAAAATTATCTTAACGAGAACGACGAAATATCAGTCAATAAATCAGGTAGTGCGGCCATTTTATTAACGTTGTGCAGTTTTTTATTTGCGATAAATTTTCAATATTTATATAGAACAATGTCAAAAAACCATTTTAGCATTTGTTTTTTTAAAGATTTTATCAATGTTTGAGAATATGTAATTTATTAGGTTCAAAAATTTGGCCCCCCTTTTCCTTCCATGACCTCCCTACTTTTCTTGGGGCCAGCATGGCCGCTTCAGCTCCCTCCCGTACCTCTTATTCGGGGGCGATGGATCCATTTTGGAACCTATGGATTATATCAGAGGTTTCTAATATTTTTAGCATAAAGGCCACACTGGATTTTCCACTGATTTCCATGGTCCAAAATCTAGCTAGCTCTTCATATTAACATATGGATACCCGGTAGCGAGTTTAGAGACCCTAGTTTAGACGATCTATAAAGAGTCGCATGTATCATTCATTGAGAGCGGACATGATTAAAAAACACTGCTCATGACCTTAACAAATTGAGTGAATAAAACTGTAACTAGGCGCTCATTAGTGTCTTTGAAAATGCACAAAAAATGACTGTAAATAAGAATTGATCGACCTCGAAGAAGTGATGACAAATCGACTATTGTGATATTATATGCTATAGAATATTATTTTTCTGCATATGTGAACATGTAAATCTCAATGTCACACGTTTCGAAGTGTCAATTTCACAATATTCAATTGATTTATTTACAAAGCCACAATAATATTTTCATATTTCGACAGCTGTAAATAATACAATCTCCCGAGAAATTAATTTTGTGCCGCTTCAAAGTAATGGCCGCCAGTCCCGCCGCGATCAATTGAAATATAATTTTCTTAGAGTGCCTAGAAACTAAATAGATAATTATTTAGTCCGCTAAAAAAATATTAAAAAATGTATATTATTGACCTATGCGCTCCGAGCTGATAACTGATTCTGATAAAAAACAAACAATATTTAAACTTACATTTATCAATAATGCTATTTTCTCTGATGGAACAATCGATCAAAAGATTTTTTAAATGAAAAACTTTGTAGGTTAGGTAGAAAATATTTCATGAAAATTATCATTTAAAATTCAATAGGTCTAAAGACAATGGCGTCTACCAAAACAGCAACAGATATTAGGTAGACTCGGCGGTAACTTTGTGGAAGTTCATTTTAATATAAAATAGTATATACAATTCAAAATTACTTCGATCATTCCACGTATTGTGCCAACAACAGTATCTGAAGATGCCTCTGAAAGAGGCGAAACATGTGTCACTGTTGTTGGCACAATACGTGGAATGATCTTAGTCATTTTAAATTTTATATAAAATTTTGTATTAAAAAAATACTTAAGATATAAATGAAATGTTATTAAATTAGTGTTAAAATTTGCATAACAAAACATTTATTAAAACAAATGCTTTGCATTTTTTGAATGTGTATTTGCGGAAAAACAGATCAGAATCGAATGTCATCAAAAATAATTTTAGTAAAACTATTGCACTCCGCACGGCAAGACGAAAGCAACTTGCACACTCTATAAAAAACTTCAAATTGAATAATTAATATATTCCGTTTATCAATTAGATAAAGAGAAAAGTTAGTGATATTTTTTTCCCTTTATTATAAAGTAAGTTCCGAATCAATCTAAAACAAGATGCGCGATTATGTTATAGTTGTTATAAGAAAATAATTAGCAATAATACAAAAACAAGCGTAAAAAGATTTTGACATTAATATTAATTATTAACACTTATTATTTCACTTTCGTCATATCAGAAAATGAAAATTACATCATTATTATTGAGCAAGCAGTTCCTTGTATGGCAGGCAAACACTTGCTAAGACAGTAGTATTTATTATTTTTAAATTCGATAGACAAGACAAGGCCACGAATTTAATTAGGTTAAAGTATAATATAAGTGTTTCCGAATTCAAAATCATAAATACCTACATACATATATTATGTCAATCTTAGAATTATTTGTTTTCATTTATGAGTATTGCGGCACCCATATTAATGTAGTTTTACTATTTGCAAGTTTCATTGTTCGATTAAACATTGAGTTAATGAACAAGCTAAACAATTAAGTTTAAGTTACATGCTTAGTAAGGCTCTCTTAAAGTTCATCGTAAATTCAATTGATAATACGAAAAAAATATTTCACTTTCAATTTTCTTACCACTTACCCAATTTTGATTCATGGAATATATCATTTTTTTAAAAATTAAAATTACTTATTTCCAAGACAATTGCGTCGATTTTTCATGTCAGATAATTTGTATCCAAGATAATTAAGGCAGTGTCACAGAAAGTAGGTTAACATACAAAATGCGTATCTACATTTAGAGTCATTTTGATAAAGGAAATGGATGCCATTAATTATTGGTGGTACAAGACGATAGCCTTTATTGCTAATAACACTAATAAACTATTAAAACTAGTAATTATCTAACAATAATTTTGTTTAAATACGATAACTATGATAATCTTGTTTCCTTTATCATATGCTTTGAATGTTATTAATGTAGTCATAACATGTGTTATGTCTCTCACACTGAGTTGTCTATTGACAATATCTGAATATCAAAGTATTGTTTGGTGGACTAGGATTACAAATCGTTAAATAAATCATAGTTTAAAAGTATTTTTCCAGCAATGTATTTTCCATAGATATTTAAATCTCTCGACGACGTCAACACAATTGAAAAACTATGATTATAAATCACAAACCATGAGAAAGTAAAACAATAATAGTGACTTTAGTGCGAACAAATGAAATAGAAAACAGAGCCAACTAACTGCTTGCGAACTTAAATAATAACAGAGCACAACTCCATGAGAAGTAAAATAATTTCTCAGAACAGAATACAAATTGAACAATGTACGGCACATATGTAATTTGATCTATTATGTTGTAATTTTCTATACATATTCAATCATTTTCGACATAACGACATGCGTACAAGTTTTTTTTTTCTAGTAACACTGAAATATCAATCGGTCTTTTTTTTCTTGTAGACTTATTTATCTGATTTAGAAGACTTCCGCTATTAATTCACTAGCAAAATAACTTTAGCAAGCTAGTTTATATTTTATACCAAACAGCCCGCTGAAATAATAATATGTCGTCAGCGTAAAGTGAAAAGCTCTAAGCCTCATAAACTAAATCGTCCAGGAGAACGTAAAAATAAGAGATTAAAGCAAGATTTTCGAGGAATACTCGTAATATTTTTGGTATTTATTATGTTATAATGCGGTCATAATAAATCTTTGATCGAACCGAAAATCTTGTGGAGATTGGAAGTTTCGAAGTGCTGTCTCTATTCTTATATTTTTAGTGTTACGGGATTTGCACTTTGATAAATATAATTTGAGTCAGCAGAGATACCTTTTAGGGTGTCCACTGTCAATACTTGGTGGAAAGGCATTATATAAAGAAAAACACATTTTTTTTTTGTATTTGTTTCCACTGCTATTTACCAAGATCAGGACCAGTTTCGCTCATGGCCAGCATTGTCAACTGATAGGAAATAAAATTTAGCACTGATATTAATTATACAAAAGCAAATAGAAATATAAAAATATTTCTTATCAGTTTACAATGCTCGCCATTGGCAAAACCGGTCCTGATCCTGGTAAATAAAAGTGAAAATAAGTACATTGGAATATTGTGTTTTTCCTGATATCAGCAGAGATATTTGAAAGTGTGTGTCATTCATTCTTTAAACCCATAAAAGGATATTCTGAAAGTAAACCTAATTGACTGCACTGATTATTAGTATCGTGATAAAAAATAATCATTTTTTGTGTTAACTGACAATTCTGTGTAAGAATACATTATTTATAATGTTTACTTAGTACGTTAAGCATTTGTAGTTTGACTTTTTCACTACTTCTCCACTAACGATCAAAGACTTATTATCATTATTAAGGTAATGTTACATTTGGCTTTTTTGACATATGAATTTATTCGAATGTTTGATTCTCCGACAAAGAATTTTTTTTTTTAGATAGTGACAGCTTTTGACATAAAGTTTAGTTTGTAATCAGAACAACTGGCGAGAATAATAGCTCAAAGAAATTTTCGCGATTGAATTCGTTATGTAAATATTATTGCAAATCATATCAACGTATGACAGGCAGACGAAAAAAAATCGGTAAATATTTACTCGATAACATGCCGGATCGAGGAATTCGCTGTTTTAATGTATCCCAATCCGATATGTTTGAACAAAACAAAAAAGTACCAAATGCTCAGTATTCTATGCTAGGTTGTTAATGGACAGTTACATGAAAACGTCCCATTAAATTAACATTGAATTACTTATTTTATTTATTTTTTAAAACAATCTCGTTTAACAATTCAAACAATTTCATTTTAATACGAAATCAAATTCGATAACTTTGCTATTTTATTTGTTAAGTGTTTGACTTCTTTGAGAGGGATCATCAGACATAACATCAATGTTTGTATCTTTACCCCACCTTGCGTCTTATAGAAAAGGAAAAAACCCAGATTATTATTTTATATTTTAGAAATAGAATACATGTTTAGTTTTTTCGTAAGCCTCTTGATGTTCTGTCTGATGATGAACAAAGTAATAATATTTAATTTTATATTAAAAATGAACTCATTCACATTGAAATTCACTCTAAAGACATTCAAAAATGTAATAATTATACTTAATTTGAATCGTTCAAATTATGTACATTCACACAAGTTTTGTCACTATCGACCCGGGTTTCGCCTTTCGACATCTTCAGGCGTTCAAGTGCACGGATGAGCTTGAACTTGACGTTTAGTAAATACATGTATCGTGTTTATATAAGAAATAAATGTATCACTAAGTTTCAAGAAATTGCTGGCGAAATGGATTAACCCATGGGAATGCCTACAGATTTAAATGTTGAGTAATTTCAAGATTTGAAATTCCACTAAGTACTTTCATTCGAAATCTTAAATTATAATTATAAATTTTCTTAATATTGTAACCGTAACTATACGCAATAAATTGTTTTTTGGCATTGGTTGAAACGTTTTGTTAAGAGATCATAAAATGCTATTCCACCAAGGATTAAACTCAAACAAAAACTACTGCAAATTAATTGCTTACAAATTTGATTACATGATCAACGGCTTCACAGCAATCGTTATCTGATGCTGCATGGTTTGTTTATGAACAAGTGGTAGCTTTAATACAACAAACAAGATTCCAGATTATAAGTGCTGGCAATATAATATATGATGGTCCAGTTGACCGCACTCATTAGATTGACGGAAGATAACTGATTAGTTTGATGAGAGGAAGCATGGCCCATTGATGTATCCGAATTGGATTCGCCCATCTTGTGTTTTTTTCACCCGAGACGAGATGACTAGCATTTTGCTACAGAGTTGCACTGTGTAGCTAAGTTTAAATATTTTTTTAGCATATCCTGTTTTACTTTTTAGGGTATAAAGCGCTGGAGGGGTTGGGTGTATTTTAACTGGATTTTTTTACAGGGCCGCAATACGCAATTAGTAAAAAAATATGGCAGAGAAGATTGAATGATTGTTAAACCGATCGCTTAGTAGTCCATTTTTATCAATATTTTCACAAAAAAAAAAAAAAATCAATAAAAAATTAGTCCTTTCCTAATTAGCCTTCTTGAATGTCCATCTTCTAATAGTGACAGTGGGTGACTAACTTCGAGCAAGTTATTGTTATAAAAGTACTACAATTTATATACTTCTTTATGACCCAAAAAAGTTGTACTTAAAAAGAGCGGACATGGTGATAAAAATTATAAGATTATTCATATGTAAAAATTCACACGTTATTTTAAAGTGAATTGTGGAAATGTGTATATAATTTCCGACATTTATAAGACTTATAGCGGGCCTGTACGTCCAAGAACAGAAGTGACAAATGTATGACAAAAATAACTCGCGCAGACTCGTCTAGGAGTTCTCAAAACTATCGAATATAAATGAGAGCACACTCAGCAATAATAAATTTGTAATTCATTAAATTTAATTAAGTACTATAAATGCCGTTTTGGTTCGTTTGCACGAATGCAAATGCATAAAACATTTATATTGAAATATATTCAGAATTTAATGACATGTGACTAACAAGAAGCAGTTAAAGCTCTGAGACATACTCAATACCGGTTGTAAAATTTACGAACACCAGTTACAAATTGAGTTTTGTTTTGTTCCATTTTCGAATATATTGATGACGTTTATAATAGTATATTTTCCGTCATAATTCATTATGTATACTCAATCCACAAAGAAAGCTTCGTTCCACTTTCTCACCTACGGTACAATATTAAAACATGTTTTTTTTTTGTAAATTTTATTCGCAGAATGACTTCATATTAATATTATTATCAATGTAAATACATAACTTAAAATATGTTCAAAAAAGATAGCATGAATAAGCAATTATACCAAAATTCGAATAAATTTAAAACGTTCCAAATAATTTAGAAGAAATAAATGAAAATAAGCGTGAACAAATAATAATTCACCGGAATAGATTCGATTGTCAATAATTTGTTTTAGTTAACCTCCACGAAAGATGGTGGGAAAAAATGAATCTCGAATAAATCTTGTTTTTAATGTTTGTTTACAGCAATAAAGAAATACTATAGCGTCTTATATAATATATTAAGATGTTATCTTATTGAATAAATTTCAACAATGAACTTGAGATGGGCAACAAAATGTAGCGTGACCGTTTACTGCAGATTACGCGTAGCGATTTGTGACAAAATATCGTTTTGTTATGACTAATTTTCAGGAAGAACATCGCTGAGCTAGGAAAAGGTATTTGTGTTAAATGAAAACAAAGTTGCCCGCCAATTCTACACTCATGAAATATGCAGTATACAGAATATATGTGAGATAACGTGTTTTTTTTTATTTTGTCGACTGACAACATACATATGTACAAATGTATTTTTGGTGTGGAATTTACTAAAAAAAATATGTATTTGTTTTATCCGATGTACTCTTTATTTTACACTAAACTAAACATATACAGTGGAACCTCGATCAACCGTTCTCGCATAATACGTTTTCCCGGCTGGACCGTTTATTTTTTATAGTCCCGTCAAACTCCCATAAGAACAATGTTAAATAATCCCGCATTGACCGTTCCCCGATTTACCGATTTCCTCGATAAACCGTCTAAATATTTTGGTCCCGTCACAAATATTATCCTGATTGACCGTTTTTATTGCATATTTCTCCATAGCTCAGCAAGTAAGTTTGACAGCCGAGTGCAGGTGTTATGTCTAGACACGTTGGAATGCACTGTACATGTTAGACCCATTGGACGCTTGTGCTATTTTTTTTGGGTTGAAATCCACCACACGCGTATTATTGTTTATGATGCAAATGTAGAATTGTTTAAAAATTCATGATAATAATTATTCCTGTACATACAAACTTTTTGGTCGCGTAGCTGGATTTGTACAAGTCAGTTGCGTTCAATATTGCCTCACATCTCGTATCATTTTTTTTTCCAAATTGAAACTAAAATGCCGCCACCCATAAAGAAAACTAAAACTCAGCTAGCTGAGAAGAAGAAGGAAAATCGCTGAAACCTCGATGTTTTAAGAATATAAAAACACTTCCCGTAAAATACCACGCCAACAAGAAGGCATGGATGAACACCGATATTTTTATGGCTTTCTTGAGGAATTTCGATTCCTCAATTAGTGCTCAGAGGCGTAAAATACTACTAATAGACAATTGTGCCGCCCATCCTCCAGATACTTCATTTCTTAAGAACATCAAGGTAGTTTATTACCCTCCAAATTGTACCAGTGCTTTACAGTGAGCTAGCTACCTGTGGCGTTGAAACAATCGAGTCATTATGTGATGCAACTAATGACAGCAGTGAAGAAGAAGATGGCGAAGACCATAATACCGAACCTATTCCGACATTTACACAAGCATTATTGGCCTTCGAAAAAATAAAATTATTTTTCTATTCCAAAGAAATCGATGAATCCGCTCTTAGAAAAGTACGCGAGTTTGAGGCGTCTTTGTTCCGATTAAAGTGCCAAACAACAAAGAAACAAACTAGCATAAAGGACAGTATGTACAAGTAACTAATAAATAAATGTTTTTTTAAGATTTTACTTGTTTATTATTATTTGAAGCTTTCCCGCATTCACCGTTTCCCGCAATTACCGTTTTTTCCAGGATCCCATGGAAAACGTAAAATCGAGGTTTCACTGTAGATAGATATTTTGGATAATTAAAGCCTGGCAGATTCTTGTTCATTTTTTTAGAAATTATCATTATAAGGACAGAGGCAAAATCTTTCGTTCATGTGATAGTGACAATTATAAATAAAATTATTTTCAAAAAATACTTATTTAACAAACATTTGTGTAATTTTTTCTGTAGCGACAAATGGCGGATTAGGCGTCGGTGGCATCTTTAAAAAGTGACCTATTGTTATTAAATAAAAAGTTTATTTTCATATTTTCCCAACTCAGCGCGGCATTTAAAAAAGGTATAATTTTCTTTTGTTTAAGTGTCAAAAAAATTCTTATTTGATATTGAAATAAAACTAGCTGTTAACTGGAACTTTTAAAAAAGGAAGGTTTTTTTACTTTTCTTTTATTTTTCATATAATTTTCAAATAAAATACGGCGCTGAGAAGAAAGAACTGATTTATTTTTGGATACATTTATTCATCCCATTCATAAATTAATAAAAAAAAACAATATATCTTAAGACAGATTTATGTTGTGCCGTATTATTTACGTAGTATATAACTAATATAAAAGTCGATGAGTCGTATTGCATCTTTGATGCAAATGTTCTAAGTAGAACCGTTTCAGGTAATTTATTATGTTTATCTTAGTAGATTTAAAATTAGAAAAGCACTGTCATACTAAAATATACTCAAAATTATTGTCAAATATTCATTTATTCCATTCATAAATTTTCAATTACCAGAAGGTCATGGTCAAATTTGCTATTACGAAAAAAAACAAGTTATGATAAATTAAGCAACGGAACTTTTGTATTGTTTACTAAATTTGTATTGTCCTTGAAATATTTGAATGTCAATCAGTTCATCAGAAATAGGTAGTCAAAAACTGCTCTAGTTGTTCTTTCGTGTTATCATACATGTTATTTATATTGATCTATTTGGTGTTTCTGAATTTAGGGTGCGTCTTAAATTCGAGGAAATACGCTAAAACAACATTTTAAATATATGGCAATTATTTTTATAACAATTAAAGACAAAATATATTTATTAGTAATACATATTGCGCTTGGACTGGTCTTGGCATTTTTAGTGTTCAATAAATGTGTTATTTTTAATATAGGATTGTTTTTAGCCGATAATGATAAATTTTGCCTGTTCAATCAATATAAATATAGTAATTATGTTGCATGTATGTATAATAATAAACAACCTTTTATTGTGTTTTTGCTTTAGTTAACTATTATATATAAGGAACTATACTATAGTTTCTTCATTTTTATATGTATGAAACTGTTTTATAATTATAGTTTTCTCTACATACCGAGGGCATAAAGTCAAACAACACTATCAGCAAAAGTGTAACTTATCAAGAGAGCTAAAAAATGCTTCTTATTATTTTGTAACATTACAAAGCAGATGGTAATTTTAAATCTAATTTTCATATTTTAAAACGTATTGTGTAATGTATGTTTATATTGCTTATGATGATGCTATGCTAGGTATTTTTTAAAAAAACATAAAAAAGGTCAACTTTAT
This sequence comes from Himalopsyche anomala, assembly GCA_031772345.1. Classification (NCBI taxonomy): domain Eukaryota; kingdom Metazoa; phylum Arthropoda; class Insecta; order Trichoptera; family Rhyacophilidae; genus Himalopsyche; species Himalopsyche anomala. Next base: position 13,736,169 of record CM062825.1, on the reverse strand, counting down.
GTCGTTTATGTTAAATTTCACGTTTGATTTAAGAAGAAACTAGTAAATTTTGACATAATGACTATCGTGTAGCCCATTGGTCGGCAAAGTGCGGCTCTTTGGCCCCTTCAGTGCGGACATTAATAGACAGATTTGGCTCCCAATATTTTTTTTAATTGTTTGTAATGTTCATATTTGGCTCTTTGGCGAATAAGTTTGCCGACCACTGGTGTAGCCGATAGTGAAAAATATTGTGATCAACAAAAAAACGAAAAACACTATTTTATAGATAACGTTCTTTGACTTTAAGCCTTCGATATAATGTATGATGTGAAAAGTTCTTTGTGTCACGGTAATAAATTGGGCTTAACATTTTGTTGATTTCATCATTTGGTCTAATAAATTGATTAATGTTACCTCGAATAAACAAACAAACAAAATCTCGAAGTCCAACGTCAACCAATCTTTATACTTCGTTAAATTGATTGTATTATATAAATTTGTATGACGGTATGAATATTTTATATTCAAGATTATCTCTAATTCAGTATAGTTTACTATGAGCTGATGATGAAGTTGTCTCGTGATATTATTTTTTTCGTAAGATTTATGCGTCTGATTTACCAACTTAATATAGATTATTATGAACGGCGATGATCGCTGCGGTCGAGTTCCATTAATGTGATATTTATAAATCGAAATGTCTCCTGAATACGAATGCGCGTTTTTTTATATAGCTTTTCGCACGTCGGAAAAGTGTGGGTTTTCCCCACCTGTCAAAAAAAAAAACAATAACACGCACACCGTGTTGCTTTATCACGAATTATTACATCATATACAGGTATTACATTGCTTATAGTAGTTATTCTAAGGTGCAAAGAAAATTTAAATTTATGTTAGGGAGGTTCAAAAACTCATTTAACAAATACGAAAACGACAAAGATGTAAATAGTAGCATACCTCTAAAAATAACAGTATTTTCATATAAATGTAAAGAATTAAAAAAAAGAGAGACTTTTTCGTGCACTGTACAGCAGTCTTTTAAGACATTAAAATAGTACATGCATAAGAAATAAGTAAAACATAAATAAACATTTTTTTTAATCCATGTCCGTTCCCAATGTGGATAATATGGCCTCCTAATGGAGGTATCTCAACAAAAGTTTTTTCTACAAGAACTGTTTGTTACTCAGTCGCTCAACCTCACTTTTTCAAAGTGAGTAGTAGGGAAAGAAGGATAAGGCTAGAATAGGACTAGTGGTTGGCTAATCGCTAGTGCTACACCCAGTTATTACAACCAATGTACAGTGGAACCCCTATAATGACACCCCGTACTATAAACACCCTACTATTTTGAGACACTTTTTCTTACAGTGACATTACCCCCCCTATAATGACAAAAAATCAAAACCCTAATCGAATTTTTTTTAAATATATCGTAAGCATTCATGCTACAAATACGTTTGCGTATTGACGACTATTCAGTAGCTCTTTTTTCGTTGGTTTTGAAGGACGTATGTGAGGTGTCATCCGGGAATTCATAGACGGTGATTCATCGACGAGGGGTATTCAAACTATAAAGTAAGATAATATTTTTTCTACTTTCATATCAATGAAAAAATACAATTGAAAATCCTAACCCCCTATAATGACCCCCCTTTCTCGTCACATTAGGGGGTTCTACTGTACATCAATGTACATATATTTAACATAAGAAAAAGAAAAGACTCTGCGTGTTGAGTATTGAAAGAAATCGTCTATGAAAGTAATAAAATGAATAATCAAAACCGAAAAAATGTTGAATTTTAATATTGAATCCCAAAATCCCAGGATTAGTACTAAGGCGATCCCGAGATTGGAGGCCCTAGTTGTTAATAATTAAAATCAATAGTTTTCTGCGTTGTTATTTTCTTGAATTTTTCTTTATACCTGGGAAATACCATATTGTCGATGGATTCGGCGGTGACTTTCTGTAATTTCATTTTTAATATAAAAAATAAAGTTGATAACTTTGTTACTTCACTTGTAGTGTTGTCTGATAATGTTTCTTAAAGAGGCGAAACACGTGTCACAATTTGTAACACAACTAGTGGAGTAATAAAGTTGTCAAATTCAAATGAGATCCATTTATAAATCGACTACTTCAACGCTTTTATATACATATACGATAAAAGTAATTATGTTTTTGGGATTTTTTTATAGAAATGCGTGTGGCGTTTTTTTCTCTTCTCTTCGAACCGTTTCAAGCTATTTACCGACAATATCTATAAAGGATAATTTTTAATAACACTTAATTTAGAAGCTTCCAGAGATCGCTTTTAAGTTATATTTAATGTAACTTTTTCACGTATAAGTATTATACTTGCAGACTATTTTTATTTACATTTGAAATATGTAGGCGCCATTCAGCATATAATAGTGACTTAATCATGATATAATAACAAGAAATAGATTTAAAAACTCATTTATCATAAAACGACAATGTTATCCGATACATCTGACGTTTGGCTAATTTTATTTCACCTGAACATATGATAAATTATGTATTTATGTCAACACAATAAAAAAGTGATACTTTATTCAAATAGTAAAGTAAGTTTAATTTAACACTTGCTTCGGAATTAAATAGTGATAAAGTTCTAAGCATATATCGAGCTATGAGGAAACATTATTTATTATGATTAAACTTTGTACATAAAATATTAATTACTACAAATTATGTAGGCGTACTATTGTATATTTTAGACATTTGATTATATAGGTTTTGTTTGACAAACTAGTTTATAAAACTATTATACATTGATTGAATTATTAACAACAAAAACATTGCGTAGCATATAAACGAGGATATATTATTACTTTGTTTTTAAATTACTTTACATATACGCACAGCAAATTTATTTGGATAAAGTGCATTCACAAATCACTATTCACATAAACGATGCACTGAAAAATTCACACACTTAACTAATGACGATATTATTTTTTGATAATGACAACACAAAACATACGCGCGCTTTGAAAACTTTTTCACAAACGGGAAAGAAAGAAAATGCCCCAGCGACGTACATGTCCGCGTCAGACTGACGCGACGCTTAAACTTGGTGGCGGCAGGCGTCGTTATGAGAAGACGTCGTACCAGGGTTGCCAGATGGCTAACATAAAAACACTTTTCTTTTTAATAAATTCTTCTTAAAAAAACCATTTTTCAACGTTTTTTTTATTAGATTTGAAAAATAATAATATTTACTTCTAAGTACTATTTTAATGCGCGAAATACAGCAAATAATAAAATTAGTATTTGTGATGTATTTTTGAGCTAGAGTTGATGTCAAACGCCTTAAACTAAATTTAAATATTCAACTTTTGTATAATTCAATTCGTTTTGTGACCAACAGCCGGGGTTTCGCCTTTCGGCATCTTCAGGAATTCAAGTTCACGGATGAACATCAACTGACGCTTATTAAATATTTTTTATAACTAATAACTTAATAACTATTTACTAAGCGTCAGTTCAAGTTCATTAGTGAACGTGAATGCCTGAAGATGCCAGAAGGCAAAATTCGGGTCGTGAGTCACAAAGCATATGAAAATGCACAATAGTTGAACGGTTAAAAGTTTTTATTGAAATTCCACAAAGCACCTTCAGACGAAAGTAAAAGCCATACTTTAAATTTTCGTTGTTTGACCTGAGCGTTGAGCTGTAATTGTTTTTAAATCAAAATTAAAAACACTTATCTTTGTCATGAAATTATGTAAATATTTAGGAGTTATAATAAAAAAACAAATAAGTAATTTATTGTAATTTATGTATTTTTTTAAAAAATAAATTTCATTTTCATATAGTTTCCCAAAAAATATTTTATGTATACTAAGGCTAATTTTTTTTAACATACAAGCATTGTCAGATAGATTTTTATCATCCCAGTTTATGATTAGTATTGAAAATTCATTTTTGTTATGAATTTCTATTTATATGGCAACCCTACTGTAAGGAAGATCTGAAAAGACTACTGCACGCCTGTTGGGCAGTAAAAAAGATAAAAACTAATTCGGTTCTCGGCGCGGACGCGAAGAGCGCTTGACATTTTTAAACTCTTTTTATTATTGTTGTCGTTGATGCTCTCTTAAGTCTATGAATCTCTCCGGTAAGACACTTCTCATTCAGCGGAAGCCAGTGCATAAATTAAGTGGGAATTACCTTTCGAGGAAAGACAAGATTTGGCACAATCAAGATGAAAAGATTCCAAACGGGGATTTAAAATACTAAGCGATGAGCAGTGAAAAGCTTAACTTTGGAATTTATTGTCACTTCCGCGTGCATTTTTCATTTTCAGGGTTTTAATAATGAGATGTCGTAAATTTGGCCTAGGATCTTTGACATTAATAATAATTAGGTTAGAATTTATCGTCGTCAGAAAATTGTTGCATTCTTGAAAATGTGAGGAATATTATACAATAATTTGTGGAATTTGACTTGATTAATAGGCTGCAGATATACTTATTTAATGTAATCTTATTCTTCAGTATTTCTTCTAAATTTTAGATTGGAATAAATAAAAATATGGTCCCACACGTTCTGGACTCTTTGATATGACTTAATTTATCTAATGTATTTATTTACATATGGCAGACTTTAGATTGAAAAAAGACACGTCTACTTTTGGTTATCACTTAATTTCGGAAGGACACGTGTTCAATCAGGAACAAGGGATAAAAATTGTATACCCAAATACGGACGGTCGTAAGCTTTTTTACCAGGAAATTTTGGAAATAAACAGAGCACAACTGCATCGCCTTCCGATTTTAAATGAAACGTTGAATATGACGGGGTCTCCACTGCTATACCCTATATAAATATAGTCATAAAACCTTTTCCGACAAATAAATATAGTTCTTAAAACCACTCCCTACTCAAATCTTTGGGCATTGCAACGAGCTTATCCTTTTCGCCAGCAATGGCTTTAAACTCGATGATACATTTATTTATTATATAAGCACGAACCATTCATTTACTGAGAGTCAGTTCAAGTTCATCCGTGCACTTGAACGCCTGAAGATGCCGAAAGGCGAAACCCGTGTCGTTAGTGACAAAATCTGTGAAAATGTACATAATTTTCACGATTCAAATTTAATACATTTCATCAACATAAACATTAGATATTTGGATATGTTTATTTACAATTTAAATTTTGAACCAATAAAAATTATCATTTTACCTTGTAAATTAGTATGATTAAATTGGTATTATAATTAGAAATGTAAGCTCCTGTCATATGATACGTTGGCCAAACGGTTCTCATGCGGTTGCATTGAAAACAATTACTGCATCGTCTCGTGTAATTAAACCCCTTATCAATTTCCTCGATATTACTAACATGGAATAAACTTGATTTTGAAAGAAAGATTCGCAATCTCTGCAGCAATGCAGCAGTGTTATTTCGTAGAGATGCAGTTGTTTCATGCAATAAATTCATTTTATAGCTGAATGCGGTTAATTCGTTGATACAGTCGTAACTAGGGCTTCCAAACCGGTTTAAACCGAAACCGGTTAACCGGTTTATCGCGTGTTTTGAAAAAACCCGAAAACCGGTTTATTTCTCTCGGTTAACCGGGTTCTATCAAAAATACTCTTTTCTTATTTTTCATTGTTTTTTTACAAAAAGAAAAATGTTTTATAATGAATTTACTGCGTTATATAAGAAACAATTCACAAAATACAACAAACATATACATACATATATATATACAAATTTTGTAGAATAATCTACTTCTGTCTCAAAGTTGTCCATGTTGTGAACAGAAATGACTCTTTCATATAATTTGTCATTTTTTGACAAGTTGATATTTTGGTATTCTACTCTATTTTTGTCTAAACATTGAATTTCTTGTCTTATCCAGTTTTTATTTCTTAAAAATTGAATGCTTTAAACATCATTCTTTTGGTGAGTTTTATAATCAAGCTCTATTTTTTTATCATAAAATATTTTTTCACATGTTATAGTAATTGTTACTTTGTCATAGCAAACAGGTTGGTAACTAGAGTCCCATTAAGATAAATGTCGTGTTTTTTGTTTGAAATTGGAGTATTAGCTGTTATGCACAAATATTAAAAATTTCTACGATTTTTTTTGCATACCTACCTAATCAAAATACATGATATTTCGGTTTAAACCGGTTACCCGGTTTATTTGTCAGAAAAAAACCGAAAACCGGTTAGTGTTTAAGTCCGGTTAATTGGAAGCCCTAGTCGTAACGCCAGGTGACAAAAAAACTGGGGCAAATTTACAAGACCGGTTTTAAATGAGCCTTTTTTCTGTATGCATATTTTAATTTTGCATAAATGTATGTTTATATAAAAAAAATATTAATAGGGAATAGACGCCATATCATATAGTCAGTCGATTTCGATGCATTTAAGTGTGAAATAATTGCATTTTATTACAGTTTGATATTTCAATTAATTGCGGGAATAATCAATCATGACAAGCCACGTCATGAATATTAACAATTTTATAATGTTATATAAATGGTATACTGAACGATAGACGATAAAAAAAGCCTTTTAGAGTATTTTAATGACACATAAATCTAGCAGTCTGACACTGTACATCGACTCAAGAATCATGAGTCACTCACGGAAAACAGTGCGGGATAAGATACTATATTATGTATAGTAAATTTATTATTTCCATTGGTCGTATAACTATGAACAAAGGTTCTGTCTATTTTAGATATATTTTCAGACTAATTATCCTTTAGAATCTTAACCTCAGAAATTGAAGCGTACACGTTTATTCTATGTCTAACAAATAGTTACACAACCAGTAGAAAATTAATTTGACCATGTTTAATTTATAATAAAGCATGAATCTAAAAATATATTTTATAAATATTTTAGATGCAAACTAAAAGATCGAAAAATCGATGTTTGGAATTGTTTATTGGGGGATTCGAATAATTTATGGAAACAAATTAAACGGTCAGAATTTAAATCATTTTTTGGTCAAAATAAAAATATTATACGGTCAGAATATTTAATAACAATTTTGTTAGTAGGTTAGGTTAGGTTAGGTTTTTTTTTGAATTTCATTTAAATTATGACTATTTATTCTGACCGATATATTATGACCATTTAATATAAATTCTGACCAATGTTATTTAAATTCTGACCAGAAATATACGAGCCATAATTTATTGGCCAACCGGCTAAAACGAAAGCTCACCGGACTATGGCGACCAACAGTAAGAATTGAATAAATGTCTACTATTTTATACATTACTCTTTCACAAGTTGCGTTAATAGTAATGGAAAAAGCTAACAAACACATCACATATCATCGCACAAAATGATAGGTACATTTTCACTAAAACAAACGTCTATTAAAAGGAACTGATTTGTTAAACAAACATGTATGCTCAAGAACAGGCTACACGGGCCACTGACTTTGGATAGCGCGAGTGATCAAATTCATTATTTACCACTATTTACTCACCATTTTTTCCTTCGTGACACTACTCATTAGATGCATAAAGTTATGGAATATGAAATACAGACCCGTACTGAGCGGCATGCACTCCGGTGAATAGAAACATAAACCGCCATTCTGTAGTGGGCTAATTCCGGAAAATAGGCGGATTTTTGTATCACACATATATAATATTGCGCATCAATTGACAAAGGAATCGAACGTTATGTAATATACTAAAATTAGACACTGCCATTATTTATTTTTCATCTGGCCATATTTGCTTCCTATGTGAATCTTTTTAGTCTACAAATCTAAATGCAATTTTAGGGATAAATGCTTAGTGTCCGTTGTATTGTATTGTCTGCATCATGGGCTTAAACAAATAGTCGACGACTATCTCGCGGGCAAATGACGTATTTGCCTATTTATCTATAAATAGAGAATACTGCTAATACTAACCAAATACTATTTTTGCACAGTTTCAGAATAACACGGAAAAATGTCAAAGATTATATATTTCATTTATCCTATACAAGTAGTCCCCGACTTACGACAGTTCACACTTAAGACCAAAAAAAAAATAGCAAATTGTATTAAATTGGATCACGGTGCATCATTGCATACAGCTGATACAGCTGACTTAGTTTAAAATATATACATTGTGTCCTTGATTCTTCTTCAAGATTTCCGTGCTTGCACGGAGATAATGTTTTATGGCAGACGTTGATACAAAGTCAAGGAAAAATGGTGTTTTTTTCGACCAAGTTTTCGCCTTCCAAAAACTGTGAAATTATGTGCAGGAGATTCTCTTTTGTTATTTTCTGACTACATAAAGAATTTGTATGCAACACATTTAATTTGTGCGAAAATCTTATTCCCATACACTTTGCTTGACGTGGGTGTTTGTATAGCTTACAAAAAAATTCTCATCGAGTTTTTCTCGATTATTCTTCGAAATATGATCTTTCATCTTTAAAATATATGGCGCATTGGCATAAGCTGTAATCCCAAATATTGAAAAATAAAAAAAAGACGTGTACAAGGCGGGAGCAATTTCGACTACTTTAAGTGAAATCATAGCTGTAAAATATGAACCATATACCCGGTACATCTGCAGTAAGATCAAATGGTTCATATATACATGATTTTTTTAAATTATGGCACTTAGTTTGTTTTTTTTTTAATTAGTCTCTTTATATATGCAGTAAAACATTTTAACAAAATAAAGATTTTTTTATAACACAAAAATACAATATGTTCATTATCCTGAGTACGTTACTGCGCGTCTAATGCACATCAATTTGTTTTTTTTTCTTTAGTAAATACCAAAGTCGGAACTATTCTCAGTCAATATAATCAAAAATGATCTTTTCATACAGGATTAAATTTGAAATTCTTATTTATTTGATTTAATTTATGTATATATTTTTCTAAAATACATTCATATCAAATCTAAATTTATTCGACATTTATACCATCATATTAAAACTATTAATAAAATAACGCGTTTTGATGTTGGATTGTAATTATTCATCATTATTATTAATGGATTTTATTTTCTTTATTACTATATGAGAGGCCGCTCAAGTTTTCCTTGATTAGACGTTAAATAAATAAGTCTTTAATATATTTTCAAAGATTCCTTAAAGAATTAGAACTCAATATCAAATCAAAATTGAACTTGATATTTTAATATATTCATAGATCGTGTCTTTTCGAGTTACGTGCATAGTACGAAGTTTTTCTGGTTAAACCGTGAATTAGCTATTTTTTTGTTAGAGCGAGCTAAAAAAAACTCACATTTTTAAATAATTGTGTAATCTCTAAATGCCCAGGTTTTTAAAACCGGCCAGCGAGCAAAATTAAAAAAAAAATATTACCTTATTTTCGAGATTATTTTTAAAATCTCTCATTTTTTTACTTTTTCCTTAGTAATCAATCCCGAAAACCCACATCCCAATAATTGTAAATCACGAAATTCTCTAAGAATCTCAAATAATTGTGACACGATTTTATGGTAAAAAATCCCGGGATCACAAAAAGGGGTCCGGAACTGGATGCCCTCCAGAACTTAGGCAATGGTGTGATCAGTGGCGGCCGGTTAATGTGGCATTGGAACATTGCACCTCTTGTATACGCAGGGGCGGTTATATTTCATGAAATAATATTCAAACATAACATTTATACCACTCACTCATTTTAAATTCCTCATGTATTTATTGTCTACAATAAATATTTTAGAAATCGAAGCGTGTTAATTAGTTATCGACAATAAATACATGAAGAATTTAAAATGAGTGAATGGTATAAATGTTATGTTTGAATATTATTTCATGAAATATAACCGCCTGAAATATGCCACATTGACCAGCCGCCACTGGGTGTGATGCTTTCCGAAAACGTAAAACTGGTACAACGAAATAAATCTTTATATTCATTACAATAGACTTTTTAAAAAACTGTCAATTCTTATTTTTGATCAATGGAACTTTAAGTGTTAAAATGAAAAAAGACAATTTTAACAGATGTTTAGCGACAACTAGGAACGCGTGAAATTTCTCTCTCTCTCTCTCTCAGTCACCTTTGATTACAGAACTTAAACTGCAGGCTTAAAATATCATAGAAATCCAAAAACATAAATCTATTTAAAAATCATTCCTTCTATATGACGATTCAATCTCTTGACTGCGAAACTGGTTACGAAGAAAGTAGAAGACAATTGAACACTCTCTCACAAGGTCTAAGTTTGTCGGTAATTTAATTTAATTTATAACTAAATACATCCAGTTTTAACGTGATATGTTACTTAAATATCACTAAAAAAAAATGTCGCAGTCAAGTGACTTTCGTGTCACTTGTCATGTCAGTGAGGTTTTGAACATTACTCCGTCAATTCTTTTTGAAAACAATCACATGTGAAATTTCTATTTACATTTCGTTGTACAATTTTTTTTGGCTAATACTGGCAAACGTTCAAACTATTATTTCAGTAATAAATTTAGCAAATGTTAAAATATTCACGAATTCTCAGACTGAATAAAAGAGTTATTGAACCTGGAGTGACACGTTTTAAATTTTCGATGCTCTGAAATATATGTAAATAATTCAGTTTTAACATAAATTAAAATAGTATTTTGTGAAAATACAAGCATAATAAAAAAAACACCACAACAGTTTTTTTTTTATTAAGATAACACACAGGTATCATTTTGTAACTGTAAAGATAAAAAAATATTATGGTTTTAAGCACAATATTACATAGTTATAGAAAACCTTATTAAAAATAAATGTTTTGTAAAAATACTACAGTGAATTAATTTTAAATTATTTTAATTTGGTTTTATTTCTTTGTTGTGTGTTTTCTAGCTGAGTTTTTTTTTAAGTACAATCGCTTCTGTCAGCTGAAATATTTTTGTCGGAATCAATCTCCGATGAATACATGAATACGATAAATATAGATGTTTGTATTAAAATAATAATTTTGATCTACTCCGTTTAAAGATGGTCAAAAAAAGGCAATACTGAAGACTGGCCATAAACTGCGGAAGCTGACAGTTTGACTTTTCAGCCGTGTATCTAGTAAAAATTGCGAGTGAAATATGTATTTCTATAATAATACACACTAGCTGTAAGCCCGTTGACCTCAACGGGGGGATTTTTGTTGCATTTTTAAGAAGTCAGAAAATTACAAACCTATTTATTAAATTCTAAAATTCTAAAAATAAAATAAATATATCTCGGGGCATATATCGACAGCATGCCCTGTTGTATTTAAATTGTAAATTATTTAATTTTTGGAATAATGTTGAGTTTGCTAACAATTATTTTTCCTATTAGCAGAAATATACCTCGTAAATTACCTAATTTTTGGAATAATGTTTAAGTTTGCTAACATTTTTTTTCGTAGTGACAGAAATTTCGTAAAATATTAAATCTTTGGAATAATGTTCAAGTTTGCTAACAATCATTTTTCATAGTAGCATAAATCGACCTCGGCGCATATATCGACAGCCCTGCAGTTTTAAATTGTAAATTACTTGATTTTTGAAATAATGTTTAAGTTTGCTAATAATCATTTTTCACATGCAAAATGGTATAAATTAATTGCACATTTTATCAAAACAAAATTATCAAAATGTTGACTGATTCTCCAAACAGAACTTGTTTTTTAAAATATATATAATGATTTTTACTGAAGTTATTTTATTACACATACTGAAATTATGCTTTCGCCAACAACTAACTATACCACGTATGTATCTAGATTAAAAACAAATCTTGAAATAATTGCGTCTTATATTTATTTTTTGAAAAACATATTTCGCTAGTCAATCGGATTTTGTTATTTTGGTAGCATTTATTTTCATACGATCAAGATGTACTGTGATTTAAAAAGAAAGTTTTCAAAAAAAAAAAATGTTATAAACCCAAAAAAAAGCGCTCTAGGCTAGATTCGAACCAGCTTCCTACAGATTATCAGCAGAGTACCTTACCTCTAGGGTACAGTAGAATTGAGAAAAGCTCGTAAAATAAAACATATAATATGCATGCTGTTTCTTAAATAAAAAACGAAAGGTTCCATTTTCAAACGAAATTTAATATATATAGCTGTAAACCCGTTGGGCCCAACTGGAGGATTTTTTCGTATTATAAAAAAAATGAAATTTTCCATGTTACAATCAAATGCATATTTATCAAATTAATCAGAATAAATTAACTTCACTAATTCGCCAAACGGAGCTTATTTTTAGGAATATATGAGTCTTTAAGGGAAAAAAGGGTGAAACTTTTCCATTTGACTTTTAAGTGCAATTACGTTTTCAATTATTTTTTGTGGGAACTGTCATCAACTTTTAATTTTATGTGAAAGTTTTTTCAATAAATAAGCATAAAAAAGTAATACAAAATAACTTAGATTATTCCACGTATTGTGCTACAAACTGTGACACGTGTTTCGCCTATTTCAGAGGCATCCTCAGACAGACTTACTTTCAGTAAGTAAAAGTAAGTCTGTCTAAGGATGCCTCTGAAAGAGGCGAAACACGTGTCACAGTTTGTAGCACAATACGTGGAATAATCTAAGTTATTTTTTATTTTATATTCAAATGAACTTCCACAAAGTTACCGACGAATCCATCGAAAGCATAAACAATGTATTTTAGAGAAAAAATGATTGAAATTATGCAATAAAAGGGTGGGTTCAGTTCACTTTTTCCCATCATCCTAACTTGGCTCACTTTGCCGTATTTTAATCTCGTTGACCCCAATCTATCAAACTATTTCGCTTACTTTATTTATATTACTATTTGAGCATAAATTTACCTTGTCCAAAGCATAGACCCGTTTACTCGTTATTTAAAACAAAAGATACAAATTTTTTAAATTATCGGGATAAATTCTAAATACCCTCTGTTAAAACGTAAAATATTTAATAGCCGTCAGCATACATATGACACACATGGAATATTTACATTTAACTGTCGAAACTATATTATGTAAAATATACCACAATCATTATTTGACAGGCATTTTTGAATCTTGAATACAAACAATCGAAGTCAGTAGGAATCGCAAATATAGTTCCATTTTCAAATTTTTATTTTAAATACACTATTTTTATCGCATTGATATTTATGACGTTAGCTCAGTTGATAGAGAGCTCGACTGGTAATCCAGAGTTCTGTGTTCGATCCACGGTCGCGGCGTTTTTTTGTATGAAATTTTTTCAGCGATTTGATTTGTTTCGTCAAATAATAAACAGTGTATTGGGAAAATATGTCTTTAGTATGAATAAAAAAATTAATTAATGGCGACAGCGGGGCAGGATGGGGAGGGGAGGAAGACCGTCTTTCTTGACGTCATCGAAAAGGCAAAATCGCGACCATATACAAACGAAAAAAGTATGTATTTGGTATGAATAAAAAAATGGTGACAGCGGGGCTGGGGCGGAGGAGGGGGAGGGAAAATCGCGGACAATCATTCAGACGGACGGACATTATCGACTATTAATATATAGATAGAAGATGCTGGAACAATTTCCAGGATACAAATTGCAATTTTCAATAAATTTTCCCGATGAATCAATTTGGATTAGAACCACTATATTGTCGCCCGCTGTGGTCTAGTTGATTAGAGCTTGCTTAGATCAGGCAGGTCTGGGTTCGATTCTCGGTAAGGTCAATGTGAAATTGGATTTGTTTCCATTTTAATTTGAGATCTAAGACATGGGTGTTTGTGAAGTTAATTCTCCTTGAGTTAATCTCAACTTCAAATTATTTGACGCATTGGCGTAAGCTGTAATGTCAAATATTTAAAAATATATATATATAAAAATAAAATATTCTATTAACAATATGAAACTGACTGGAAATATTGATTGTGAAATGAATTACAATACATAATGCAACAAACACAGCATATCAGCATTCTTTATTATTGTATTATTTTATTACAAAATATATAATACATGTAGAGTATGAGTACCCGCTTTAGGTATTATGCAAAAGTGAACAAAGAATTAATATAGACTTATATTAAAATTAATTATAACATTATATTAGGCAGATAACTGGCACAGGAAATAGAATACATATAAACAGAATTAAAGGGGTCCACCTATGGTATATCGTATTAGGAAGTAAAAACATCAGGGTTAGCATCAATGTTCCCTCTAAAGCAAGAGGTTAGCTGCGCGGAAATTTCAAAGGCTGCTCGGACCGATCACATATTAATTGAACAACTGTCTTGTAGTGCGCGCCAACCAGGAATAAGTGCGCGGGGGCTTCCCAACTGCTGCGCGGCCGCGCACGCGCGCAGCTTAGAGGGAACGTTGGTTAGTATTAGTAAAATTTAGTATTCCCGCATTGCGGTTTCTGCGACATTCAGTATAAAATAACAGAAGTAAATGATACATACCTGTTAATATTGCAATCTATGACCATGCTCTCTTTGAAAGTCTCCAGCAAATTTACTCCTGAAACAAACCACACAACAATCAGTCAAATTACTTATGCTGCATAGGTGAAAAAATAAATATATTATTCGTATTAACTTTGGTGAGTGGCGTACAAACATGTTTATTTGAATTAAGAATACTTATAATATGATGTTGATTCTTTAGTCTATGGGCAATCGAATCTGAACAGCAAAAAGGAACAGTATGTTTAGCCTCAAAACCAAGAGGAATAAAATAAGAAAAATCGCAGAGATGTTACTTTATTAGAAATTGTAATTCGAACACATTGCAAAAGGCAGCTTCATTTTATAAAAAGACACCGGCCGAAAGTGACTAAAGAAATTTGTAACTGAAACGAATAATGCAAACCTTACTAGTAAAATTTACGAGCCAAAGACTAGTAAGTTAAAAGTAAGTTGTTATCAAAAGAGTATTTATGAAAACATTTCCGAATAGAGCATATGCAATGTATTATTATTTCAAAAGTTCATAATTGATATTATTCAATAAAATTGCGCCTATTGAAAATGCTGAATTACGAAGCTCGAATTGCAGTTAGAAATTATTCAGCCGCTGAGAATTATCAATAATTTAAAATTATAGAATTTTCTATCATCAAATATTTTTTGAAATCTATAATATTTTTATTGTGGGTTATACTAAGTTATCCAATCCCGGAGCCTTTTTTTGATCCCGGGATTTCGGGATTGACTAGTTTTCAATCCCGGGATTCCGGAATTGGGCACTCAACGTGAAATCGTGTATAATTTGAGTAAAGTTTTGATGTCGGAATTTTTCATTATTTCATTTCCAATTTCAAAAACCCAGGAACTCGCCGATTTGCTCAAAATGTCAGCGTGACTCGTTTTTTAATCTCAAAACCCAGGAATTTACCGATTTGCCCAAAATACAAACGTAACTAATTTTTTTTTAGCTCTTCCAAATCCAAAATCCTATAAATTTTCGGGATTTGCTAAGATTTTCTCAATCCCGGGATCGCGACCGTATCAATTGGACGGGGTCCCGGGATTGGAAAACCTAGTTTATACGATACTTGCACAGTAAATATTACTATGCTATAATCTCAAACTAATAATTGAAAATGACACATAAGAAAGCATAAATTCAAATGCCGCTTTTAATAATGTTTGAATAATGATACATTTTTAATCAAAGCTTTACACACAAGTGCTTTCATTTGCGATTAGGTAAAATGTATCCTTTAAAACCAGAGAGAATGAGCGAAGTGCGTTGAGTTTTTTTCTCGTCTTAGTAGTAATATAAGGGTAGTGTAATTTCTTTAAAACAATAAATAACTCTTATTTACGTTGTTTATATACTTTTTTTATAAGACACGCAACGACCCAATAACAAAAAAAGCGCCTGTGTGTAATGCCGGCTATTGGGTCCATACGAAATATTAGCGACGTATAAAAGATGATGGTTTAATTTTGAAACACACATAACATATTATAATAGTATGATTTAAAAATCAGCGATGTCTATGAGATGAAAATATTTCATACTTGAATTATAAAACATAATTTTCGAACAAGTTATTTGTTTTTGTGACAAATATAAGTGAAAAGTTGTTGGCGAGCTGCCACTGTTCAAAAAAGATATTATATTTTTGTAGAAGTATATAAAAGTTAATAAGTATGCAGCTATACAATACTATTATAGTGTATAATCATAGAAGGTAAAATTGATTGTCTCGTTCAAGCAAATAATAACTTCACCAAATTCTTGAATGATTGGTTTCGATACCAATTTATCATGCTCCAAATTAATTTCTTCAGTAACCCAAGGTAAGCTATTATTTTATTTTGTAAATGTAGGCACATACAATAATTTCTTATACTAAATGTTCGAATATAAAACTTTTTCATACATGTAATATTGTTTGCTATGACTCTGCATGAATAGACATTAGGAAACAAATATGTAGTGTACATATTCCACAATTTATTGGGAAATGAAACCGGTTTTGATAAGCTACTGGGCATTTTTGACAGATATTTAAGTTTGTTTTTAGAAAATAGAATATGTATCTTATAAGGGGGAAGCGGAAACTTACTAGAAGAAGCGGTAGCAGTCTTTATTTTTTTTTAATATATCGATACAAAGAGCTCAAAATTATTCAGCTTGTGAGCGTAGAAAATCTCTTTTCATTCTATAGATAAACTTTTTTTTTTTAATTTGACTTGGAAACAAATTCAGCTGACAAAATGTTTTCTCGGCCATTTGGAGAATTTTTTAAGAGTTAAAATATTCAACTGTAAGGTATAGCACACACACATTAAAATAATGAGTAATGATTTTCAGTTTTTCACGTTTTATTCTCAAAATGGCTTCAGTGGTAGATTGCTGTCTTTGCTTTTGCCCCCATGTTATATATATTTTTTATCACGTCATATTAATCTATGTATGTGCATTCATTACACACGTATAAGCTATTCATTATGATTTAAGAAAATGCATTTGATTAATTCAATACAATATTCAAATTTCATTCGTTGTATTGCACCAAAAATATTTTGGTACGTGCGATCGTAACACCAAGTAAACTGGACACCTCTGGCTTATTTCATAATTTAACAAAACATTTATTCTCAATCTAGTATAGTAGACTTGATTTAAATTTCTGGCACTCTCCGGTTATATGACTTAAAACAAAGGCTAGAAGCATATCTATTTGATTTTAATTAATAACTGCCAATGTACATCTTTGATTTTTTTTTTCGTAAAGCTGATGAGAATGTTTAAAGTCACTCGAGGTCCATTTGAACTCTTATCATTAAGCTTGAATTATAAATCAAAGTATTCATTTCACAATATTATAAAAAAAATGCAACCCTGTTTTCTCAGGTTTCCACTTAAAAACATTATATATTAATCAATAATATGCAGTTTATCCACTGTGCAAATTACTGATTTTGAATGTTACAGGTTCTCCGGGGAGCTGTCAAATTTTAGACATCATATTCTGGTCATGGATAACGGTTACGCAAGACTGACAGCCCAAACAATATATGTAACATAGTATATACGTACATAAATTGTACATCTTCTGAACACCTGAAATTACAGCGTTGCAAAAGTATGTAATCATTTCGTCTCGATTTTTACGGGTTTCTAAATATAAGCAAAGTAGGAAATAAAATGCCGTTTTTCTACAAATACAAAGAGCGTATGTTAAATACTTTAACGACAGAGGGGATCTCTTGAATTCCTAGCATCTTAAATAAATGTACCCACGGTAAATCGAAATCGACCCGGAATTGCAATCAGTTTGAGTTCAACGAACGGTTAAAGATTTTATTTTACAGCGGAATTAAGATTGTAATGTGCGATGGCACACAGTTATAAAAAGTTTACGCTGAAAATGCTAATTAATAGGAAATACTCAATCAACTGTACAAATTAAAATAGATCGAAAACGGGTATTAACAAAATCGATTAGTTGTAAGAATTGTCTAGTCAGAATAGCAGAAAATAAAAACGGTTTAAAAAGAATCGACTTGAATGAGCAACGAATAACAGCACATTTTTTTAATCTCAATACATACCGTTTACTTATTACATTGATAATGAAATAACACGGTGACCGCTTGAAATTAATTTGAATAATGAACAAAAAAAATGTGGTATATTTAAAGTCTCGTCGATGTTAGGAATTCTTTACTTTTCTCAATTTAAATCACGGTATACAGATATATACGGTACGATATATATATACGGTATACGGATATACAGATCGAGCATATACGAAAATATTTTAAAACTTTAAAATATCACAAACATTAAAAATTAATAAGTTACTGTTTAAGCACGTATATCCATCCTACGCATAAAACGGTAAATTAAGAGGAATTATGCATACGGAATGCTTTAATTATCTGAAACGTTTTCAAAATTGTGGCTTGCTTTATTTTATAAATTACAGGAATGTTTGTAAAAGTGCACTCATTTAAAAGTCTAACTATCTCAGAATCTAAACCATTTCACTCGCCCGTAATAAAGAATGAAATTATTTTCAATGGATGTACAAAAATTCCTGCGTATTAAAAAGAACGACAAGTTTAGAAAGCTTGCGATTTATTCAAATCTACCTTCATATGAATGGTTTGATCAAATGAATTACATACGTACTTTCTGTCTAATGTAGTGACATATTTATGTTGCTAAATTGTAGATAATAAATTGATTTTCATTATAAAATAAAATCTCACCTTTGTAGAAATTCTACTCACTAAACTTTATGCAGCTTATGGTACGACCAATAATTGCCAGATTAAATTTATGTGGAAAATATTATATTATAGTCTTGTCACTGAATTTGTGTATCATTTAAATATCCATATTCAATATAATTAAATCAAATTATGTAATAATACAGTGATGGCATCAAAGAGATCAATGGGAGTAAATAATAGTATCTAAACTCAACCAATAATGTTATATGTGTATATCAAATGTCATTTAGTCCACGTTTAAGTTTACACATTTACGTTACTGTGTACTTGTTTTTTTGACGTTTGGTGCAGTTTCAGTTTTCCTGCTAATCAGTAAAGAGTCAAGACAGACACGATTATAGGGATTCCAACTCGGATATCCGGATATATCCGGCCCTTTTAAACTATTCGATATCCGTATATTTGGGAAAATATCCGGATAATATTCGTTATAATTTTAAATGAAATATTTTACAAAATCGTCGAAAGATGATATGAATACTGGGGTATTTACTACCTGGGAGAAACGATTACTTAGGAGTAGTGTTTTTTTTTTACCTTCCCCAAACTCTGGTATTATGAAAATCTTATCTTGTTATCTTAATACTTAAAAGTTCGACGAATCAGCTCGGACTCGAGGCAAAAAAAAACCTTTAATTCCGAAATTTCATTCATTGAAGAAATGCCGTTACAGTAATCTAATGCAGCTGCAAATTTTCAATATTTTAATATGATGGAATAGTATTGAAATGTGTATTTTCTCTATCTAAGGCATTACAGAAGTGGGAAAGGATTTAGTCAGGATCAGTTGATCATGAAACTTTGATCGTGAAACATCTTCATTTGCGTGCAAGTTCTACAATTCATCACTGAAAACCAAGCAATCGAGACTGTCTACATATTAACAAAAGCAGCCTGTAATTCCTTGTTTATTAAAATATGTTAAAAAATATTTTGTTTAAAATTTTAATAATTTTGTATAAAATTTTAGCTTTGTCAAGACGCTCGGAGTATGGACTCATTTTATGAGAAAAGATAATAATTTGCAGTCAGCGTTGTGTAATAAATAAATGTGGGAAAACTATTGGATGCAAAGGATCTTCAACGACTCCTATGATAAATCATCTAAAATCTCATAATATTAGTGTTGTTTAAAACACTTCTAATAATAAAACCAACATCAACAGCAAAGGAACGAGTATTTTCAACAGCAGGATAAATTAAAACTAAATTAAGATCAAATTTAAAATATGGTACATTTAATGCTATCTTATTTTTAATATATGAAAAATGACTTGTATTACGAATGAACTCGTTTTTAATGTATTATTTTAGTACATAAATTTATATATGTAGTAATGTTTTGTTATGTTCAAACTTACTGAAACTATCCGGATATCCGGATATATCCGGATAGTTTCAATTTTACTATTCGATATCCGGATAGTTGAAAATGACGAATAGTTGGAATTAGGGCATCCAATCCCGGGATCCCGTAATCCCGGGATTGATATGGTCGCGATCCCGGGATTTCGGGATTGAGAAATATGGAGTAAATCTCGAAAAGTGAGATGAAATTGGCAAATTGTCGATTGAAACTCCTCGGTGAGCTAAAAAAAAAAAAAAACGAGGTTTTGTGGGAATTCGGGGAAAAAGTATACCAAATTGAGGATTTCAAATTCCTCGGTGAGCTAAAAAAAAAAAAAACGAGGTTCCTTGAGAATACGGGGAAAAAGTATACCAAATCGGAGATTTCAAATTCCTCGGTAAATTTATCTCAATCCCGGGATCCCGGGATCCCGGGATTGAAAATTTATCAATCCCGAAATCCCGGGATTGGAAAAAGGCTCCGGGATTGGATACCCTAGTTGGAATCCCTAGACACGAACCTTCTGTATGACAGTTGAATGACGCATCCCATGACCTTCAAGCCAGTTCGCTACAAATCTGCTGTTATGTTAACGTGACGACGGATATAAATTTATTTAAGTTAAAATTTACGATGGATTCAGCGGTAACTTTGTGGAAGTTAATTTCTAAAATAAGTTGAGTTTTATAACATTCTTATTCCACAGGTTGTGTAAAAAATTGTGACACGTTTTTTCTCTATTTCAGAAGGATCTTTAGAGAAACTACCGTAAGGTTATTTACGAATAAACTTAAACCTGATTCTAATTCTTAACTTATAAATTACAAAATGGAGGTTATTTTTGTTCCTTTATACTGAACGCGTGGGCATGGAGGACAGATAAGATAAAAACAAATTATTTACTTATATGAGAAAGGGTAAATCCCAAAGGAAATAAACTAAACAAGAGTAAGCCGCCTTTCCTATTCAGTGTCTTAAAAGAATGATAAATACCATAAAAGTACTTTTTTCTATAATATCATATTATAAATTTACAACGGTTTCAATGGCCGTGTTTGAAAACCGTTCTCACAAAACTTTGCAAGCGGCTTAAGTTCAGATTTTAAATCAATTTAACATAAGATAATATACATAATATTATAAAGTATACATCAGTTGCTCAACCTCTTTTTTCTAATATATTAAGAAGAGGGCGAGGATATGACTAGTGGTTAGTTAATCGCCATCACTGTCGTTTTTAGACTGGGAGGAAATTTTCGACATCACAGAAATGCAACCATTCGAAAGTCAATCGATTAAAAAATCAATTTATGAAACTGTTCGCACTGGGATTCAACCCCGAAGAAATTAGCACCGCAGCCGAAGCTAAATACGTTGACCACGGACCCGACATGCCGGGTTAAAAAAAAGTTTAAAACTGCGGATGAATTTTCTGTTGCACATAAATATAATAAAAACATGTTTTTATAATATGTATCAAGTTGTAGCTAAAGCCACAAATATTTCTGTAGTCCACCGTAATTTAACACCGTTGAGACAATGAGGAAACTCGTCGAGAAGATGTGGCCATCTGTCATAGGAATTTAAAATTGATCAAATCGTAAGTATCAAATTTCGATAAGTTAACATCGACAATGTTGTCTGACACGATATGATATAAAATATCAGGTACGGATTAATCTTGACACAGTCGCTAATCGCTACTCTCTACAGATTTTATAATTGATTGACCAACCAGTAGTATTTAAAAAAAAAATTGCTCGGTTGAATCGTGTAATACAATTGGCATAATGCAGTGCTAATATTGTATGCATGCACGTTTATGCTTTACTTTAAAAAAAACATAAAGAAAAAAATTCAGCAACGTGCCCATGGTACTATTACCTTGCGCATACACTTATTTTGAAAGGTCTAAAATACTCAACACAATCACGTTTTGAGTATAGAGACCGTCCAACTCGATCGCGAACACGATTTTAGACCGTTTAACATAAATGTATGCACATAGAAATAGCACCGCAAGTGGGGCAAATTTAGCTTTGTGACTTGCCCAGCAAAATAAACAAGGTGCGTCATTAAAATTTCAGGCTTTGCGAATAAGTGTTCATTGGCAGGAAAAGTTTGAGATTCCTAGCTGTAGACAATCTGTACTTTTGTTTCAAATGTCTAAAAAATTATGTTGTTTTATTATTTCAGTATACATAAAAAAAACATGTGCGTCAAAATATATGAAGAAAACTATCATCGTAAACGTTAAATATTACTAATATCACTTGTGTTAAAAGTAATGTCTATTTATAAAATATCGATAATTGATTTTTTATTATGTACCATTCAATGGATTGGAGACGCAGTAACTTCAAAACTACACTTACTCTGTCATGGATTAAAAATCTAGCGCCTATAAAATACATTGACACCTCTCAAATTAAAATATATATCATTATACATAACGAATGAAGATGTCACAGAAAACTACCTCTACCATCTACCATCTCTATCAGCTCTCAAATACAATTGTATTAATTTTTGTTTTCTCGTATTTTCTCACTTGTTTGTGTACTGTCTAGTGTGAATTTCTCACCGAACCTCTTCAAGCGAACGAGCGAAGAAATACAATTAAAATAATAACTCGAACTCAAAGTTCCGTGAGAACTTGATGCAGCCTTGTGCTCCCCTTGATAATGCGTGTTTAATCATTCCCAAGCGGTAGAAACTGAGATTCTTCCTGAGAAATCTACTAGAGAATCTATGCATATATAGCAAATATCAGATATACTCAACAAGAATAAGAAAACAAATCTATGCGGTGATAGAACATTAGCATAAGTTGCTTTATTAATTAAATCATAGATTGATATTTAAGGGCTTGCGTAACATATTATTGTCAAGTCATATCATATTATTGTCAAGTATTGTGAAGTCAATTCTCTTTGAGTTAATCTCATGTGACTTTCAAAAATTCTCATCGAGTATATCTCGTATGATCTTTCAACTTCAAAATATTTGACGCATTGGCGTAAGCTGTAATGTCAAAATTTTTTTTGATTTTTTTTTTTTAAATGTATTAATCCTATACATTTCTCACCCGAATTGGTACGTGTGAAAAAATCGCCCTTATTTCCTTCTCTCTATGAAGAAAAGTTGAGAAATCTATCAATCACTCCAAGTTGAATAATTGTTGCGTGCGTTTTCTCTGTACATACTGAGATTGCAGGGATCTTGGTATCAATCAACAGAGGAATATTATCAATATGTTTGCATCTTTCTTTTTCGTTAATTTAATTTTCGAAATTTACTGACATTGCCCAAAGAACGCATTATTTTATTTTATGTTATTGACTGTGACTAGGTAATTTTTTAAAAATTTAAACTGTACTGTGTAAATTTTAAGATCAATATAAAAAAAATGAATGTTTGGGAACCGTACGCCTAATAAAATGAATCGTATTTTTTCCCATTTAAAGCAATAAAATTGTCTGGTTACAATTATTCAGCGTGTAATAACATCATGCGTTGAAAATGAAGAATAATATCTTTATATTTATTCAACACCAAAGAATTACGTACTTTAACTTTTTCATGATATTTAGAAGTAAGTATTATGAGTCTACGATATCTAATCTCCACAACTATGACGAGACACTGCCTGAGAATCGTTTTAGACCCAGAGCAGTTCTGCTCGACGACCCTCCATAGATCTTATGTCGTCTAAAATTGTCAATTTTAGAACGAACTTAGCATCACGAAAATGACTCTTTGTTTATTTTTTTTTGTGTACTGTATGTGTGTATGTATGTATGCGCATGTTTTTGTACATGTACGAATACAGTACGGAGGAAGCATATGGAATGTGATTTGCAAAATAATGTATATGGAGATCCCGTGAAATTTGTATCTCTGTAGCGATCGCGCCCTTCCGTCTGCAAACGATGGTAAGAGGATGCAATTTTCAATTTTTAAAAAACTTTATCGATGAAGGAGACTAGAAGAGCCTTGACGCTGGCGCGTCCTGATACATGAAGCTCCATAAATTTGATATCCAAAAAAAATAAATATGAGTCTAGATAGAAAATATGTTTATGAAAATATGCCTGTTCTCAATGTGGAGCATACAAAATCCTTTTGAAGAATCTCTACAGATGCTGTTTATAACGAAAACTGTAAGTAAGTCTGTTGCTCAACCTCTCTCCCGAAAAGGTAAGGATAGAAGAAGGTAAGGAACCATGAATACCGGGATACAGGTTTCGGTATATGCCGGTATTGCAATACTTAGACAGAAGTATGTGGCTAGAAAAGGACATGTAGTTAGGTTAAAGTTCTCAAACCAGTTTACATGGTCGTAAAAAAGTAACCCAGATATTTATATATTTGGACCTAGGTTGGGATTGCGTTTGTGGATATATCATAAAACTCCAAGCTTCTCCTTATAGCCACTTCCATTGAGTTGTATGTGTAATGTAAGACAATTTTCATGCATAATGTAACCACAAATTTCATGGAAGTTGGTGATTTAGAAAAAAAAATGATTATTTTGTAAAGGTACCGTGTGGTGGTTATATCACAAACTGAGAACAATGCTATCCAGTTTTGAAACATGTACATAATATTTACTACATATTATGTTGATTAAACGAGCTTTTTAAAATAAGCCTTCATTATAAAGAATCTTCAATTAGACACCATGTAGTTGAAATTAATGTGGGAAATGAATATTAAAACATGCTTTGCATCCAACTTAAAAAACACAATAGCCAAGGAAATAACAGTCTTATTTACTTTCGGATGGAAGTTGCATTGTAGGATAAATATGCATGTAAATTGTTTGTAAAAAATATATACGTATTTTTTTGTCGCAAAAATAATTTAAAAGAGAATTTGATGATCACTTTTGATTTAATTATTTTGATAAGAAATACAGTTGGCAAGCTAAGAAATCAGTGAAAATTTTTATGTAACTGCTTTAAATTTTCGATTATTTAAATGAAAAATTAGGCGCAACACTATTAAACGATTTCAATTCGCTCAGATATCGCAAGATTATTATATGTGTTTAAAACAATTGTGACAAACACTTATTTTATGATGACTATCTTATTTTAAAGAATATTTTTTACCAAAAACTAAGAACTCCTTTATCAAAATCTTAACATGAATGATACATGTATGGAAATAAAAAAGCTATGTTCAAAGTGTGCGATATGCTTCACATATTGATAGTAGATCATAGGAATGCCACGGAGATAATCTCATAGTGGACGTTCAGTGTCTGACTATTTTCACGATGAATTAGCTAAGTTTAAAAAGCTTATTTCAATTTGGATCAACAATTCCTTACAAATGCTAGATTGTTAAGCCGATGAACTAACGGCTGTTGGTAATAATTTAGGAATAGATTGATCGAGTTATTCGAAATGCCGGTGGCATTTTCAAGATTTTTTCGATCTATTACGAGATCCGGGCCGATTTTACGGTAGCGACCTTTGTGTGGGAAACGTTAAATTAAGCATTTATTGTATTTATATAAATAGAGAAGGCTTTCAATCGTGATGCGGGAGCGAATTGTTTGTTTTGAAATTATTAAAATATACGTATAACAATCTCAAATGGATCACTGCATTTTTTTATAATAAATTAATATATTTTCGTTCAGCACCAATCAATTTTTCTCGCGTACATCGATTTCTTGAGAAGCTTTTAAAAAACGATGATTCTGGATTGCAGTGGATAGTGTGTAGTAGCCAAATGTCCGAACGATAAAACCCCTAATGTAACTAATAATAAATACCCGTTTAATTAAAAATAGTTTACCTTGAATAACCCCTTACTTGTTTTCATTCTTAGAAACACTAAAGTCATGTTTAATAAATGTAATAATTGTAATAAAAATTTAGAGGTTAGAGCAGGGGTGGGGAACCTTTTCTTGTCTAAAGGCCGCATTCATTTTTCCGATTCAACATAAGGCCGCAGTAAACATTGACTTGGATTTCCCAAAAGTACCAGCGTGAGACATTTTTTTTGGTCTTACAAGGATTTAGACAAATTTCAAGACTTAACAAAAATTTGCAGAATTGGTCGATCAGGTCAAAAGGCCGCACCAGAGTAGCCAAAAGGCCGCAGGTTCACCACGACTGGGTTAGAGCAAATAACAAGATGTATTGTGTATCTCTTCTAAGTTTAAACACAGTTCTGAGTGTTCTGACGATAACGCACGCCGAAATGGCTATAAACTAAACTTCGTTGATATATTCTTTACCTTATTAAAATATTTAGCATTGCAGTACAGCCATTTTTTTTAAGCATAAGACCAACTCAATGATAGAAGTTTTAAATTCACTCAAGATCATCTCTGAGAGAAAAAAACACTGATCAACATCTTACATATAAGATTGAAAAAAAAATGACTTAGATAAGACCGATCTGATCACTGCGGTTCAGCCCAAACAAATTATTTTACCCACCAACCGTTTTATAGATAGATAAATGGTACGATATAGCGATAATTTTTATTAGAATCCAATCTACAGTTAAAGATCAATCAGGTAAATCAAATTGATTACGCACGCTTCTTGCAATGAATGGTATGTTGGTGTATGTATTCATCTCATCGGTCCAGTTTTGGGATTCGACGCATGTGTCGACGTGCCCTCCGCAGTCCAGGGGCCAGAATAGCAGGGACAGCGCGTGGGAAGAAGACACGGCAAAGAATTCTGAGTGTTTACCCACCCTCGACAAATAATTTACGCCCGCTCTGTCTTCTTAACGGTCTGAGAACTTTCGCTTTTGTGGAAGAAATAAAGGTGTAACCACTCGCTAGCAGACATAACTCGTTTAATAATAGCCGAGCAACGTCTTTCAATTAAAATTTATTGCAGTGAACTTGGTAAGATCACTGCGTAAATTTATCGAGGAGTCATTTCCAGTTTTAATCGTGTGAATGACTATTTTGAAATGTTATATATGCTCTACTGTAAAAAAAACAATAAGAGAATGATATAAATTCACAATTTGAGAATCACGTGCCATTCTGAAAACATTAAAATTGTTCGCTACTTCAATATAAATATGGAAAGGTTCATTACTTTATTTTTGTATAAATTCGTGTTAAGTAAAAACAGAATGGTTAAATGGTAATAAATGTTTTATTGAATGTTGGGAATTAAGTTTCCATGAGTAATTCCCACAATGTCAGTTAAATGCCAGCCTCTTTCGGCCTCACAAGGAGGGCTCTTTTATAACACTTTTCATCACATTTCAACCGGTATTTCATTAATTTTGTCACGAATTTTTTGATTAAGTTTCTGAAGTGTTTCTGGTTATTTGGCACAAACCTTGCTCTTTAAATATCTCCACACAAATGTTGCCAGTTGACATCACCATTTCCTGAAATATTTTTTTATGGAGACAGATCCTTCAGTACGTAGTTCCATGTAACATTAGCTGTGTGAATTCGCATTGTCTTGTTCGAACAACATCTTTATCAAGCCCAAATCATCCAACTCTAGAGTCAAAAAGTAACCAATCATTTACGATAAAGTTGTATATTAATAGTTACCGTAAAGCCACGTTAATCTTTAATAAAAAGTAGCCACATAGCACACCATGTTGTCACTTTTAATGGGTGCAAAGGTGACCGATGAATAATTTGAAGATTTTCTATTGCATAGATCCGACTATTGTGAAGAATTCTACCTTGAGAATATCAACTTCAAGAAATCCTACTATAATAATACAATTATAAATATAATAGATGTCCAGTACTACCTCCTGTTAGATCACTGGATAAGACTGTGTGCAGCTAGCTGCCCATTCATAAACAAAGCTAGCAGTTCGCGGGCACAAGCAAACGTTTAGCTACTTTAGCAGGTCCTATATTCAGTGGCGGATTACCCTATAAGCGCAAGAGGCGCGCGCTTGGGGCCTCAAATCTCGGGGGCCTCAAATATAGCATATATTATATAAACCCATATATTTAATTTCAGTTTTTAATATTCATTATAACTCTACGAAGAGGTTTGCAGCACTCTCGTGTTATTCGAAAAGCAGGGCCTCCAAAGTGCTTAATCCGCCACTGCCTATATTCTATGTTGACTTCAACTGTTATTGTTAATCACAGTTAAACTGAAAACTGTCGCCTTTGTACCTCCAGTTAAAGTAAACTGACACATATGAAAGGATAATATTTATTAATTTACCGAAGATATTACCACGATGAGCAATTCTTCTAAATGTATGATAATTGTTATTTGCATTTAATTTGGCAGAACATGCCATTTGACCACCGCTGCCCTAATATTTTGATATATCGAAATGTGAAACAATATAGATGCATAGGATGTCGACGTATTATATGTTTAAAATGATTTTTTTCAAAATTTAAACTAACTTGTAATTTATATGTACTATTTTTCTAATGAAGGTTTAGCAAAAGCAAACCCCCTGCAATGTATACTTAATCAGTGTAATTTATTTATATACTTTACATAAATAAAATGAATTTGATAACAACATAGATTTTTTTTTTGATCTGAAATATTGACTGATATGCTATTATTTTTTTGATTAATTTACATTTTACATTTAAGTTTTATATACGTTTATCTTCAAATGAATATTTTTCATGCAAAGTTATAATCAATAACAACCCATCATAAGTGTCTCTGAAACGATTAATTCGCTGAAGATTTTCCAGCGAGAACCGAGGTGATGACACGAAGGTCTGAAACCAGTGTCAACGCCTTGAAAAGATCTTTATCCAGAAGTAGCCCTGCGGTCAAAATATTTTCTTGGAAGAAGTCAGTAGATAAAAGGCCTCAAAGAATAAAATATTTTTAATTGTTGCGAGTGCTGACATTTTAAAGATACAAAGTCGTTTAGTCATACGTAATCCAAGAATGGGTTGATAACCTTTAACTATACCTGAGTCTTGGAAGAAGTCACGTGGCGTGACGTGAAGGATCTCCGTAAAGGCATAATTATAATGCATGAGCTATGAATATTTTATTTGATTCAATTGTTTTATAACGCGTTACTTATCCTAGGAACCAATCGTTAACAAAATTGAGGATTGATATACCTACCAAATATATATCGACTGTGGAAAGGAAAAAGGACGTAACCCACACATAGCAAAATTTTACAGGAGACACAAAAAGCGTTTTTTGAGGATTTTGGGCCAAAGGCAAATTATGAAATATACATAACCTTGAAGTACACGGAGACAGATAAACTGGTTTTAAATTGACTTCATCTAATATTTATTTAAATATTTTTTCAAAAAAAACCTTTTAAGTATTTTTCATTACCGAAATTTTCGCACGCCCTTATTTTTTCAAACTTAAAAGCTAAATTAAGATACTTATTTGGCATTTTTAGCTGACATTCTTTTGATAGAACGTGTATCAAGTTGTATACATTTTGATTATCGAAAAAGGTGTTTTGAAAAAGTGTGGGTTACGTCCTTTTTCCTTTCCAAAGTCGATATATATATATAACCAGTACATATTAATTTTTACTTACTCCCACCAAAATACTAAACTACATTTTCAACCGGCAACACTGGCGATAAAAGCTTGCCGTTGTGTTTAAATTCGTCACATAACTATTGGTAAAGAGTTATGTTGAAATTTGGCTTTTCATATCGTTTATTGTAACAATGAAAATGACAAAACATGGTTTTACAGCTGACGCCAATGCATTAAACGAATATAATTTAAGATTTCGACTGAAGGTGCATATAATGAACGAATGAATGAATGAATGAATGAAGTGAATATAATGAAGACGGTAAACAGTCTGTATACCGTCAAAACAAAACACACAATATATTTAAATTGGAATTTCATATAAAAATAAAAATAAAGCTTTTCTTTGGAATTAATAAAATAGAATAGAGAAAAACAAATATTATTAACAAATTCGTTTAAAAAAAACACAATTTTCGTTGCTGAAAAGGTTAGGAATTTATTACTCGAAAAGTCAAATAAAATTTCGAATAACAAGAAAAATATATTTTTTATACAAAGGGAGATTTTGATATTTCAATTTCTTTGAACATGACTAGGGAAATATACCTACTCGTTCGTAATTTCTGCATTAAAATTGAGATTTCTGGGGTTTATTCGTATATAATATTCATTAAAAAGCGTCACTTGATAAGACCCTTAAGAACAGTTGCATACAACACGAAATATAAAGTCAGCTGATGGAAATATAATGTTTTTAATGTAATCTGTTGTTGTATTATTAAAAAAGTGATCTGCTATGATAAATAGAAGTCTAATCGCTACTAACTGCTGTAGGTACAAGGCATTTGCGACGTGCTAGGCGTGCGAATACTTACATGAGTTTTTTTTCGATGTTTGTCGCATCCGAATGCCCTGTTGAACACGACGCCCTTGAATACTAAATAACCATAATATTAATTGTATGTATTCATATTAGAAAAGGTGCAACATTATAAAAATGAGTGAACGTTAGCAGAAATATAAATGTATCTACTAGGGCTTATACAAAAACCGACTTTTGAAAAAACCGGTTGTCGAATGTCAATATTGTCAATAAGTTTTACAAAATATGGATAATTCAATTAAAATGGCGAGAAAAAGTTCATTTTTTATGTTGTTTATTTATATACATATGAATGCACAACAAGAAATTATTTGGTGTTATTCTTCTGAAAATATGATTTAAGAAAACACAAAACGTCAACTGATCATTTTGTAACAAAATTTCCTGATATCAAAAATAACCTTTAGCTAGGTAATGATGTGGGGCATATGGTATTTAAGCCATCCAATAAAATTTTCCGTCCTTTTGTTTATAGACTTGTTTATGGAAAATTCAGCAAAACCGGTTACGAGGTCGAAAAACCGGTTTTAGAATGTCAAATTTAGTCAAAAAACCGGTTTTTAAAACCGACAAGCCCTAGTATCTACTTTACACAATATCATATTATAGTGAAATTACACAATATCACATTATAGTGATAGTATTTGTTAAAATACATTAACATAGTGCTTTTTTCCCATGTAACGCGGTGGAACGGCGTTCCGGCACCGTTTTTCTCGTAATTTTTAATGTTTCAATTCATTATTGTATCAAAACTTTTTATCTTTTATGCCGAATGACATTTCAAAATATTTTTTTTAAATCATCTCTCCCAAAAAAGTAATTATGGTAAAAAAAGAATTATCAGAACAAAGATAAAATTAACAAGGCAAAACGAGAGCGATTAGTTAACCACTAGTCATGTACTAGGCCTATCTTTCTATCCTTACTCTGTTGAAAAATGGAGGTTGAGGAACTGACTAACAAGCAGGTCTCGTAAATAAAACTTTTTTGAGATACCTCCAATTGGAAGTCATATAGTTCAAATTCAGAACGGACGTGAATTAGAAAAAAAGCTTGAAAAGAATCTAGTTCCGGCACCTTTTTTAAAGAAAAGCACTGTATTAACAGATTAAATCATTTACCGCAGAAAGATGTAGCCATACATAAATAAAAGGAGATGTTTTTGAATATGGTGGTTTTCTTAAATTCAAATGGCAAACATTTTGTTGTAATATCGATATTGATATTTGCAATACCGGCACTGATATTTTCATCTGGTATGGCAGCCCTAGTTTTGATCAAATGCTTATTGTAAACCAAATATTGTTTAAAATTTCACGGATAGTGGATATTCATGAACATATTTATAAAAACAACCATGTCGCCTTTAGTTTGTATACCTTTAGATATACGACATAGTCATTTTTCAGCCAGGCACAAACTTCAAGATGTGAGCAGTCTCCCAGAACCATCGCATAATTTTCGAGTGCTCAATTCACACCATTTGAAATTTGAATCCAGCGACATAACTAGTTAAGGTCGGTTAACACGTCATGAATGACTGTGATGTTTTCATTCTCCCCCGCCTATTCGTTATTGGATCTTGATCTAGCGGAGAGAGGGTGAATGAAATATCTTATCGTAGCCTTATACTTTTTTCGTAAGCCATGTCCGCCCCCAATGTGGAGGAACATATGGACGCCTAACGGAGTTTATGTCAACGGAAGTTTCTCTAAGTCAACGCCCTGTTACTCAGATGCTCTGTCATTTTTTTAAAGGGAGTACGGATAGAATGATATGCCTAGGACATGACTAGTCAGTGGTTAGCTTATCGTTCTCGCTACTCTCCGTTTTTCGGATCATAAAGATTTTTTCAGACATCACGATTCAACAAATCGGCGCCATATGGAAAATATTATTGGAATACCATTTTGATTATCTCAAGAATATAAACATACAAATACGATAATTGAAAGCACTTAGGAAGATGAACAATTTCTGCTATTTCTTATCGCCAACTTCTTAAAAGGATACTTAGTCATGAGGCACTTCGGGTGACCAAATGATCAAATGAGTGCGCGGGCTATTCTTTAAAGTCAGTAAAATCATACTAGTGGAAAATAATCATATTTATCTAATATATATCATCATTTAAGTACCTTGAATCTTACTTGACTAAATAATTATTGAAATGAGTTTCTTATAAAAGTGAATTATTTTTATTATCATGTTTTTATACCTTAAATATTGGCAATATCTACAATATATCTTGTAAGAATGTAAAGTGAATTAGTTTATATACTGTAAAATAATTAGAATTTAACGAGGTTATACTAACTGCCCTAGTGAAAATGTTTTGAAATAAGAAAACTATTACATATTGCTATGAAACAACTTATTGTAGATGATAAGCTGTGACTCTATCAATTCGCACATTTTGTATATTAACGTACCCAAACTATTATTTGTATCTGATTATTTAAAACTTTATATATTATAGGGATGTGTGCCATAAAATATTTAAAAAAAATTATATTATACGGAAATTTTGACGTAAAATCCTTAAAAGAGACGAACAGCTAGATCTTAAAAAGTAAAAAATAAATTATTAACAATCATAACAGGAAAAGTAGCGAAAAAATACAAATTGATATAAGGCACCCTACAATTAAACCTAAATGCACTCTTTATGAGTTCTATAAGTTCAATTGATTTAATTATAAATACCATTTGCACTCAGAAAAAAAAATGTTTTGCTGACTGGGACAAATATATCAAACTGAAAATGTTTTGCAAATGGGAGAAATCCTTACAAGAATGTACTTACAATGCTACCCAGTATCCACTTAATATGAAGCTTAATTTGAATAATGATATTTTAAGAACTGATTATTAATAACTCGTTCCCCGTTTTAAATAGGTTAAGAAAATTTCGAGCAGGTGATTAGAACCCTAGATTGTATAACGGACACATAATGCGCTTTATAAATATAATTATATTATTATAAATCTGTAGTCGAAGTTATTTGAATCGTATTTCTGACAGAGTTGTCAGATTTGACTTTGATCTAAAAATACATTTAGATTCACCCAATTAAATTTAAAATAGTTTTTCTACAATTATTTTATTAACAATGTTTACTATATCTATTCGGGAAAAATTGATTTTTACGGCTTTTCGCGTATTTAAATGATTTACACAGTGATGGTTTTTAGATTTTTAGTATTTGGGGCATCGTTGAATATTGTGATGGCAAGTAATTGTGATTGAGCATTTATTGTGTCAACTGTGCCAATTTATTTGAGTTCTTATGAATCTAATAATATTATAAAAAATGGAATAACATTAGTATTCAGACCAACAAAGGCGAAAGCCTCAATATGGTTACAATTAGGGTATCCAATCCCGGAGCCTTTTTCCAATCCCGGGATTTCGGGATTGATAAATTTTCAATCCCGGGATCCCGGGATCCCGGGATTGAGATAAATTTACCGAGGAATTTGAAATCCCCGATTTGGTATACTTTTTCCCCGTATTCTCACGTAAACCTCGTTTTTTTTTTTTTTTAGCTCACCGAGGAATTTGAAATCCTCAATTTGGTATACTTTTTCCCCGAATTCCCACAAAACCTCGTTTTTTTTTTTTTTTTTAGCTCACCGAGGAATTTGAAATCCTCAATTTGGTATACTTTTTCCCCGAATTCTCACAAAACCTCGTTTTTGGAGGAATTTGAATCGATAATTTGCCAATTTCATCTCACTTTTCGAGATTTACTCCAAATTTCTCAATCCCGAAATCCCGGGATCGCGACCATGTCAATCCCGGGATTTCGGGATCAGAAAATTGAACGGGATCCCGGGATTACGGGATCCCGGATCCCGGGATTGGATGCCCTAGTTACAATAAATGGATTACAATATTCAAACTAATAACAGGAGAGATATTCTTAACCGGTTTTTAATAAAAAAAAAATAACCATTGCAACCACAATAGAATCACTTAAAGAACAATAATCAAAGAGCGACATTTTTAAATTGATAAAATCGGGGTCGTTGTTTTTAAACACCACATCCCTGATTACATCACCATATTATGTCTCTTTTTGAAAGTGGGAATTAATTATAATAAGAGATGTTTCAATTTGCTTTTCACACTACCCCAACGTAAAAAAAAACTATTAAAAAATTAGTAACAATCACCTAAAGTGACGATAAAAATTTAAAACCATAATTTCAATGAGTTTGAACTAAAATTTTAATTGCTTCATTGAATCTGACAATGGGCCTGCTGATCGCCATAAAATTATCCCTCTTACTTCACGGCATTTAATCAAGTTAAAACTACGTGCTTAATTGACCAAGGTTCATATCAATTGAACTGGAAATTGAATCACAAGTCTTGAAAGGAAATATTTAGAATGTCCATTCACATTTTTCAATAAAACGTATTATTTTTTATTATTTTTATTCACTTTCAGAACGAAAAGCTTGGTGATATAAACGCCGATAAAAACGGAATTGTAGGATTCACATTTAATTGTAAATAAAATGGTTTGAAATATACGACCATAAACATGATATTTGTCGCCTGCTGTGACCCAGTTGGTTAGAGCTTGCTCTACCAATCACGCAGGTCTGGGTTCGATTCCCGATCAGATCACAGTGGATTTGAAAATTATTCAATTCAAAGTTGTGATCGAAGACTGGGTGTTTGTGATGTCAATCCACATCATTTCCTCTCCTCCCATTATTCTTATCCTTTAATAACTGGGTGTAGCAATAGCGATTAGCCAACCACTAATCCTGTTCTAGCCTTATCCTTCTTTCTCTACTTTTTTCCTTTCTGCATCACTCCGAAGACGATGTCTCCTCAATGATACAGTTAAGATACATGTTTTTAGGCAATTTTATAGGTAACAATAATAATAATTAGAAATATAAAGAGATACTAATAAAGGTTAATTAAATAATTAAATAATAAATTAAATAATAAACACGGAAAAAAAATAATTAAATAATAATAAGCAAGAATGATAGTTAATGGCACTATTGAGACAACTTTTAATTTTGAAACAGATATAATATGATTAAGGATTGAATGGTGAGGGGCAGGGAAGGTAAACTTTTTCTCCAAAAGAAGTAGCAAATTTCTTGAAGTGAGCGAAATTTTCTGGAGATGAAACTAGATCTGGATGCCCGATAGGACCATCACGGTTATTTATACATAACGAAAACAATATACCTCTTTCAACAGACATAATCGAACAATTCCAGAGAATATGCTCTGAATCTTGATTACTGTCACCACAAGGACAGTGTGGGTTAGGTTTGATTTTAAATTTATGTAGCTTGGCATTAAACGCACCGTGTCCGGTGATAAATTGTGAGGTCCAGTGATCCGGAGAGAGCCAGGTTGCATTCTGACGAAAAACAATATCTGGGAAAAATAAATAGGTAATTCTACCACGAAGGGACTTTGACCATCGACTTTGCCAATTAGTTAAAACGGTTAGTGAGCAGAGTTTTTTCACTTTAGCTTTTAAAAAATCTTGTGAATCCAACGGGTGAAGAGTTGTGAGACCAATTTGCGCTGGTTTCCCGTGCAAAAGGTGATGAATTGCAGCTCGTCTTTGGACCTCTAGATCCAATGGAGTAAGTCCCAGCATTACGGGAAGACATTCTGTTGAGCAAGTTCGGTAAGCTTTGGAAATAGCAAGAAGGGGAAACCGTTGTCCCCGAAGAAGTATTTGACATATTTCCTGTCGTTGGGTACACCTATATGCCCAACAACTTGCAGCATGACACGCAATACCGAGAAATATGGACTTGTAATAAAGCCGAGACGTAGGGAATGTTAACCCCCAACTTACCCTAGCCATACGTGCAGCCTTTTCGAAGCTTGTCTTAGAATTAGCTATCGCCGTTTTCACGTGGTCCAAGAAAGATATTTTTTCATCTAATATCACACCGAGGTTTCTCAAGGTTCTCTGGACTGGAACTGTGATTGTATTAAACTTAACTATTGGTTTTCGCGTCAGTTTCCCTTTAAGCATTATACTACATGTTTTATGGGGTGCAAATTGTAGTTTATTGTAGTCTCCCCATGCAGCAACTTGCTTTAAACAGTCAGTTGATAGCTTTTCGAGAATGCTTCTACTATTACCATGAATAAGCATTATTGCATCATCAGCGTATGCTTGTATGTGCATATTTTGAGGGAGAGGGAGGTCTAACAGATCATCGAATAAAACATTCCAAAGAAGTGGTCCAAGAATCGATCCTTGAGGACAACCTCGTGTGATATTTCTTTGGATTGAAGAATTTCCGGTTGAAATGATTATCTCTCGTTTTGAAAAATAGCTTACAATAATTTTAAATAGATCAGATGGGATCTTTCTCAGTTTCAGTTTTGTTAAAATCATTGGCCACCATGCATTGTCAAATGCTCCTGATATGTCAAGGGAAATAGCCAAGATATATTTGAAAG
Organism: Himalopsyche anomala; assembly: GCA_031772345.1. Lineage (NCBI taxonomy): Eukaryota > Metazoa > Arthropoda > Insecta > Trichoptera > Rhyacophilidae > Himalopsyche > Himalopsyche anomala. The sequence continues at coordinate 13,699,340 of CM062825.1, read as the reverse complement.
ACGAGGACGCTACCACACCGAGTAAATGATTGATAGCATCATCTACAGAGATCTTTGACCTAAATCCAAACTGATTTGACGATATTGGTTTGTTTGAAGAAATGTGCATATTAAGACGAGTAAATATAACCTTTTCGAGAACTTTACCAAGGATTGGGAGTAAGGTTAAGGGACGGTAAGCTTTTGGGTCGGTTGGTGGTTTTTCACAGCGCTTAGGAATGATGATCAGAATACCAGACTTCCAGCAATCAGGAAAAATACCTTGTCTTAAGCAACTTTGGTAAAGGTATGTGAACTCATGCTGTCCGATATCCCATGCTCTTTTGCACAGTTCAGCATCAATCCTGTCGATGCCTGGTGATTTAGTAACATTAAGATTTTTAAAGATCTGGTTCAACTCTTCTCTAGTAACTGGTGGTTAATCATCTTCTATTGTGTTGGGTAAATCAAATGCGTATTTCCGGATTCTAGCATGTTCTGTTGAGTCCGAATCTGGATCATCTTCAGCTATAAGGGAATCCAAGAAAGCTTTAGCAGTGCTTTCGCCGGTCATAGTAAACTTCCCTGAATTAAATATTCCACTTAAGACTCTTGAAGTACTTCTCTTGTTTGAGATTGATTGGTATACAGCACCCCAAGGATCGGTCGAACTTGCTTCTCGCACAAAGCTTTTCCATGCCTCCTTTTTGGTGGAAAGTATAGCATTTCTTAAACGAGAAGAGGCACACATGTAGCTTTTCTTAAAAGTATCTAGAAATGGTGAGGGTAGTTTTCTTCTCATTCTTTGATATGCTCTACGAGCTCGGTTTTTACATCTTTTGAGTTCATCTAATGTGGTGTTCCACCATGGATTCGAGGACGAATGCTTCGGTTTGGTTCTTCCTATCGCTATATCTGCACAGTCAATCACACTATTTGTCAACATTAAAGCTACTTGATGAGGAGTTTCATCAAGTCTTTTTGCTGATTCGTTCAACTGTGTTTGTAACAATGTGTTGAAAAATTTCCAGTTGCGCTTAAACTTCCTAAACCGCCGTGGGATGCATTCCATGTCTGGTATGTCGTTAGTAAAATTTTCTAGACTAAAAATAATAATATTGTGGTCGCTACCAGTGACATCCTCTAGAACTTCCCATTTTTTGCAGTCAGGCAGTATTTTAGGGGACGCCAATGTTACGTCAATATAGCCAACACCAAGTGTAGAGTTAAAAGTTGGCGGTTGATGGCGGTCGTTTAAGATAGACAGGTCAAATTGACTTACGAAGTCTTCGACGGCGGGGCCACATAATGCGTGTCTTTGTGCTGTTATGATTCGTGGACTCCACATGGGTGACTCTGCATTGGCATCTGCTCCAATAATAATTTTTTCGTCGCCAAGAGTTCTCAGTACCTTGTCTAAGTGCGCCAGGTGAATATTTATTGGGTCTGAGTATTTAAAGTATGCGGATATTGCAAAAATCGAGTAACCATCTAGTTTTATTTCAGCAACAACACAGGTTGTTGTCGACAGATGCGAAACTAGCAAAACATGGATTTTCGGATTTAAAACGACGATTGATGCAAGCGTGTCACCTGATGGGCATTGTTTTTCTATAACTAATGTGTTATTATCAAACCCTGAAGTGTGTTTATCTAATAAAAACGGTTCTTGTATCAGAAGAATATCGATCGAGTTTAGACAACTCCATTGACGTAGTTCTGCCATGGCTGCTTGGCCACTTCTTTCTCTACTACTCACTTTGAAAAAAGTGAGGTTGAGCGACTGAGTAACAAACAGTTCTCGTAGAAAAACTTCTGTTGAGATACCTCCATTAGGAGGCCATATCCATATGCTCCAAAAAAAAAAACATGATATTTATTTTCAAAGTAAAGTTTAATTTCTTGAATACTGCAGAAATTACTAGCAATGAATGAGAATATAAGTAGGTAAATAATCATTTAACAAGCTGTCTATCGTTGTCTTATATTAACTCGTTGACTTATATTATAACTAAATACGTTGCTATTTTTACCCTATTATAATGGAGTTCTTCCAAGTAAATGCCAAGTCAATAAATAATTTAATTTGTTTAATAAAACATCTAAATTAAATGAAACATAGAATAGTATTCGTCTGTGTGCTTGAAGATTTAACGACCTTACCTTACCTCGACCTATGAAGTAATTCTAAAGCATGATATTGTTTTGTTCATAAAGATAAAATAGTACGATTATTAAACTATTTTCGTAGCGATAAAGTATCGATCCAATTGAAATCACCTTAGCTGTTTTTATGTAATAGCTACTTTCTGAATATTGTTTCAAGCTAAAAACACCGTGCTTGTTTTTTAAACTGTTTCTTGATTATAACACTAGTATTATTTGCTTACAATAAATCAATAATTATAGTGTTTTGTATTGTGCCGCTGCTCCAGTAAGAGCGTATTGTAGAAATTATTACGATAGCTGATAGATAATTTAGGTAAGAACACACGAACATGTTTGACAAGAAACCTAGAAATTGTAAGTTGTGACGTCCTACATATTTTGAATGAGTGGGGAAAGAATTCATTGTCTTTTCACAAATATGCTTATTCTGAAAAGCTGCACGCATGAATAATATAAGTCAACGATAGACAGCTTGTTAAATAATTATTTACCTACTTATATTCTCATCCATTGCTAGTAATTTCTGCAGCATTCAAGAAATAGCATTTGGTCTTGGATTACAAACGACTGGTTCTAGTTTCTAGTTTTCTTTATAACTCTCGCGGATCGTAGACTAGACAAATACATCTCTGCCGATGGGGGTCGTTTAGGGACCCCAGTGGTTTCCTCATTATTGGTCTTATCTTATGAATTTCAAAAAAAAAAATAGTCTAAGGGCTTTAAAATATCTCTCTGCATCATTTCATATACATTTTTTTAATAAAAATCCGTGTTTTTTTAATAAATAATCATATTTTAAGTTGCGCGTAAAAAAGACGTCATGCCAGCACAAATATGAATTTGTAACTGACGCGTTTAGCCCAGCTATCTTACGAATGATCGCTGATAAGCGGGCGCTTATCTCGTTATCGCGTATTTTCATAAACTGCAAAAGGTCCAAAAAACTATGATATAAGAATACCTTAATTATAAACATCGTATCACCCATATTCAAATAGATATTTAAGAAAATGTGGGTATTGGGGTCGCATTTCTTGAGTTTAGAACCAGAAAAGTTAATATAAATCTGTATAACTAGCAATGCAACATTGTCAGCCTATAAGACTTTGCAGTGGGATTTTCGCGTACTTATCAGAAGGTTCCGATCAATACCAACTGTTAATCTTGGGCGTATTTTTCTGGTGCTTTCTTTAGAACTGGAGTTGATCTCGAGTGACATTTATTTAACCGTTATATTGGCGCATTGATACGTATGTAGCTGTTCTACAATTTATTTTATAAAAAGTAATGCTCTAATTACTCGTTAGACAATTTTAATTTAAATGTACAACATAAATCAAGAATATTACAACAATACAAAACGTATACAACTTATATGTATGTATAAATCAATTTAAAAACATAAGTTTATTTTCTTAGGCAAAAAATGCACTATAGTAACTGACACAAACTTGTTTTCAAGCTATCACGCCCGTACCATTCATTAATGTAGGCGCATAGCATACAAGGTATGTTTATTTCTAGCTAATGCTTCCAATACAATATTATAACCAATGACAGTGAGCAAGGAATTTTATATATGAAGATATTTTAATGATAACATCTGTGCATTATCTTCCTTATTATTATTATTTAATCCATGTCCGCTCCCAATGTGGAGCATATGATCTCCTAATGAAGTTATCTCAACAGAAGTTTTTCTGCAAGAATTGTTTGTTACTCAGTCGCTCAACCTCACTTTTTCAAAGTGAGTAGTAGGAATAGAATGATAAGATTAGAACAGGACTAGTGGTTAACTAATCGCTATGGCTACACCCAGTTACTAAAGGATCAGAAGGATGGGAGGAGAGGAAATAATGTGAATTGACACCACAAACACCCAGTCTTCGATCACAACTTTGAATTGAATTATTCTCAAATTCACTGTGATCTTACCGGGAATCGAACCTAGACCTGCGTGATCGGCAGAGCAAGCTCTAACCGACAGGACTAGTGGTTAACGTATTCCTCTCGCTACGCCCAGTTATTGAAGGATCATAAGGATGGGAGGAAGTTTTTAGACGTCACAATCACCCATGCCTTTGACCAAAAATCGATAAATCGATCGAAAAAATACTGGGACTCGATATATTGACGGTTTAGTTTATATAAAAATATAGTTTTATTAAATGATTTTCTGCTTTAGCACGTCACTGACGAGGAGTCAAGAGAGCATGTCATATGAGATAGTTAACAAGAACACGCTCTATATTATCTCGATAGCAATATGCATAATTATCACGATTACATTGACCGCTGATACAATTATAGCAACGGCGTGGGGTGTCTCATATTGCAGTTTGAATCATTGCGAATTGCCGACCAAAGTATCTTTATAGACGTAGTCGGCTGAGAAAGTTTCAATAGACTATGTTTAGGGAGGTGTGCTGTTAGAGGAAAGTATGATAATAATACATGTTGTTATATATTAATTGTCAAAGATCTTGGTGCACCATTTAACAATACAAAAAAAAATCATTACATCTGTTTTTTTTTAATCCATGTCTGCACCCAATGTGGAGCATATAGAGCTTTTTCTATATACGTATTTGTTACTCAGTTGCTCAACCTCTCTTTTTCAAAGAGATTAAGTAGGGATAGAAGAATAAGGCTAGGGCAGGACTAATGGTTAACAGATCGCTACGTCCATTTATTAAACGCTTGAATACTGCGCAAATAAATCATTAATATGTCCCAGAGATACTGCGTGTTTTTGAGAAAAATATGTTTGCCTAATATACACTCGAATTCGATATTTTAAAAACTTTTATTGACTCAGTATAGATAGAATTACACATATTCATCAAAATATTGCTTATATTCTATTAGAATATAAGTATTTGATTTTTTAAATGTCTTGAACATCCGTGTTCGCTTGCATATAGTCGACGATAGACAGCGATAGAAGCTGTCTATCGTTGACTATGTCTATGTTCCGGATACCGGTGTCCGCTTGGTATTCAAGTGGTTAATGAATCGGAAGGGCGGGAGTGAAATTTTAAGACATCACAAACACCCATGCCTTCGAACAGAAAGCGAAAATCGAAAAAATAGTTATTTAATTTATATTAAGTTAGCTCTATAATTTATACTAAATCGAAAATACACAACTTACAATGAGTAGTGACATGTTTTTAAATCAACTTTCAACATTGCTTGATAGAATCGCTAATTTACTGCCTAACCATTTTTCTCTTCAGAATTCCGATAAATATGAAAATGTTCTCGGCTGTGGGACATCAGAAATAATCTGGGCATGAATACATATTATCAGCGCTGCTGAGTCGGAGTCGGGAGTCGTGGAGTTGGGTGTTTTTTTCCGGAGGTGGGGCATTAGTTCGAAAACTCAGAGAAACATAACATGTATAAAGATATTGATCTATTCAACTTGTTGATTGGTGAAATCTACTCAAATTATTCTAGTAAATAGAATGATCTGATGGTATATAAATATGTTAAACGTATTTTTTTTAAATTTCGGCATTGCATTTCTTTCTGGTTTTAAAAGATTTTTCACCGTTATTATCGAACAAATATAAACTACTAGTTATATTATAAGTGTAAAGAAAAATGCATAACATTATGTCTTGTTTAATATTCAATACCTTTTAGGGTGTTCACTGTCAATACTTGGTGGAAAAGCATTATATTAGTAAAAACACAATATTCCTTTGTACTTCATTCCACTTTATTTAATATGTACTGACATATTAAATAAAGTTTTTAATAAATAAATTGTTTTTACTAATAATATTCAATAGTTGAAAAATCGATCAATATTATCAAACTAGCACGTCTTTCAAAAACAAGTTACTTGTATTATATTTGCCATAGACTTAACGATATAATAACAAAATTGGCATACGTCATTAGTAAGGGATATTAATTTCTTGAACAGTTTGAGTCCGTTTGTGATTTTATAAATTAAAGATACCAACAGAAGCATTGGCGGATCCAAGGGGGGGGCCATGGGGGCTATGGCCCCCTCCTTGGGAGAATTTATTTTCCATTTTTATAATTTATTAAAACTTTATTTTGAAATGGGCTCTTTAATTGTTTAGTTTACTATGTTTTATAGAATACATACATACTTAATTATGTATTGACTATTTTTATATACACCCAATCTTTTTTTACGCGATACATTGGAGGAAGGTGGCGCGTAAAAAAACCTCACTTTCATATGATTTGATAAATCGGTTCCAAAAATCTCGCGTAAAAAAGTATCAAAAATGTATGAAAAAAAAATTCATCTATTTTTTAATGTATTATTTATGTATCATGCTTATTTTCAAATTGAATGGCCCCCTCCTGAGACAATTTCTGGATCCGCCACTGAACAGAAGAAACGATCTTCTTAAAGTTCCACCTGTGACCTAACCTAAGTTTAATGTAATAATTGTAACAGATGGCATTTGAAGATGATTAAGACGTAAGAATTTAATGACGGCATCGATGATCTCTGATACCGCAGCGTCAATAACAATAGTTAGTAAATCCAAATTGAAGCTATCTCTATGCATAGCTATGTAATTTTGCATGCATTTAACTACAGCTAACATCCATTCGACTTTGTGTGGGGCGAATACAATAAATAATCAACTGTCATAGGTGTATTTATAGCAATTATAAAATGGACAACGACACACTTTTTAGCCGCAAAGATCTCTCGGAGCAAAGCGAAAGTTTAGCAATGTCAAACGGTTGCAAAGATGCATTAAAACGATAAATATATTCATAACCTCAAATAACAATATTAATATTGAATATATTTATAGTGTAACAAAATTGTATGTGTGTCAACAGGTTGCGGCCGATTGACAACTCATTTTTTTATGTTTGTATTATTAATAAACAGAAACAAACTATTTGGCATTACTACAGCTGGTTATAAATGCAACAAATATTTTTGAATTCTAAAATATATGATCAATAAATAAGTCACTCGAGATCAACTAGAGGAGAAAAGAAATCACGAAAACCCATGGTCAAGATTTATTTTTTTTAATTGAAAAAAAATATTTATTATTAACTTAATTATTACAAATATTTTTCAATATATAGTGGCGACAGAAATATTGACATGTTGATAAAGTTATGAATATCATAAATGGGCCCACGAGAAATGAAGTAAGCTAACTAGTAAAATGTTTATACAACTGACATAGCTTGACGCCACACCAGACAAGAGAATTCAACCAACCAATATTGTGCCTGATTCAAGAGGAAGAAGACTTGCGATTCAAGGCTCAAAAGAGCTTTTTTAATTTATATCTGTTTGTGATATGTTATAAACATAATTACTAAATAAGTTTTATGATAACATTTGTTTTATCTTACGAATTAGCCGACATAAAAGTGTTCCATCAGAGCTTGCAGAGAAGTTTTGGGAACCCCTGGACTAACCTATCCCAGCAACGACTTTATAATAGATTGGGGTTGCTTATTCAGGTTCGTCGCAGTCCCTTCCCCAATATTTTTGTTTTCAAGCCGGCATAACAAATCGTTAATGCCTACAGTTTCCGTGTGTTCGACAAAATTATCTTTAACAGTCCCCTCTGCAAAGAAGAACAGTTTTTCTTAGATTGAATAGTCGTTACTGTAGCATAGCGGTGATCGTAAATTGGCGTTCGCCTACTCAGTTTCCAAGTTAACGGTTCGAATTCGTTATCCAGTTACCCTGTGCCTGTGATGTTTTCATTCCTTTCTACTCATCCTTTATAACAGAAATCGTCTTAAGAGGATACAGTACCTTTTCGCCTGAAAACAGAGTAAATCGATCGTTTGCCGTCGACTAAATCTCGTGAACCGTTCACTCAAAAAAATTTTTTTTCAATAATTACATTTTCCAAACGCTTTTTTACACTATTGCATTTTTTTTTCATGAGAATAGTCATATTTTAAAGGAAACACGGCAAACACAAAAAACGGAATTTGAAAAACTGCTTTACGTTGAAATCATTTTTAGAGATTATTATAAGATACCGAAGTTTAATGTCTTAGAAAGAAATGCAGATAAAGGTTTGTTTAAGAAAGTGAATTGAGCAGAATTTCCAATTTATGTTTTGTAATGATTGTACATCCATTTGAAATGTACCATTTCTCCCACTTTTTCTGACTGATTTTTAAAGCATAATTGGATCATAAATACTTCTACAAAAAATTGGAATGATAAAACATTTTATTGTTTACATTTAAAACCAAAAAAAAAAAAAAAAATTAATAATACCAATAAATGGTAACCATTTTTCGGGGATGTCTTTTTCTTACCTACCATTCTTCAGTTTGAGCTCAGTTTGAGATGAGGCTTGGTCTAGAGTGGACGTGTCGAAAATTTCTTTAGATATTTTTAAATCACTGGTCAACGAACATTAGAGATATGAATCAAAGCAATGTATTTTTTACACTACCATAAAAAACTGTTATATATCTGTTGGGGTTAGGGTTGCGCAAAGCGCTGATAAATAATATTATTATTTATAATACAATAATGTCTTGTTCAGTCGAAATACTTGTAAAGACCAGTATTACTTTAGTTTATGGATAAGCATTTTGAAATAATTATTCGGCAATGGTTTTAAAAAGAGATTCTATTCAATATAATAGTAACAGTAGTTGAATAAAAGTCATCTAAATGGAAAAAAACTTCAAAATTATTGGAAAAGGTAATTTTTTATTAGTAAATATTTTTTACATAATATACAAATAGTAAACCATGTTTTTTGCAACCTAGAGTTTTTTTTAATTGAATACATTTTTCTACCGTCAAACGTGTTTTTATAAACTTATAATTGAACAAAACAGAATGCTAGAAAATATTCGAAATTGATATATGAAAAATATATATACATATGTATGGATACAAAATAAACTTGTGAAATATATTAATTCATACATTTAAGTCATTGTTTTGTACCACCCAACAAAGTTAGTCCGATGCAGCCGATATAACTTAACGACTTTAATTTATCTATTATATTAAATGATTGAAAACCATATTTTTTCGATAACTTACCAAATTATGTAACAATAATATACCTACAATACATTAATATTCAAATCAATCACATGGTTTGAATTACTTTTAATATTATTAGTATTGTGTTTTCTTGGCACAACCCTGAATGTTGAACTTGTATATTGGCGTAGAACTAAATGTTCCCAAACATTTATGCATTCGATATAAATTATTCGAATAATTTCTTTTGATCAGATATAATATTCATTTAGTTTCTTCCTTATTGAGTTATATATTATATAAACTTGAAGTAAAAATAAGCACATAATAAAATTTACTAATGGCTTGAAAGAATTATTAACATGGATTATGAATATTTTCGATAGTTTCGGTAGTCACTTAAGAAAAAGTCATTTTATAACAAATAAACTTTGTTATTCCACTGATCGTTTACAAATTGTAACACGTATTTGGCTTTTTCGAGAAGCGTTTTCAGACCAACTATTAATCGTCAAGCTATTAGTTAATGATGTTTACATTCATTCTAAGCAATCAGTGGAATAATTAAGTTTTCTGATAAAAAATATTGTTATTCCGCGCATTCAGTAAAATATACACACAATCCTTTTTTTACGCGATTTATTTTTTCGCGATTTTGAGTTTCCGCGATTTTTTTGGACGGCACCGTTACGCTTTTTCATACATTTTTGGTACTTTTTTACACGATTTTGGAACCGATTTATCAAATTATATGAAAATATTTTGTTTTTACGCACCACTATCTGGAACCAACGGATCATCCTGAGATTTTGGATCCTAGATTCACAAGGTCTTTAGAAATATGGAATCCGCAATACATTTTAGACGCTATTAATAAAAAACGTAAAGAATTCACTGTGCGAAATGTTCAATCGATTTGATAAGAAGGATTACTTAACTTACAATAATTTAAAAATATCGAAGTTTTTTGTCTAACACGAAATATAAGACAAAGTTAAGATAATTTTCGGATTAAATACATAGTGAAAACTATAGCGCGAACCAGAAATAACTATCAATTGCAACTTATAATTCTTTTACTCAATACTTTTCTATTTTAATCTTATTATATCAATATTTTTTATGTTTTAATCTTTTTATGCAACAAAATTATTTTTCAAAACTGTATTCATCAATATCAATATCATAACAAATCATATTAAAACAATATCATAACAAATAGGTTATAAAAAATTAAAAATAAAAATTAATTATTTCAATATATTAGAGAAAGTTTGAGAATTTTGTATTGTATGGTTTGCTTTGCTTCTCCGAAAACCGTTACTTTATGAAATACGATAGCTTACTGTTGCTACCATGTGCATTGCAATACCTCATTACTGTCTATATACCCATTCGTGTGTTAGGTGGTATTGTTATTTTTGTATTGAAATATAAAAATGTTTTGCTTGTTTTGATACTGTAAAAATACGTATAGTGGTGGTTACCTATTTCAGTCAGTGCAATATTTATGCTGTAGGTCAAATTTAAGTTTTGCATTCCTACTGAGTCGCCTTAAATGACATTCCTACAGTAGTAAGCGAGTCAGACTGTAGTCGTGCAATCACGTCTTCGCGTGGTCGGTGAAGCGAATTGTCTACTAACCGCATATCTGCGTATTGGACTGGAATGCTTTGACCTTATCCAACTTTAAGTGTAATAAAATAACATAATATCTGCTGCTACGATTTGCCATATATGGGAATGACAATTAAACATTGATTAAACCCCTGAGAATTTAATTGAGCCAAGTGATTTAGGTGCGTCATAATATTTAAATGTATTAAACTGTTTTCTATCATCCCTTCCTTGCCTCCCATTTTTATTTGATTTTTGTTGTAATAAATCAGAATAATAAAATTAAAATCATTTGTATTTAATCAAGCATTTGTGAAAGTAGTCTGTCAAAGGATGCCTCCGAAAGAGGCGAAACTCGTGTCACAGTTTGTAGTACAATACATACGTGAAATAATCTGATGTACAAACCGAGGCCCGCGGGCCGCATGCAGCCCTTTTTGAATTTTGTGGCGGCCCTTAAATCTTTTTCTCAAACATATTTTTTCACGTAAAACATTTATTTAATAAATGTAAGCAAGCTTTTCCTTCAATAAAGGAGAATAAATCGGTTCATAGAAACAGGCTTACAAATATTATGTCAAATTAAAAAAAAAAAATAAGACCAAGAACGCATTAACTTATGAATTGCATATGAATGAAACATAAATATTTCACAATGAAACGATTTTTAATAAGCAAGCTTATTTATTTTCTAAATAACACGGTCAAAATAATATGATGGAACCTGTGACTAATTTATCTAAATTCAATTAAACTTTTTTACACGATTTTAAGGCTGTTTTACATGGAACGTACATATGTCCTGTATAAAAAACGATTGAGCGTACTTTAAATCATTTTTTTCTTTGCGCCCCGAACCCACGATAATTTGTTTTATGCGGCCTGCTAGAAGGTAAAGGTTGTGCATCACTGATCTAAGTTATTTTATATTAAAATGAACTTCCACAAAGTTACCACCGAATCCATCGAAATGTATTAAACTATCGTAAAAGTGAAGTGAGTCTCGTAAATATACACTAAAATAATGTTTTCTCCATATAATACAAATTTTCAATCCACAAAAACACTACGTAAAGACGTAATTGTAATTTGAAAGTCCTCTAGAAAAATTTTACTATTTTGCTACTCGACTAACTTCTTTTCTCAAGAGTTCAATTAGTTGTCAATCTGTCACCATTTTGTTAATTTATTTGATGGCGCATGAAATGAATAGAACATCTAGAATTTGAATCACATAATCGATGTTCATTTGTTTAAAGTTTTTAACATTTGCCTCAGCCGTAAGTAATTGCATCAAATTACTATGTTTTCAAGAAAAGTAATCAAGACCCCTGAAGATTTTGATATAAATGTAATTATCGATATGTTCGTTATTGCTATACGAATAGTTGTAAGGGAATATTAATTGTGTTAGCAAAATTTAATTACTAGCCCGCATAGCAGGGATTGTAACTAATTTAATTAGTTGAACCGTAATTGAAGTGACACGTGCGTGCACTTTTGTTAACATTCCCATGGATAGAAAAATTAGCTACGCTTCAGCATACTTTATTATATTAATAATGCCAATTGTATACAAAACAATAAAACAGAAACATTTTTGCCACACATTTGAATGTTTGATATTACATATATGAGTATCTAAGATTAAGAACTGATTTTACAATTATTGTTATTATATATAAGCGGGTCCCACACAGATATTTCTTTACAAGACACAAATAATGGTATTACCAATTACTTTTAAGTTACCAATCTGGAGCATACGGTTTCTTAAATAAGGTATTTCAATATGAGTATTTTTTAGGAGAACTGCTTGTTACTCAGTTGCTAAACCTCTCTTTTTTTCAACGAGTAATGATATAAGGATATGGCTGGGACAAGACTAGTAGTTAACTAATCGCTCTCACTTCAAAAGTTTTCAAAACAAATTTTGTGACTTTTGATCTGAATCATTAAAAATGCCAAGAATAAATGTGCCGGAACGCCGTTCCACCGCGTTACATGGGGAAAAAAGTATTGGTTATATTATTTTTTTATTTTACATTTTTGCAAGAGCGAAGAGCATTCAATTCTTTAAAATATAAGTGTTATCGACATACAACTTGCAGTACTTTTCGCTTTGAAACATTGTTGGGATGGTTTTCAGATGACGACGCCATCATATAATAGTCGATTATTATATTTATTCGAATCAATGGGAAATATTAAGTATTTAAAAACAAATACATTGATATATAATGCTAGAAGTATATTGCATAATAGTTTCGACAATATTCGACGTCGCTTAAAAAACGGTGATTGACTGTCTTCGATTGACATTTCTAAATGAATATCTTATAATGCAGATTACAATTACTGTGGGAGACCTGCCAAGTATTTTAGGCGTCGCAATTACTCATATGTACTCAAATTAATGATGATCTAAGAACGGTTCAAATATTGCACTTTTAATGCATGCCTCGTGTCACTCTCAAGGATAGTTCTACCGTATAAATAATATAATTATCGGCATCAATTAATTGTATTATTATTTTATATATTTATTGATATTGCAGGTGCAAGGCGGTTTTACAGTTCGAAATACGAATCCTTGAAATGAATGAATTATCATTTAATTTTTAAATCTTATCTCATGATGATTTTGAACTCTTTCTACAAATTTATTAACCACTTGAATACCAAGCGGACACCGATTTCCGGAACATATGCAAGCGAACACGGATGTTCAAGATATTTAAGAAACAAAATACTTGGTATTCTAATAGAATGTAAGCAATATTTTGATGAATATGTGTAGTTCTGTCTATAATGAGTCAATATAGGTTTTTAAAATATCGAAATCGAGTGTATATTATTTAAGATTTCGACTGAAGGTGCTTGGTGGAATTTCAATATTAAATTTGAATCATTCAAATTATGTACACTCCCACAGATTTTGTCACTAACGACCCGGGTTTCGCCTTTCGGCATCTTCAGGCGTTCAAGCGCACGGATGAACTTGAACTGACGTCAAGTTCAAGTTCATCCGTGCGCTTGAACGCCTGAAGATGCCGAAAGGCGAACCCCGGGTCGTTAGTGACAAAATCTGTGGGAGTGTACATAATTTGAATGATTCAAATTTAAGTGTATATTAGGTAAAATTATTTTTTTCAAAAACACACAGTATCTCTGGGACATATGAATGATTTATTTGCGGGGTATTCCAGCGGTTAAAAAGAGGCATAAAGTAACTCTCGAAATGACAACAAAATTTGTTTATCATTCATTGCTTGTCTGTTTAATTTTGTCCGACGATGTTTACAATGGAGCAAAACATGTGGCTTTATAAGCTATACAAATTCGTAGCATTATATTGGCAATTTTAATATTTATATGGACGAATTCATCCAGGACTTTTACCGCTGCATCGATACGTTTTACGACGTTGTGTAATGTTGCCTTGGACAGATCCAGATTGGCACATGAATCAGGCTATATAAGTAAATCCATTCCACGCGAGAAAGCACAAGCATGTTAAATCTAATTTAACGCACCATTTCCATCGCCTTTCTTCGAGTCGTTTAAACCAGGGGTAGGCTGCAAGGGGCTCGCGCGATCCCTTTGATGAATTATGCTAAGGCCGGTGAGCCCCTTGTTAATTTAATAGAAACAGTATTCTGAGATCAAAATAGTGTATAACTGCAATTTCTGACCTATATATTATCTACGACAGCTTTAGTATACACAGTAGTACATTTTTAGCCATTTAGATTGATAAGTTTACGATAAATTTTATATTGTTACATATTATAAGTGTATTATATTAATAAAAACACAATAATCCTTTGTACTTCATTCCACTTTATTTAATATGTCAGGACCGGTTTCGCTCATTACGAGCATCGTCAACTGATAAGAAATATAATTTAACAGTGCTATTTATACAAAAATGAACAGTTATAAACAACAATTGGCATTGAAAAGAAAATACCAATTACATTAAAAGTGATTCTAAAATAGCACAAAATTAAAATGTTTAACACATCTAACATATAATTAAAAAGTCATCTCAGATTAATAAATTTAGAATGGGAATTGAAAGTAATTACAAACATAATTAAAATTTGGGAATTCTTTGACAAAGTGATACAATAAAAATAATGACATTAATAATGACAATAATATAGTGAATAGGCTTAATGATAGTTAAGAAAATTTCCCCTCTTCCAAGTAGTTGGTAAGTGTACATACTTAAACAAAATCGACAGCCAGGAAGATTCTGAAAAAGAAATTTTTCAAAGACCATATCAATTCTAACAAAGATATATATATATATATATACATACCTATATATATTTTAAATTATATAAAAGAATAGTTAACAAGGGCTAATGCAATGGATAAAGTAACGGGGAACTAGCAAATATTAATTGATCGTTCAAAAGATCTGATAATTGATCCTGGCTGTCGATTTTGTTTAAGTATGTACACTTACCAACTACTTGGAAGAGGGGAAATTTTCTTAACTATCATTAAGCCTATTCACTATATTATTGTCATTATTAATGTCATTATTTTTATTGTATCACTTTGTCAAAGAATTCCCAAATTTTAATTATGTTTGTAATTACTTTCAATTCCCATTCTAAATTTATTAATCTGAGATGACTTTTTAATTATATGTTAGATGTGTTAAACATTTTAATTTTGTGCTATTTTAGAATCACTTTTAATGTAATTGGTATTTTCTTTTCAATGCCAATTGTTGTTTATAACTGTTCATTTTTGTATAAATAGCACTGTTAAATTATATTTCTTATCAGTTGACGATGCTCGTAATGAGCGAAACCGGTCCTGACATATTAAATAAAGTGGAATGAAGTACAAAGGATTATTGTGTTTTTATTAATATAATGCCTTTCCACCAAGTATTGACAGTGAACACCCTAAAAGTGATAAATGTATTA